>CM076410.1:17068984-17568984 GCA_038363315.1 Mugilogobius chulae
TAACCCACTTAGCCTCAGTGTCTGCGTACACTGGGTGAGCAGATCCTAGATTGTAAAGTGCTTTGAGTGGCTTGAGAGGTGGAAAAGCACTATATAAACAATGACCATTTACCATTTAAGATATCGAATTAAATCCTGATGTGAATGGTTGTTGATTTTGTTATGTGTTTTAGAGTTTATCTTGTTTAGAACAAATGAATTTGGTAGTAGAATAAATTGCTTTGGTAATCCAGCAAAGAAGAATTTACATCTCTTACTGCATTTGAAATAATGTACAAAGCTAAGCATGTTTATTGCTGTAAGGCTTGCAAATTCTTTTTGTAAATAATAATGAGAGTAGCAGAAGTAAATGGGATTTTAAGTTGCTTTAATTTTGTATAATGTATTTCTTTTGCTGGTGTAAATCACTGGAATTCTTTGGACAATGAACTAAGTAAACCCCAGAAATAATTTTGTGACGCCCATGGAGTCCTGATCCCCATCATTATGAAATTGATTTTTATACATTATCAATTCGGATAGAACTGGCAGAAAACAACACCATGGCAAACATTTCACAGTAGCAGAAAATACTGAGAAAATATGTTTTTGCCAAATCTAATGAGAGAAAAGCTCATGCATCTTTGCCACATCCCAATTTAAAACTTTCAGAAGTTTGGTGTTTATTAGATCAATATGAACATGTAGAAAAGTCAATATTTAGGATATTGTGATATAATTTCATGCACACTGTAGCTGATTTTCCTCTCAATGTTGACCATGGCAGAAACAAGTTTTGGTCAATTCTAAAAATTTCCATCTAACTGCTTTATAGCCTTGAACTACAGTGACCTGAACACAGACTGTGAAGGCTCTGCAGAGGCTAAAGACTGTTAATGTCAAAAATATCATTCAGTATATCGTTATCACAAATGTTTTCTTTCATATTGTGATAAAAAATAATAGCCTTTAAGTAAGTAGATCTGTAATTTACATTGTGTTCTTTAACGACCTAGAAATATTAACTGCAGAACGGAATATCTCCGCCCCTTCACTGCAAAATGTGACTGCTTGACGCTTCTGAATTTCCAAATACAACATGAGAGACACTGTTTTAACATGGTTACAAACTCAAAAAAGTAGATTTTATATTTAATTGCTGCAGCCATAATAACTTAACTTTGCAATACCATCATTCACTCCTGGACTTACATTATGCAGCTTTATTGTACATTTTGCTACCAGACATTTGTTGTATTCACACATTTATGGCTTATTCCGATACACACCTAATGTCAGCCCACTGTTAGCTCAGATTTGATTATGAACAATCCTCCACTACAGAACGTGAAGTATTCTGGCACGGCCTTATTAAGTTTGTCCCCGGCCAACATGGAAGCTAACCAGGCTTTGTTTGGGAAGCCAGTTCTATTCTAAACTCCATTTGGCTGATGAGTTGTGAAAGTTGGGAGTTGCAGAGTTTTTTAGCGGAGAGGCTTGCTTCCTTGGCCATTAAGACACAAGACTTAGACAATAGCTTCTCGCTCTGCAAAGTGCCCTAAAGCAAAAAGAGCAGATCCCAGGCTGCTGCAGCGAGAAAGAGAGAGAGAGAGGGTGAGAGGGTGAGGAGGTGTGCATGTCCCAAGTGAGAATGTTAAAATGTGCTTAACTATTCCACCAAGCCATTAAATAAGTATGTTTGTGCACTAATTTTCTACAGACAGCCACTTTCAGCCATATTCAAACTATTATTGGAACTTTCTGATTATAAATTATGACATCACACTACGACGTTGCTAGGAACCGTGTCATTCAGTATTTGATAGACTTCTGTGTTTGTGCAGGTACTTTGGCGCTCGTCGGCAGTGGGACTGTCGCGGAGCGTCAAACCTGACGAGCTCCACAGACAGCTGAGTCAGATCATGATCCGCCGACTCAAACAGGACGTCCTGACACAGCTGCCCCCCAAAATCAGACAGAGGATCCCCTTCGACCTGCCCAAGGAGGCCGCCAAGGTACATGCAAGAACTCTGATAGATTTACATGTTTACATATGAGAATGAAGGCACAGCAATAAGCACTCTGATCTCATAGTAACAAGGTCCTTAGATCGACTCCCAGGTTGTCTGGAGCCTTTCTATGTGGAGTTTGCATGTTCTCCCCATGTCTGTGCACAGCCTGTCTCACAGAAATGTGTCCAGATGCCACACAGTTTAAACAGCGTGAACACAATTTTTATTTTTTTGTATTTCAAGGCGTTGCTGCCCAAGACATGTTATTATTCATGAATGCTAATCCCCGCCTATACGAGGCAGAGTTCAGTTTAGTAACCTGGCTCACGGAATCACTCGAGTTCCACAGTAGGACTTAGAAGGCTGTTTTAATCAATTGGGTGAGCGGCTTATGTACTTCACAGCCATCGGAAACGAATCACAAGGTTATCCAATATCCATGTGGAATAGCAGCGTGTCTGCTCTTCTTTCAAGAAATACTTGTATTTTCTCCGTGGAATCCATCTTGGTTTGGTTCAATCAGACTCGCAAGAGCTGGTGTACAAGGAACCTCAAAACCACGATGTGAGTGGGCCGATACACGCCTCACCTTGGGCAGCTGGAAGGCCAGATACATTTGTGAATTTACCTAAATCATTGGCTGGCCAGGTTACCATTTTTGTAACTTCAGACCTAAACTCAGTTGTTAACACCCTAAAAAAACTCTCCTGTGTGTCCTCAACCATTTCGCTTGTCTATACCACGTCAAAAAAATGGGTGTGTAAGTGTTCGATCATTGCAAAAAAAGCAGTCATCATGACACGCATTTTTCATTGTATAGACACGTGAACCATGAGAACATGTTCCTGTGCTGTGCTGCTTCCTTGAATCTTCTAGCTTTAGCTTCTTTGTAACAATTTAGGAACGTATCAATTCCTTAAAACCTGAGCAGCAACCCGTGCTAAGAGCATTCAGACTGAACACATATTTACGAAACATGTTTAGTGTGTAGCTGTTTCGGGAATTACAGGTTTTAGGTGAGGTTGATTTGGCACTCAGAAAGCCTGCACTTGAAATTGAACGTGCCTCCAGATTCTCACGTCTTTGAGTTATCTGTCAAACCGAAATGGACTGGCTGTCAGGCAAGCTAACCTCTGCGACGCCATATTGCAGAGGTGTGCCTTAGGCTGCCCACAATAAAAGGACAATTTTCAGTTTTCATGCAGCACAATGACACAAATGTTGCAGTGATGTTGAAATAACAGCAACAAAAACAACTCTAATGCAATGTAATTTTCTCTTAGTTTGAATCTAAATATCATAAAATTTCAAATCAAATCAATTAAAAACCCCAAATCACAACAACAGTCAGTTCAACAGTCAACAATCATTGGTCAGTAGCAAGATTGTTCAATACAATACAACATTTTAACTACAGTAATAAGATTATTGCAGATGTGATGAACAGACAGACATTTGAAACCAATGTTATGAACAGATATTTAAATCGCTGCTCGATGTGCAATCTCGATCCATTTCACAGCTCATATTTTAAACACATTTACATTCGAGACAAGACTAAAATATGAACTGCTAAATGAATACAAGGCTCACATGCATTTCAGAGGCATGTTTGTAGAGGCTGGCGACGTGGGCGAGAGGAGACAACTTTGGAGAGGGCTAAAACAGAGCTGCCTATACGCCCACACGGCTAGCATGACATTTATTTTAGCGCTAGCTTGTGCTCTGCTGCTGCTGCTATCCACCAGGAATCAAAGCATCGTACTGTGCCACCTCATCCGGGATCAGAACAGTGTTAAGTTCATTTTAAAATAACTGCGCTAGAGTTTCTAATCCAATCATAAGACAGTGTTTAACCAAGAGGCGATATGCACAAGTGTTTCAGATAAGGTCGTAATTATCATTTAGCTGTAAAGTTGATGCTGTAAGTAAAAAGTAAGGCTGTGTTCTTGTTGTTCTTCTTGTAAAATGTGATGTCTTCAGATGGACAAATGGTCAAATATCTAAAGACATAAAATTGATTATTTCTAATAGTGACTAGACTCATTCACTTTTTAAAACCTCAAGCAACTGCATTTATACACATTTGCGGATCAGGATTCGTGCAAGTCCCACAAGGCTTAGAAAATGCTTAAAACCGATGTTCCCCTTGTACACAGACCTTAAAAGTGCACTGTGTATCTTTTTTGCTGGTGGAGATGCTTGTGTTGTTATGTGTATAATATAGATTTGCTGATTATTCTTTGATGAGCAACAAACAAATCAACAGAGAATCATCTAATCATGTCAATTTGGCATCACCCCAGGCTCACTCTGCATACATTACTTTGGTGCAGCCACCAGAGCCTTTCCTTAACATACTGTAAAAATACTGAGAGGCACTCAAACCAGTGTCTTCAGTTTGTTGGGTTCCAATTTTGGCCAGACGCTGGAGCTTGCCGCAGCCTTTTTCCTTAACAAATAATCAATTCCGCCAAGAAAGCAGGGTCTCGCTGCACCGGAGAAGCAACGGACTGAATGTGAGCCCTCCTCTGCACGAGGTCAGGATCAGGACAGGACTGGTGCTGGACCGGGTGCAGTGAGAGCCCAGGGTCTGTTCAAAAAAGTATTGATAATAGATTCATGTGCCATTAAAACATTCTGTTAGCTTTTATCATTTAAAGTTGCGGTAACAAAGATGTTATAGTTGTGAATGACTAAACTTTGTGTTTTCCACTAAAAGTCTTTGATAAATTTAGCACTTTGTGAAGAAAATTAGACACTGAGTACAGTCTGAATTGAATAATAAAGAAGTTTATTTCCCATCAGTTACCGAATGCAGCTCTCTGATTGGCTTAGCTTTGGTGGTCCGCTCCAGTTTCACTTTGTTGTTTGTAAAAAGAAGTTTATAAGCCATACCAAAATTAATAAATGTAAATATTAGCCTTATGTTGAAGATTTATGAGAGGAAGTTGTCAAATTTAAACATTAAGTAGTGTAAAAATCAGCTACCCTGCCTTTAATACAGATTTTATGTAAGTAAAAATTTATATTGTAAAAAATGCAGTTTTTGTTGTACTACAAAATGTTAATGGCTATTAGTCTCTAATAGAATAGAAATTGTAATTGTTGCCTGGAGAATACAGAATATAGATTGCTTGGAAAGATCAATAACACACTTTTTGAATATTCTTAACATTTTGACTGTGAGGCAAAATTATGAGAAGAACTGCTGATAAAATGTATTTTTATATACCTATTTTTTATTGTGGAGTTTATTTTGCATTAAAACACGGCTCCACGCTATTTACTGCTTACAAATGTAACTGTATGTGACAAAATGGAAACTGAAAGACGCTTTTTTGTTGTCGCGAGAGAAGTTCAGAGCTTTACATTTTTTTTTTTTTATACGTATGAAAGAAGGCTCAGTGTTCTTGTTGTTTAGCTGTTTATCTGCTACTGTTTGGACTCAGGAGATAAACATCCTTTTCAAAGTATTTTGAGAATACATTTAATTGAGTTTAACTTCTCAACTTATTGGAAAAATAGCCACTGAATTGATCAACTATTAACCACCTTAGTTCACAACTTTATTCATTTTAGTTTGACGCTTATTGCCTAATTTATCTCTGTGTTTTGACTAAGACAGAATTGGTTCATTCAGTAACATAATTTATAGCTACAGAGTGTTGAACAATACGAATACCTGCTGTGATTTTAATTCAGTTCATCTTAACAAAGCCTAATTTGCAGAATCGCAGAAACACTTCTTGACAAATGTCCACAAACCACTGCATTACATCGACGACATCTGTCATGTGGCCGCTCGTACGTTAGCAATACAATCTTAGTCATTTGTATAAGATTGTCAGGAAAGATGCACGTTGCGTGGCTAAGCATAGGCTCGTTTGTTGCTTCATTGGCCAAATAACAGGCTGTATTTTCATTAATTACTTCCCCTGTGCTCATACGCCAAACATTAGGAAACCAATTTTAGAAAACAGCGTGGTTCTGTGGTAGTGAACTAATGAAGGAGTCAACACGCCACTGGAAATGTGTTCAGTGTACAGCCGATGCAAGTGAGAGCACGAGCTGAGTGTATGTTAATGAGCAGCATCATTTTATTTTAAGATTTTACTAAACATTTTTATTGTTTTCATCCAGATTGGCAGCTGTAAAACTAGTGAGCATCGATGGTCACTAGAAGGGTCAATAGAAACAGTTTATTGCGAAATCAGAAAAACAAAGCAGACAGTGTCAAGTGTTAGAGTGAAAACAACACGACTGAATGAGAAATAAGAAGAGTCCTTTAGATGCACAGTTAAGATCAGATTATGCACAACACACATAACTAAAAGCTGATAGCTGTAAAATGCTTTCAGTAGCCGTTAAGAATGTAGCGTTAGCTGAGGTAAACAGTTAGTTTGGGGGACAAAAGTTGAATTATCTTGACTGTTTGATAATAATAATAACGCATTGGATTTATACAGCGCTTTTCAAGACGCCCAAAGACGCTTCACATTCTGCATTATTCATTCATCCCACACTGGGTAGTGGTAAGCTACTATTATAGCCACAGCTGCCCTGGAGCGAGACTGCCATTTTGCGCCATCGGCCCCTCCGACCACCACCAACCATTCATACACACACCAGATCCATACTAGGCAATGTGGGTGAAGTGTCTTGCCTAAGGACACAACAACAAGTTTCTCCTCTGTTGCCCCACTGTGGCACCTGAGGCTCCTCCACGGTCTCCCATCCGAGTACTGCCCAGGCCCAACCCTGCTTAGCTTCTGAGATCTGACGGGATCAGGCTTTGGTATGCTGGTATGGCCACAATTGATGGGTCCAAGTTAAATAAAAATCTCAATAATATGTGCATGTCAGACAGATTTGGCCAGTATTTGTTACAGAAGTTTATCAGAGTTTTGAAGACACAGCAGAGTCACATGACCTCTGGTCAGCGGAGAGTAGTGCACTCCGTGTCCAAAAAAGCAAATAAATGAGAGCACAATGTAGTTCACTGAACAGGGCAGGACTGATTTGTGAGTGACTGAGGGTCAAGAAACAAGTGTGCTTGTTCAGACACAACCAAGGTAGTATTATCTAGAGCAGGGCTATTTGAATGGCAGCCAAATGCGGCCCAATAAGCAGTATGTTTTGGACATATGAAATAGGCAATGAACTATATTGCTTGATAAGCTGTATTGTTGTTTTTAGTAACATGTTAACTCTTCTTTTCTGCATCCTATTGTTCGTCATTTGAACCAGATTCTGTATTGCCTGGTTAAAACCTGGCTTAGTCCTGGGTCAGATTTGTTATTTCTTGTTCAAGTAGTGGTTTACGTAAGCCAAATGTAGATTAGGTTTAGTCTTTGTTTAGAACCTGGTCTAGCCCCGATTCCAGTCTGATCTTGATTGACACTGGGTTTGTTTTGGCTTAGTCCCTTTTTTGTCCTGCTTTTATGTGATAATGTCTTATTGAAAAAGTAGATTTGTAAAGCACTTTGTAGACTGGCCTCAGACCTTGCCTGGCCCACTGATTAATATAACTGAATTGGCCTGATATAGAAGAATTATCAGTCGATGTCACTTTTCGCTCTACTCTATCCATCTATTTGGCTGGGAAATCGCTTTTAAAAAACCAAAACAGGATGTTGAAAATAGGGAGTGTTTTTCTCTGCCTTTTTTCACTCACCGGACGAATCAAGTGCAGCAGTGGACCAATCACAGCACTAGAAGCACATGTTTGAACCAAAGCAAACATGGCGGCATTGATGGACACACTTTTATTATATTAGACTATTACAAAACTATTTTGACTTTTGAAAACACAGAGGAGATTTGTGCATTTTTTTGGACAGCACTTTTCTTTCAAATTACTTTAACAAAAAAAACTTCTCAGCTTCTTCCGCTTTGAGACGATTCAACCAATCAGATTCAAACATTCCCATGACGTTCCGTTTTTTTCTTGACGGCTTTCAACAGCAGTCTTTCCAGATTGATCGTGTCTAGAAGTCAATTCATATCAATCCAGCTTACTTAATACGACATTATAAACAAAATACATTCTCTCGCACGTTTTGATTCTTCTCTCTGCGGTCGCCTCCCAATTAGAAGCCGGCACCATCTCGACAATAGGCTCCATTACCGTGGCTTTTGTCTCCAGTTTGTACCGTATCAGCCGTAGCAGCAGCAGCAGCAGGAGTGCAATGGAAAAACACCACAAGAACTCGTTTGCGCCTAATTACGCACAAAGCCGGCGTCTCGAAAATGACACGACAACAAAGAAACGCGAGATGAGCTTAAAAAAAAAGTGATGATGCAGGTTTTCCAAGCGCAATCTTCCTAAATGTTAAGGCGAGCGATAATTGGAGGACTAAATATGGTCAATGTCCTTACACAGTGGCACCAATTAGACCAGGGGAAAAAAGTTCACATCATTTCTGTACTTTTTACTATTTCTCTCTTATCTGCAATGAGCTGAACCAGCAACCTCCACAGAAGAGATCATTTGTCTTTGGGGCCCGGACAATAAAGGCGTCCGTGGCTAGCCGGGCTTTTGAATTTATGTTTTTGCTGTTTTGGTAATGAGGAGAAAGAATAGGCGGACGTGTCATCGCAAATGGAGTGTTTTTGGAGAAAGTAGACGCTATTGTTGTGAGGACGGACAACAAGCACTCAAACCGTTCAGGGGCGTAAAGCTTTTGCACACTGTATTTCCACATGAGGTAACGCTGGAAAAATATCCAGCAAAGCAAAGTGGGCTGAGAGACAGTGGTGTTAGGATGTCAAAATGGGCAATTTCAATTTGAGTTTTGCTTCCTTAAAAATGTAAACAAGCAGACATGTTTCATTTAAACTTCCTACATCAGTGTAGATGATTTGCTCATTTACCTAATGCATTCTGAGTCTCTGAATTGTTCATAACGATGTGTTTTAAGCTTTTTTCACAGCTGTTAGGAGTGAGACATGCCGGTGTAACAGCAGTTAGATGAACTTAGTAGAATTTGATGAGCAAACAAGACATTATTAGACGGAGATGTGGCCTATGCGTCACTGACTCATTCCTGTGTAGTATTTGCATAGTATTTTGAAGCGGTGTATTGAAAAAATGCTTTCTGCAAAGCTGATTATATTTATTTTGTTATATTATTGTTAGGGCTGGGCAATTAACTGAAAAACTGAGAGATTAACTTTTGTCTAATCACTAATGACATGATAGGTTTTTTGTTTTTGTAAAGGTGGGATAGGTGATTTTCATACTGCAAACACAAGCTTTCTCTCATTAATCCTTCAACACATTGTTGATATCAATATGTATTAAGTTTTGGTTGCAATTTTGACTTAAAACTCTCTTTTTTTCTCTTTTAAAGTGAAACTGGAGTGTACCACCCACGCTCAGCCAATCAGAACGCTGCATTTTGTTTCTGATTAGAACTAAAATTCCTTATTATTCGAGAGAACTCTGTGGTCTAATTTTTTGTGCAAAGTGCTGCATTTGTCATAGACTTTTTGTGTGGAAAACTCAGTTTACTTATTTAACTAAAAAGGTTAGTTACTCCAACTTTAAGAGGTTCACAGACAATTTGGGCAATCGGTTTGTGGTTTGTAGCAGAAGTCAACCATCGAAAGAAGAAAAGTAATTATTTTTGTGTTAAATGGTACAGATTAGCAGCCAGGCTGGCGCCACTTAGTGCCTCCACGCAATTTCATTTCACTCCAGCTACTAGATCAGATATCGCAGAACTGCAAAAGATTCCCAAAAAGCAGGAAGAGAGAGTGAGCAGGAGCAGAGTGTTGCGTTCATCAGAAGCGTTCTCCTCCTTTAACCTTCCGTCAAATATTAACTTAGAATATTATATTGCACCTTTTAATTTGCAAGTTTAGCACAAAATGGCAAAGATTCAGCACATAGAAATAGCAACAATCACTGACACACATGTTTATGCCCTACTTCCTGGGCGACAAAACAACCAAAAAGCAGTGATTTGTTCATTTAAAAAAGCAAACAAACCCCAATGATGTGATGTCAGACGGTTTCCAACAGTTTATGCATCAGATCACTAGAATCAAATCGCTCGATTCTCACATTTCAGTTCAGTTGTCGTGTTGTGACGATCCTTCATAGCTCTGTTCTGTCATTTTCATTGCCGTTAAAAAAAGATTGAATCCTCTGTCTTTTCTCAGTCAGAGGAAGCAAACAGCAGCTTATTATTTTTATATTCTTCTTGAGGTGAGTTTTGTCATTTTGTCCCTTTTTGCGCCACGAGAATTGACCCAGGAATGACTAGAATATAATTTTTTTTTCAACATTATCTAATCAAAATCCTGACTTCCTTAAAATTCCCTAAAATCTACATTAAAGCAGTAATGTTGGTTTTCCACAAAAATACATGTTTTATTTAGCAAATTGACAAAAAAACCCATATCAGAACAGTGACCTATGTATCGAGACAAAACAGAATCGTCCCATCTGTAATTTTGAGACTGATCAATGTAATGAATACTATTTTTTCCATAATGCACAGCTCTACTTGTTCTGGTGAAAGCAGCATAATCAATATATTTACAAATCCTACAAACTAAGTGTTATATAAACCACATGTATAAGCCCACAGTTTCTCGTCTGGTGTCCACAGACTCAGGTAGCGCTTGTCCTCTCTCTAGTTTCACTGCAGAATGAATGCTTTTATCTCTCTCGCGCAGACACTTTTTATGCCCCACCTGCCCTTTACGTTTCAAGCACTGGCCTTTCGTCAATGAGTCTAGCCATTCAGCAAATATCACTGCGGGGGGAGCGCTTAGCCGCCATCTTTCTTCCGCTAAAATAATTGCTCTAAAATTTTAATCAGCGGGAAGGATGTGTTGATACAGCTCAGCAAAACAACCCAGAAAAATGAGAGAGGAATCTTGCTTTATGCAATTTTGAAGCAGTTTAATTTGGGAATAATGTTAAAACCAGGTCAACCATAGACTGCAAATGAGCCAATGAGGTAGGCTAATATAATGACTAAAGAATGCGTAGTCATAGTAACTTATAGCTCAGCCCCAGCAGCCATATTCCTATTGAAGTTTTGTCTTTACAATTTTTCAAGTCATTTTAATTTTTAATGCTTCTGTTCAACCAAAGTCATGTTAATTTTAGGTATTAAGTTCTTCTATAGTTGTGAAGTAAACACAGTAATGATCAATAGTTGTAATCATAGAATGTGATGACACATAAATTTAGTCAAATTCTGTATCAAAGTTATCCAAGTGCAGTGTATAGTCACAAATGTTATAAGCACCATAACATACAACAATATGTTAAGTTTGCCCCTTTAATCTATTGATTATGTGACATTGTTTTACTGCCTTCCCACTCATAAGACGGAAACTGAGACTTTCGAGGCCAAATCAAGTTCATAAGTACTTATCGCAACACAGTCTCCAGAAAAAACATAGATATCCAACAAAAAGGCAAAAATAGATACAATAAGCATCACGCCATTTTTACGTGAATATGTTATGAAAAGCCAAAACGTAAAATAACCATCAATTTTGGTTGAAGCCACGTGGCAACATTTTCTTTGAGTTTAATGGGTAAGTTTAGGCGTCAAGTTATTAAAATGAGTAAGTTTAAGGCTGGGGCTTGGGGTAGGTTAAGATTTTTGCCACGTGGCTTCAACCAAATTTTGTGGTTATTTTACGTTTTGGCTTTACGTCATTTAGTTTGATATCTACGTTTTTACTGGAGACTGGGCTGACTTTTCCACATTCATCAGAGTGTACTTTTTTTTTTTGTTCAGTACTTATAACAAACTGTGCCTGGCTTATACAGAACATTGTGTTAATGAAATGTGGTCTGGATGTCAGACCTCAAGTCCAAGAGAAGACCAAGACCAAACAACCTCAAGACCAAGACAAAACCGAATCCAAATGTGCACGAGTCCGAGACAAGACCTTAAAAAAAACAGACTCAAAACCAGTCTTAAGACCAAGATCGGTCTCAAGAACTTTGCTAGTTTTAAGCTTGTACCATTAGTAATAAACTATAATTTTTTTTATTTAACCAAGAGAGTCTTGGCCAAGAGGCTCCAACAACACAACCCAAGACATTTAAAACAAACATTAACAAATGTTAGAGGCAAAGTTAAAAATGCTAAATGTTTAGCATCAAAGTAAATAATCAACGTAAAACATAGTAGAAACAATTAAATTTTCCAATATGCTGTTAAAGACATTTTATTACTTATTTTATTCCACTTATCCATAGAGTTCTATTAAATATTGTAACTTCAACGTCCACTTTTTACAGGAATATATCATTCTAATTCAAGTTTTAAGTCTTAAAAATGTGTCAAAACTTAATTTTTTTCAAACAAAAAATCAGTCAATTCAATTTTGCTAAAAACTAAAAAACTTTCTGACAGTATGTTTGCAAAACTGATCAATAAGCTTAAGGTCTGTCCACATTTTGCGATGTTGATGACCCCATAATGTTCAATTTTGGCAAAATGGTTCACATAAAATGCCTTATTTCTTTATGAAAACATGACATGATGAAAAACCCGTAGTACATTTCTCCTTACATTTATATTTCACACTGATAGCTACAAGGTTTTTTGTCTATTCACCTGCAAAGTCTCACCTTAAACACTTATTATCTTGCTATATTTACATTTTCCCAGCGCAGTTCAATCGCAGACAGACCTTTATACGACTCCTCTCTTCGCTGTCTTAATTTGCATCGCCATGACAACACAATATTTACTAATTAGCCCGTCCGCGTTTCCCTGATTTTTATTGTTGATTCAGGTAGGCGCTTTGCAAAACAAACCTAAAAACAAACGCGATTTCAATCCCGCCGCCCGAGTTTTATTTACCGCGGCGTCCTTGACTTTGACGAGGTTTGAAATGGTAATGATGTATCTAAACGCTCGAGACGCCGCTTTCATGTTCTACCACGAGTCTGAGAGTACAAGCAGTCATCCCCATTACGACGCAACAAACAAGGGCTTTTCTCTGCCTCCCATAGAGAGACAGTCAGTCGTGAGTTTAGTCGGATGTACCGCTGGATTGTGCTGTTCAAATACTGGTTAAGGTCAATTTAAGGCAGGTTTTAGATCTTCTTTAGTTTTACCCTGCCTTATTGTTTGAGTTTGAGTTGGTAGAACACTAGATTTTCCAGAAGAAGTCTGAAAAAGATTGTCTGACAGGAATGATTGACAGCAAAGTGGACCAGTCACAAGTAGAATTGGGCGGGCAAAAGGTCTCAATGACTTAAAACATTGGAAATAGCATAGTTTGGTTATTTTAACAGGAATAAATGTGGTTTGGTGCATAATTTGCATTTTTTTTTGATAATTTCTTAGATTATTTATAACTTTAACAAAACTATATCTATACTGTAATACTATAATAAAACTACATCTCGTTAGAAGCCCTCTGGAAAAAGAATCAGAAAACCCTGCAAGTTATATTGACAGTAACTACAGATACAGTCGGGAACAGGAACACATCATATGTTGGGTCAGGATCTTGTGAGTTACTGCAAAACACAGCTTTTCCAGGTGAATATAAAGCATTTTGAGCACAAATAATTTAAGTAGAAGCACAACTGAGTCTTATGAACATACACTAGCACAACCGAACTGTGCCCAAGCTGTATGGCTCCCAGACTAAACACCTCAGACCAAAGAATTTGTTTTTCATGGTCTGAGAGTCATTCATGTGCCTTTCGTAGCTTTCGTATGGCCACTCTAGCACACAGGCCTGATTGGTGGATTGCTGCAGAGATGGTTGGAGTGACCATTGGGTTCTTGGTCACCTCCCTTGGCCCTTCTCCCCTGATGACTTAGTTTAGACGGACAGCCAGCTTTAAGAAGAGTCCTGATGATTCCAAACGTATTCATTTGCGAATAATAAACCCTAACAATGTCCTAAATAACAACATCAAATCGGTGGAAAGAAGCTTTTTTTAGCAATAAAGTAAATACAATCGACTAATACTGTACTAGATAGATATGTTCAATGAGATTCTGCAGGATATTTTAGGCAAAGCAAAGAAGTGAGTTACTGCCCTACTGAAAAACAAAGACAGTGTTTTTTTTTACAGCAAAAATGCAAAAAATGTAGATATTGATCCTTTCACTATGAATGCAAACTAAATGAACATTTTGTATGACCTTCAGGCAAAGGTCTGTCTCCACATTCAAGACGACTGCTTCATAAATGGAAACATGTATCTGCTTTCCCACCGCTCTTGTCTCTGCCCCACAGCTTATTGTAAATACACTGCATGTACTTACTTGCACTGCGAGGTCTTTTTTAGCTATAGCGCGGCCATATGTTTCACAGCTCCGCTCCGTTTGATATGCGGCGTCGGAAAAACGTGTGAAATCCGACGGAAATTTACAGTTTTCTTGGCAACGCAGAGTAAGAATTTAATTAGACGAGTTCTCAAAAGATGGAGTGATTGTGGATGTCTGTTTGGGGAATTGAAGAAAGAGTAGAAAAGGCATTTTTGAGGAATAGATTCATCATTGAAGTATGTATTTTTTAATTATAATGTACTGTTTTGAGTGTTGCATGTTTGTGTTATCGCAGTTTTCGTAGAGACAAGCAGATGACACCACCAGGCCAAGTTACAGGTCAGATCTGTAATAAGGTGTCTGCATTACCAGTAAAGGCTTATGCACACTACACGAGATTTGGTCCAATGAAGATATAAAAATGATTTGCTGATTATTTCTTACTCGTCATGTCTGTGGAGTCAATGATTCGTAACTTATGACTAATTGCCAGATTGTATCATTGTAAAGTTTCAACATTTTTACGATAGCCAATCAGAGCAGCCAGAAAGTGTCAGGCTTTGCTGCCCTGTGACAGCTCTTAAAATATATGAAACAGCCAACAGTTTATGCATCATATATGAATCATATAACCAGCACTTTATATCCAATGAATATCTGTTCTCTTGGGGCTAATTCACATGTGTTTCATTGAAGTATATGTGACGGAAACTCATGCTATTCACTCCATCTGAAATTGTGACATTACCTCTTCTTTGTTGTAGAAATCTCTACTGAACTCGAGTATTGTGAAGTCTCTGTCTTTCCAGTGACATTATGCAACTGTGAGACAAATAATCACTGCTAAATGCCCTCATCTCTGCACCAAATCGATAATCCTATTGAAATAGAAAGTTAAAACAATACTTTGAGAGACTCTTCATTGATATACAGGTATGCAGCATTCATTCATTCGTTCATTTTCTGCTTAATCCTGTTAGAGGTCTAGAGCCTATCCTAGTGACTTTGGGCCTTAGGCAGGGAACACCCTGGACAGTGGCCAACTCGTCACAGGGTTAGACAGACAACCATTCACTCTCTCAGTCTCTCACTAAGGGAAATTTACAGTGATGCCCAATAACTAAACGTTTTTGGAGGTGGGAGGAAACCGGAGTACCTGGAGAAAACCCACGGTGACACGGGAGAACATACAAACTCCACCCAGAGAGATTGTGAGATGTTAGTATGGTCCAACCTGGGAGTCGAACACACGACCTCCTTATTGGGAAGCCAAAGCTCTAACCGCTCTGCTACCGTGCATAGGTATGCAAAATTGTGGAATATTATAGTTTAATGAACAAGATTTCCATGGAAACAAGCAAGAGGACACATTTCAGTGGTTCCTGACTTTTTTCCTCAAAAACACTTGCTTGAACTGGACACTTGTCAGGCCGCTCCTGAACAGTGACTCCCATAATTACTGTAGTCAAGACCGCACTAATCGAGGCCAAGACCTTTTGCACTGTGCCCCAAGTCTTTTATAGGTCGAGACTGGACAAGACCAAGACCGTGGTCCATCAAGACAATCTTTGTAATTTCATACATTTCTCATTGTCTACATGACCTTATTGCGCAGTTCTTATTGCAAACTGTCTCTGGGACAGGTCACCGCACTCCTGGTGCAAGCTTAGCAAAGTGTGGTGCTAATGAAAGTTCCATCAGTGTCCAAGACAAGACTGAGTCAAGATAAAACTGAGTCCAAACACCTTCGAGACCAAGAGCAGATCAAGTCAAAGTCTGAGACAAGACCAAGACCTTAAAAAAGTAATCTCGACACCAAGACCGATCTAAAATACTTCTACTCTACTGTATATTATGTGATCAAAATTAAAACACATTTAAAACATTTAACTTGTGGCCAAATGTCCAGGTTGTTTTCTGCCTTGGAAAGCCTATCCTAAAGTCAGTGGGATAGGCTCCAATCACCATCTCCCAAACTCCAACAAACTTGAAGAAATGAATGAATGAAGTCACTTATTTCAGACAAACAAACTAAAACTAACTTCTGTATTTTTTTCCTTTCTTACCTTTTTCATCATATTTCTGTGCTTTTAGTAATACATTTACACTAATACCTTTGTAATTTGACCATCAGACCCCTGTTCTTGGACAGAAAGCTGTGATTTTATATAGATACAAGCCAACTTAGAAGCGTTATCACATTAACTTGGACTTAGTTGTTGATTTGCTCAATAATTCCACAACCTTACCTCTCGTTTACTACAAACACGTTAAGAAGACTAGTATTAAAATGCAAATCCTCTCTCCAGCTTGTCACGCGTGCACTTTATTATCATTAAAAACACCACAAATTATGCAAGTCCCAGCCAGCAGAGGGAGGCCCATGTAGAGCTGTTAGCTGCCCGAGCTTGATGATAAATACCTTTAACCTAGATGTCTCCAAACATCTTATTTATGAAGAAGGCATATGCTCTCTCTCTCTCTCTCTCTCTCTCTCCCTCTTTCTCTTTCTTCTTCTTCTTCTTCTTCTTCTATCCCGCCTTTAAATACTCTTGGCCAATCACCTTGAGAGCACGCGGCGCCTCTTTGATTTATCGTCCTGGGCCGGCTGCTTTTCCATCTTCTAACCCCGGCTTGTCACATACGGGCTATAATTGGGCGACGCGCGTGACCCACCTAACACTGTAGAAAGTAAAAGAGGGGAGGAGGAGAGAGGGAGGGAGGAGAGGGGAGGGCATCCTTGGGAATTCACCATGCTACATTTCTCTTTTGGCTCCTCTCTCTGTTCCAAGCGAAAGTAGGACACCACGCTGCACCATTAATTGTTTTGCCCTTTATATCTCAAAAACAGCGGGAGAACAAATGAACGAGTGAAAGAAGAAGAAGGGAAAGAGAGGAAAAGTAGAGTTTTTAAATGTTTTGCCCTGCTTACTTTTGATCAAGCTTAGCATCTTGTAGCAAAGACTGATAAAATTGCTATGTAGTTTTACTATTTGTGCACTGTAACAGGTTAGTCCAAGTTAGTTCTTTGTCCAGACTTTAGCACTCTTTGATTTGTTTGAGGTCAGAGAGGTGTGGCTTGAGCAACAATTCTTTTATCATTTTATTATAAGCGCAATACATTTTTGTCAGATTGTTAGGTTACAACAGTTTGAGCAATAAAGTTTGCAACAGCCAATCAGAGCAGTCGGACAGCACCAGGCTTTACTGTAACCTAGCAGTGTTTCAAAGTGAAAAGCTTATTTATGTATCAAGCAAAGTCGGAAAATCATTTTTTATGTTTTATTGAATTTAATTTACTCTTAATGTGGGTTAACACTGAGCTAGCGCAGTTTTAGCTTTTCCTCGCTAACAACAGCAACATGAGTCTCGACCGATATGGTTTTTCTTGGGCCAATAATGATTTTTAAAAATGTTGTCACCTGATGCCGATATCAATGGCCGGTTTTCAAGGCCGATTTCTGAGGCCAATTTTCTTATTTTAGTTTTTAAAAAACATAGCTGATATGAGATAGTATATCCGAAAAAGAAAAAGTTAAATCCAAACTATTATTTTGTCTCATTGTTAAATGAATACAACATGTATATGCACATTATAGAACATTTTAAAGAGTAATTTAAGAAAGTGTTCCTTTTCAAAACACAGCAAAATGGAGATATATAAAACAAACCGAATCATTTCTCTCCAAGAGTGCAGCTCTACCATGCAAACGACTGCCTGATCAAATATCGGCCAAAATAAGGCCGATGGTAGATGTGGCCGCTATATATATGATAAACTAAAAAACGTCTAAATATCAGCCTCAAAATATCGACCAGCTGATATATCGATCTATCTCTAGTCTCAACAAAGCAAAACACAGACTGAAGTGTTATTGTCCCGTTCATCTCAGCTCTGTCTCATCATGGTCTCACTGCAGCCAGTCTCTGCTCTACTCTGTGTGTGCGTGGTGCGGGTGTGTGCGCTCAGAGATGCACGCGTTTCAGAGCGGCGCAGCGCAAGAGAAAGAGCAACTCCTCCGATAAACAAAAACACTTCAACTATGTTTTTAATGAAGTTTTGCATGTGTGACAAAGCACGTTTAATACGACACACAAACTTATTCTTTGTCTACTGACGCTGGAGCACCGGGTAAACTCCACTGATTCAGGGCAGGTCAATTTTAAAGGGATTCACAAATGAATGCAGCAGAAACACTGCCTAGGGCTGGGCGATATGAACAAAAATGTATATCTCAATATGTTTTTTTTTTTTTTTTTCATATCTGTATATACGCTATCTATCTTGACATCTTTGAAATTCTATCTTGAAGTATTTTTTTTTTAAGCCTAAAGCTGCTGATAACAAAGTAAGTAAAATTTGCAGTGAAAAGTGAATTTTGACACTGACTTTTGTGGACTAAAACTAATAATACATACAATTATAAATTCTATGCATAACACAAGTATATTATTTCAGCACAGCTCATTATTTTTAATATAACATTACTTGGCTTTTCTAATTTAAAGTGTGGAGGAAAAATCTAAACACCCTGGCAATATTTGAGTCTGATTGGTCAAAACGTTCCGAGAAGTAGTTGTAGACGTAGCCCCAGAAGTCGGGTTTTTTGTTAAGTCCAGTCGAGAGAAAAGCTGCGACATCTTTCCCAATCCAAAGTCGATATGTGAAGATAATTTCCTCATATATGTTTTTATTTTTACAATTTTACAATTTTACAATCCACTGCAAAAAGCCCTTATGTCTGTGACGCATCTGATAATTACAGTCAGCTTGTGATCTTCTTACCGCTAGTTTATTCTTAGTTTAGTAATAATTTAACGTCATAGAATAGGAGCCTTTTCTTCCTGATTGTTTCACTCTTTAAGCAGAACTGCAGTCCTTTTTTTTCTTGCTTTAACCTGTAAAGTATCCTTATTCCTTGTCCTGTTTTAAGCAGAACTACACATAAGTCCTTGCATTTTTGTTCTGTCCTTTACACCTCAAACACAACACACTTCAGTTGAACCAGCAAAGGACAAACGCAGCAAAGGAAATAGAACGTATCCCATTTCCTCACTGCCTCTCTTTCACTCCACTACTTGCTCTCTTTTTTTTTTCTTTTTCCAGGAGGCTGCGTCCAGTTTCGCCGAGTGGGAGCGCATGATGCAGGGGATGAGGTCAAAGGGCGTTGCCGCGGACAACTCCTTCGCCGAGGTCATGGGGCTGGTCACCAGATGTACAAGCAGACCGCCGTCGCAAAGGTAATGAGGAAGCAGGTGGTGAGAACAGCGATCTCCTATAGCCTCGGGTCAGGGTAACTGTCTGTGATGTGTCCGGAAGATGGATGGGTTTGACAGAGCCGTGCAATTAAAAATAATAGGCAAAAACAATATAGTGTTATCAATCAATGTTCTGTAGTCAAAAATGTTGAATATATTGAACTGGTAGTTATTGGTGGTTGACAAAGCTTTATCGTTTCTATTTGTCTCAACCACAAAAAGCCAATCTTTCATTTACCAAGTTTGAGTTTGAAGCATGATACAACAAGTAGCCCAGTTGTGGCAAACTGTCAAAATTTTCATCTGTCATCCTTGAAGAGCCACACCATGAAACACTTGCCTGGAAAATCCAGACGATATATTAAAAATAAATCGTTTGGCCAACGTGTCCCTCTTTCGGATTTCTGTTGCCGTGATTGACAGATCAATTAGCCAATCAGAGACACGCATCTTCCACCCTGTAAAATCCAACAAGGCTGCTCCCGATGAAAAAAATACATGAAAAAAATATCACGTGGAACTGAAAAACATCGCAGATTTCTGCAGAATCAATGAGCAAAGCAAAAAACGATTTTAATGTGAGGTGAGTGAAGTTAGATTTTGGTCTAAATGACAGACGACCAATCAGCTTCTTTGTTTCATCAGCGTCACGCTAATAAACTAACCTGATTGCCCGGTACGATGTAGATTTGGTCTGAAATGCAGACGGAGGGCGTGGTGTCCAGACCCACTCTTCGCAGTTTGCTGAAGTGTGGGTTCTGGATCCCAGGAAACAATAACCCTAACCCTTAGATCCATAAACCCTTTAATATAAATATAGTTCAATATAACAAGGTTTCGATGTAATTCACGTGGTTTGCCAAGAGATTTATTTTTTAATCCTAAGCAATTTTTTGTATATTGGTGTGTTGTAGATGTAGTTTTCCTATTGTATGATGTAATTTTTCTATAATTAAAAATACATGGTCTCAATGGGGGGCCCCTCATAAAGGCCACATTTAGAGGGCTCCAGCCTGAGATGCCCTTAGCTCCGCCCCTGTAAAACTGGGCTTTAGGAGCGTCAGTCAGACTCAGGACTGTCCTGTGTGATTGCATGATTTGCGCCGCTGTTGTTTTCACTTTCATTTCACTTTCATATTTTGATTTTCATGTTTTATTTCACTGTTTGCTTTGGACCTTATTTCCGTGGATATAAGGTGGATTTGCAAACAATAAGGATCAATATGAAGCTCCAATTTCACAGAATATCACTATTCTAAACATTTCTTTAAAGAAACTATCTGTCTGTTAAACAGTTCTACTTTGGCACTGCACTGACAGTTGCACGCAGCTTACCGCTGTATAGGTGGGGAAGGAGAGAGGGAAAGAGGAAGAGAGAGTGTGGAGGAGCAAATGTTTCTGAATGAGCCAAAGAGCCGCACTCGGATTGGCTAAGAGCCACATGCGGCTCGCGAACCTTGGGTTCACCACTATTATTTCACTGAACGCGCAGGACTGCTGTCCATGTGTCTGCGTCTGTTACAGTGAGTTGTCCTCTCTGTGTTTGTGTCCAACTCCAGGATATCTGCGTTTTCCCTGTGCGGTCTTCGCTACAAGAATTGTGATAAAATCAAAATTGCAATCGTGATATACTTTTTTTTTTCTATATCACACATCCCTAATTTCAGAGTTAGTATGTGAAAATTTTCTCCTTCTCCAGAAAGTTACACAGTGTACAAAAACTGTAGCAAGTGGTATGGTAAAACAGCCAAGATGTTTGAAAGAAGTAAGCCAATATAAGATTAATCTCTGCTTCACAGAACTTAAAATAACCCGCCGTGCTTATCTAACATCACATTAAGTGTTTATAAAGTTTGCCGTCGCTCATACCTGACCCTAATCACTTGGATCTAACTCGAGCCTGTTCGCTGCTCCTGTCTGAAGTGAAGTTTGTCTAAGTTGTTGTCCGACACTTTGCATTGATCTAGGCCAGCGATGCTAAAACTGTCCGGTTCTGTCCAGTGGGACCGAGGCGCTGCACCACTGGGAGGGAGGTCTGCATGATTAAGAAGCAAGTGGCACCAATAAGACAGCTTATGTGGAGAGATGCGCTTCTGTGATAATTCTGCCGTATTTGTCTGTAATTAGAAGAAAATGTTTTTGGTGGTTTAACTAGTAATAATACCAGCTGTTGTAATCTTAACAAATTTACAGAATGTTTGCAGTATAAATATGTAGTAAAAGAGGGATTATTTAGCTAAAATGAAGGTGCTTTCATATAATTTTAAAGTCTTATTTTTTGCAGCTTTTTTTATCACCTGGGATTGTTGTTATGCCATTGATACAAACGTGATACTAACTTTTTTAGAAGTCATTCTGATGGAAGTCTTTAAGCAGGAGAATCATATCATCACACTCCATGTCGTGTTCTGTGAGCTGAGAAGTTTAGTCCAGTTTATATTGTTTCAGATCAGCGCAGCCTCTCTCTCCACGTACACTCCTTGTTCAAAACTTTCCCTGCCTGCAAAAGCTTAGTGTTTTGCGTTTTCTATCATCCACTCTTTTCATTATTGTAGCTCCTGTAGCACACTTAGGGCCTGATTTATCAAGCAAGTGCTAAATTGCGGGTGCAAAGTAAAAAAAAAAAACATGTTATTTGCGAGCAATTTATGCAAACTTTAATACTGGGAGATTACATATTACACACAAAAGAGATATGCACCACCTCAAATTCTGCATCTTTAGTGTTTGTGTGAAAGAAAAATATCCCCTATGCCAACTTTTTGCTCCTCCTAACCTGTTTGCACATGAGCAAATGCTTGATAAATTTGACTCTTAGATATAAAACAAAAAAGTTTCGGTCCCTACCGCCATCTTGTCGTCAGAGAGACAAAGCGGAGCATGCGCACTGCGAACGGAATTATTTTTAAGAGGAAAAAACGGTTAAAGGAATAACATTTTTCAGATTTAAAAGTGGAATAAACCACACACTTAATTCAGAATTAAGTTTAAATCCGAATAAACATTTTCATCAGGAATTAAATGTTTACATGTCTTTTTTCAAAGCGGAATTCATTTTTATTCAAAGTTAAATAATCTTTATTCGGAATGAAAGCCATCATGTAAACGGACTGATAATAATCTGTCTATAAAAATTTTAAAAATGTCGAAATGTCCTGTATGTATCTGTAGGCTATATGATCAAACAAAATATTGTAGTATATTTAGTTCAAAACAGGTTTATTATAAAAATGATCTAACTTGTCCAAACTGTCCCATCATGTTCCATCTGTCCCACTAAATCCCCAAACCTGTGCCACTTTTAGGAATTTTTGAGGTGGTCACCCTAATAGCTGACAAATTACTGGTTTGGCTGATCCGGACGAATAGAAACATGACTACAGACAGTAGATTGTGATAAAATCCAAATCATAATCTGGCTTTTTATTATTTTTAGACGTACATAAAGTATTCTTTTCTACTAGACCAGTACAGTTAGCCGTTATCCTTCTCCAAAGTTTAAAAGTAACAATTGAATCAAGAACTCATTGTATTCGATGTATCAATGTGAGCATGATGTTCTGAACTCCACGACCAAACCACTTTTCACAAACAAAGCAAGACCTCGGGGTGGGAGAAAAAATAAAATAAAATATGTAATCATCTCCATGGTAACAGCCCTATAATGGCCGCCGTCACCAGTAAAAGCACTTAGACAAAGTAGGGGAGTTATAACTGCGGTATTATTTAGCCGCGTCCAGCCAAGGCATGATTACACCTTATCTCCAAGTTACACCGCGCAAAACCGAAATAGCATCTCCGTCGAGGTGTTGCTATGGAAACTCGGCTCCTCTCTCCCCCTCTCTCCGGGTTTTAAAGACATTTATGTGTTTTTTATTTTAATGAGAGGAAAATAAGCGGTGTTGCAACATGTGCATCAGAGGGAGGAGCAGGTCAGGAGGCCGCGGGCAGGGAATTCAACAAGTAAGACGGCAAATGTTTGATGGAGAAATGTTAAAGGAATGTATGTGTTAACACGTGGGAGAAGATGTGGTTTGCTTTGAGTGGAAAGTATTAAACGTGGCTTTCTGCATTAATAAAAAACACATTTAATTTAGGTTTAAAGCACAACTATGTAACATTTTGCCTTGTTAAATGTCTTTGTAAGTCTCTGTGGATGGTTGCAGATCAGTCTGGTATCCCCGACCCCACACACACACCAGCTCTCATGACAAACCCTGGCTCTTTGATTAAAGTTGGTTAATTGATTAATTGCAACTAATCGATTATTTAATAATCGTCAACTAATTATTTTAGGAGTACAGTGTTGGGAGTAACTCATTGCAAAAGTAACTAGTTGCTGTAATAGAGGGATTTTTTGTTTCTTAACAAGGGTGATGCACGCGCATCTGACCTGCAGGAAGAGTCACCACTCATAGACACAAACAGTGGAAACAAGTTGAAAAAGCACCGTTGTCAGCTAACTGGAGTTTATCACTGTGCGAAAACAAAAGTTAGGCCACTAAATAAACATCTGTGAATGAAATTCGACCCTACGACCCTTAAAAGTTACATTCAGGTGAAAAAACGGCGACAGACGTCTGTCACACCGGTTCAGACCTGATGGAAACAGCTGTTCTCGTCCCGGTTTGTTTTATTCAAATAAGTTTCCTGAGCTAACCAGAGGGATTACGGCTCTTTCTGCATAACACAAGCGCAGTAGGGCGGAAAGTGACATCGACCGAAAATCCCTCTATATTTCTCTTTTCGATAACTAAGTAGTGTAACTCATTACTTATAAATAAAAAAAAAAAAAAAAAAAAAAAAAAAAAAAAAAAAAAAAAAAAAAAAAATCATACGTTGATAAATAGTTGAAATATATGACTAGTTACAATTTGAGTAACTCAAGTTAAATTAGTTGCTTTTATATTCTATTGAAAACAACACATCAGAACCAAAACACCACTAAAATACTGTTTGTATAAAAGTGAATCAAATATTATGAAAATGTGTTGTGACATCAAATTTCTACATATTAATCAGTAATCAAGTGTAAATGTAACAGGATTCGTGTTGTACTATGTCTTAACAAATGTGTGTTTAGCTCAAAGTAACTCACAGTAGTGTAACTCCAGTAATATTGTAATACAAATGTATTACTTTTTTCCTTGTAACTAGTAATGTATAATGTATTACAATTTCACAGTAACGTACCCAACAGTGTCGAGTAACAGACAACATACAAGAAACTGCTTGTTTACACACCAAAAATACAAAGATAATGTCCCTGCTTAAGGCCCAAAGTCACTGAAATAGACCCCAAACCAAACAGAAACAACTCGTGGAAAACAAATGAATGCTAGCAAATCATTCTTTTTATTGCAGCTTAATTTGTTACCTTTAACTTATTGAATCAAACTATCTAAAAATACAATAGTTCACTTCGTCGATGTTGGCCTATGGATCCATCTGCGGCGTCGCTCTTTCTCAGTCGCTCTTATCGTTCTTAAGCAAATAATTGATCTAAATATATTAAGCGGCTCTCGTTATGTGGCGTGTTGGAGAGCTGACCCTCCTCTCAATTAGCCGCTGGCCCTTTGGCGTGCGGAAGCCGGCCCCGAGGTTAACTAAGACCGGAGATAAGCAGCAAACCCAATCATCGACCAGGCCCTTTTCTCTCTTCACAAGTCGCCGGCTCTGTGGAGGTTTCCTGATTGGATTCTTACTCACTTTAGCCTAACACTAAACCTGTTTTTTTAATCTTAATCCCGTCTGCTGCCCACTGACCAAACACTAAAACCAATTCTCGCATTTCCTAGTCTTCTTCTTCTTCTTGCACGCACAAACGCAGACAAACACACACAAGATTGGACTAAACTGTGTCTAGAATGAAACCAAAGTAGGAATAAATTAGGTGGTGTGAATGCTACCTTTGACATACTTTAGATAGATTTCATGGAGATATATATTTTTTTTTTCAAGTCTTTTCCAATTTTGACATTTTACAACAATTGTTCGGAGTGCTGCCTATAGATCTTTTGGCGCTCTTGGCAGATTTCATGCCTTCCACCTCCTCCTTTTACTTTCCTGATTATAGTTCTCTGTTTATTTGCTGTATTTATTATCTGTTTGTCTTAAAAGTGTGAGTGCAGATTCAATTTTCTGTAATCTGGAGTATTTTAGACCAGTAAATGCATCTTTTATATTTGTTATCTTTGTATATTTTCGTGTTACTATAGGCCAGGGGTCATCATTAGTTTTGGTGGAGGGCCAGATATTTTCACAAAGACATTGCGAGGGCCAGATTTTTTATTACTCTAATTTTGTTATGTTTTTATGTCATTTTTTTCCCAACTATGACTACATATAATAGGTCTACAAGTTATTTTCTAATAGTTACTGTAATTTCTGTCCTATTGAGCGCACCTGAATATAAGCCGCACCCACTAGATTAAGTAAGAAAATGATAAAGTACATATATAGCGCATCTGTTAATAGTAAGTCTATGAGAATCTATAATTTTCCTGCATTGCCTTATAAGCCGCATAATTCAAACTCAGAAAAAGTAGTGGCTTATAATCCAGAATTACGGTATTTGTATTTACTTATGGAGGCATTAACTGTCCAGGAGGGGCGATGAGGTTTCAAATTGTCTTTGAAGCCTGACCAACAAGCTTTTTAAGTGACAGAGTACAGAGATCACCAAACAAAACTTGAGATTGCTTGTGAGGTCCCTCAAGGGTCAGTACTAGGACTAACACTGTTTAATTTGCATGTTAATGATGTTTTTCTCATCTGTTAAAATTAGTGTTAAGATTAAAACATGGATGGAAATGACTAAACTAAACAAAACCAATGGTCATGGTGATACTTGGATATTATCTTATGTGATATTTTTTTTTTATCAAAAGTTTGAGAACCATTCGTCTATCTATTGCACTTCCCTCACACTCCTAGAGTGAGTTAGCTGTACATTTCTTTGGCTCTTTCTATTGAAATTGTGTCCAGCAGAAAGTGCATTGGAAAGCCCCTTTAATACAATATTAGTATCCATTCCTCTCATATCTGTCTTGGATACAAACAATTACAAAACCTCTATATGTTCCTGAAGTACAGTTTCTATTGCACTCGAACAAATGGTTTAAATCTACAGTTAATACGACACTTCTCCTATACTCTATTTTAACAATAGAATCCTTAAGGCTATACTTTACCTTAGCTCTACTTCTCATCCTTCTGCCCACAAACCAGACACTTATTAAACACTTTGCACACGTTTAGTTCCTGATTTTATCCTCCTTTAAGTATCCTATATATTCTCTTATTTATTGTATATTCCACTATTTGATACTTGGATTAATTGCTTTTTATCTCATGTATCTTCATAGTCACAATTTCCAGTTAGAACTTGGCAGAAGTCTTGGCTCTCCACAAAAATATTTTTAGACAATTTTGTGTGTTTTTATAGAATTACACACTATTTTTCCTTTTTCTTCACAATCTTTCAAAAATCTTCACAGCAGTTTAGAGCACCATGGCCTCTTTCTTTCTGCCTCACACTCCCCTCCTTTGCCAGTCCAGTTTTTGGCCAGCGATCAACCAGCAAATAAATAAAATATAAAAAAAAATGTTTGGGTTATTTTTGTTGCCGAACCCACCAAGCATCTGCTCCCAATTACCCAGAGAGGACAGATCTGATGCCGGACTTTAAAGCCAGCTAGCACCCGTCCGCTTTACTCCAAGTTTGTATCGCGCTAATTAAACTCAACGGAAAGGGAGGGGGGGGGGGGGGGGGCGCACAAACCTTCAGTAATGTGGACCCCCCCAGAGGAGATCAGAGGCAGGGGTCGCGAGGATGGAGCTGACACATTTTAGCAAACGCGTTGGCTAATTACCGGCCCGGCTCCAGGCAGAGGTTTTGCCCCTTTTCTCGAGCAGGTGTGACGGACTGTGGAGAGAGAATGCACAATGTTGTCATGTTGGAAAATGTTGGAGTTGCTTGAAATCTTTAAAAATGCTTGAAGATTGAACGATTTCTCCATAGTTGTTTGAAATCTATCCCTTGAAAGTGCAGAACTAATAAGCTCCACCTCTTCATAGTGACAGTTGCTACGTGACTCATATGCATTTTATAATAATCACTGTGGTTGTGTCTGAATGTCCACACTATTCGCTTCATGGGTCACGCCATTTTGTAGTGGTGTGCGAACGTCCAGTAGGTCAAAAATGTGCGAGTGTGTGGAAATTCTATTTTTCCCGGAGGTTGCAGCTGTCTGATGCGACTTTCCAGTCATAATATGAGCATTCTCATGGAAATCCAATGTTAATCCATGTGGCTTTGGGCAAATACGGATCGCAATGGGCTGGAGCTGGCGTACAAGGCAAGGAGGTAAATACCGTAATTCCGTAATTCTCACCCTATTGAGTGCATCTGAATATAAGCCGCATCAATGAGACTTAAATAAGAAAAATGATAAAGTACTTATACTATAAGCTGCACTTGTTAATAGTAAGTCTATGAGAATCTGTAATTTTGCTGCATTTTGGTAGAAGCCGCAGAGTTTAAAACTGTGAAAAAAGTAGCGGCTTATAGTCCAGAAAGTACAGTATGTGCATGTCAAACAGTCTTGACCTCTGTTTCTTACAAAAGTTCATTTTTATTTGAGTTTTTTCATTCAAGCACCTGAGTCATGAGAGTAGTGCGCTCTGTGTCCGAATGACCAAAAGTATGAGTGCACTGAACAGGGCAGGACATTGTAGTGATTGAGTAGTTATGAAACAAGTGTGGACATTCAGACACTGTCACTAAGTTTACAAATGTGGGCGGGGATAGGGGGTAAGTGAGAACAGGTTTTTTTGAGCACTCGAGCCTCAGATGCAAGATGTGTAAAGTCCAACATTCCTCAAACATGAATGAACCAATAAATCCAAGCACAATATTTAATAATGAAAGAACACTTTGATACAAGAATAAAAACTCAAACGTTGACTTTACATAGTGTCTCTCTTTCAATAAGTTTTAGCAGAAGCAGAAACATTAATTTAGCACCATCTCTTTTCTACTTGAGTAAGATTATTTCTAAGTTGCAGGAGGGCGGTTGGCTTGAGTGGTTGTCACAGTCTCCGGTTTAAGAGCAGCTCTGTGAAAAGCTGTCTCCAAAAATGTCTAGTAAGGCCAAATCAGACCTCACAATCCTCACTAGCTGCTGCTTTTCTTGGGACAAATTTTATATATATTTTGGCCTCGGGGCCTTCAAATGAGCCCCATCACAGCTTTTGGCCTTATGAGAGATCCACCTACCTCCAGGCGACACTTAGCTCACACCTGCTGTTTACGCTTTTGTGGTGTTGAGCTGCTCCACGTCCGTCAGGGAAGAAATGACTGATCTGTGGGGAAAGATTTGGACAAAAACTAAGCAAAAATCATGTTTAGTAGAGCTGTAGTCGACTAAAGACATTATTGATTAATTAAAATACGTCCTGTAAGTCAAATAGTTGAGTAAAAAGAGTATGTCACTGGTAAAACTGCAATCCTGAAGATGCAGCGTTAAAAATATTTGAAATAAATAAATTTTTTCATTTTAATGTGACTTTATTTTGTCTTTTTAAAGCTTATATTTTATGGCTTAGTTCTTATTTAAAGAACACATAAATCAAACAAATTAAAGTACAAGTACAAGTGAGAAAATGTATGTAGTTTTTTAGGTAAAGCTGAATATTTTATGCTTGGCCATATAACAATCCTGTTTTAATCCAAATACTGTAAATTTAAGCTAAAAATATTAACAAAAATTTGAAAACTTAAGATGGCCATCAGAGTTTAAAAATAGAGGTTATGCAGATGACATTGCAGCATTGTAAATGTCAGCAATGAGTGGCGAAAATGTTTGAGAGTCAATGGAGACAAATTAAATTTTCTCCTGAAAGTAGTCAAACACTATTAAAATAAGAAAAAGCAGCTAGTTTGAGAATACAAAGAAACAACTACAACTTCTGCTAATTATTGTGTTTGTATGTGGTGTGTGAAAAGAGAAAATCAGGTAAACAGTGGCAGAAAAGCAGATAAACTACAACAGTGTTTCTCTCACATTTCTGACTGACAAAGACTTTAGGATCACACACAGACAAGCTTTTTACATTTCTGTGTTTAAATTAAATGTTTGTACAACAGTAAAAATATAATACAATCCCCGACTGCCTTTAGCAAACAAGCTACTTCAAGTCTGCACTGTAACCAAAACAACAGAAAAGTTATTTTTATAAATTTTCTACCAAGCAGACTCTCCCAAGAGGAAAAATTTAGCCCATGCACTGATCTTCATAATTTTTCAAGAAGTCGCAATTAAAATGAGCGAAAAATTAGAAGACTGCCTTAAAAGTTATTTTATTAACATGAACACCAATAAGTTTCCTGGCGAGGGAAGGCCTGAAAAAGAGTCAGAAATTATATTGTGGTCCTGTCATTATTGGATCAAACCCGTTAATGACTAAAGCGCACACTGTCATACTTTTGATTTAACTAACAAAACATACTTTTTTAATCACAAAAGACGAAACTACAAATGTTGGAAGCAGGGTTGCCAGATATTCAGAGAGCAACAAGCGACCTAGCCTTTGAAAAAAACAAACAAAAAAACAAGTGACTATAGACCCTCAATAAAAAGTAGTCAAAATAATCAATCAGTTAATCTTTATGCGTCGCAGGCAGCAAACAATGGTTAATGATTTTGGCATATTTTAAACAGTATTTGATCATTAACAAAGACTTTAAAACATGAAAATATGCTAAACACAGCAAAAAATGAATTTCAAGACAAGTTAAAGTTGCTAAATTCTAGGATTTAAACTTAATTTCATCCATTTTGACAAATTTAACTTTGATTTATGGTAGAGACACATTGTTTTCCTTGTTTCAAAGTGTTTCAAACGGATTTCAAGACATTGCTTATTATTTCAAGCTAAATTATTTGCCAATGGGTCAAGAAAACTGCTGTTACCTCATTGGCAAATTTTTGTTATTCTCTTATAACTAGTTAAAAATGTCTTGATACCAGTGAAATATTTTATATTATTAAGCAATTTATTCTTATCCACTTAAAACATCTCAAATCTGTATAAAAATTCTGATTCCAAGTCTAGATATGTAGTTTTTGCAGTGAAAGTCCATATTTATGTCATTAGTGGATACATTTTTGTGAATCAATCCTGAAAGAAAAACGCAAAAAATCATGACGTTAAAGTGCCGCTCTGGAGCAAGCCCCCAAAAAAGTCAAAATTCACAAGCGACTTTCTAAAAAAGAAGAAGCTCAATGTTGCTATAAAGAAGCGGACTTCAGTCATCAGCTACTCTGGTGTGTGCACGCTCATTTTCCATCCATTTAAACCTTGTGAATGTTCTACTTTTGCATCATTACAAGTATATGGCTCTAATCCTGCAGACCTTACCTTGTACAAAACATCTTAAACAACAGGCAGACACACACACGGCGGGTTACATAAGGAGATGCCAGCTCATAACTCCCATACAATAGTTGAGAAAGTGAACTTTTACTTTTTTGCAGTAATTGTGGTTTGAGCTGTCACTTTGACAGGTAACCGGCCTAATAGCCTCTTTTGGGGTTTTGCTAAAGCTGGAAATTCTGAAAATACCTCCTTCTGTTTCTCCTCCTGCACAGTTTGTCAGGAAGAGAAAAGATGAGCGGTGAAACAGGCATGGCAAGATTAGGCACAACATTATGACCACACCTGTAGAGTATTTATTCATTACTAATACACGTTTGAGAGGCCATTGTAAACTCTAAGGACTCTATAACAACTGTATGATTAAACAGATCTAATGTTTGACAGGCTGCTGTGTCAGATAAAGTTATATTTAGACCACGAACATGAATCGTCTTACTGAAATGCATATCTATACTACGACATGTGAATAGCATAAAATGAGCATGTTTTTGTAGTCCTTTTTGCATTACTATTATACGGCTATTTTCTCAGCCTCTTATAGATTTGGTTGAAGTCACGTGAGGGCATTTTCTTTGGTTGAACGGCTAAGTTTAGGTCTGAAGTTACAAAAGTAGGTTAGGGTTAGGGTTTGTTTAGGTCTGTGGCTTGGAATTGGTCAAGATTAGAATTAGGATTTTGTTAATATTCATGAATAAAAACACATCTTTACATCCACCATTAAAAATGAAGAAATTGCATGGTATACACATTTAAAGGTACACTGTGTAACTCTTTGACCAAAAAATAAGGCTTAAAACCCCCTCCAATTCCGGAGTCCCTTCAAAGGATTGTGCCACTTTTTCTTGAAAAATTCCTTTTTGTTCAATGATAAAAACAAACTATGAAGCACCTGGAAAGGTTAAAGATAAAAACCACATTGTGACCCTTTTATTTAGAGTCAAATCAGCCTCTGGAATGAATCAGACTCAGTTTCTACTGTAAACTGACAAATAAAAAAATTCCCCAAATGTTTTAAAATTTTAATAGGATTTTTGTATTGGCTCCTTCTAAATTTTAAGCCCCTGAAACAAATTTTTACCTCAGTTACCTTCAACTTTTGCAATCGTCAAAACTGCTGTATGAATCCAATGCTAGGCCTATTTATGATGATTTTGTTTGCATTTTCCTTAAATGTATTTACAAATTCAACTTCACCTGCGTCAAATTTTATAAAGATCTTCTCTCCACTCGAATCTTTCCATAAAATTAAAATAAAAAATGCTCGACTAATCCATTAGCAGTCATCTCTTGCACTTGTGTCCAATCTCACTGCACCAGGTTCACTTCTGCTTTGGTGCAAATGAAATGAAATTGAATCTTAAGTGTGACTGTGCCATGTTTAATATAGTTAATAACACAGAGAAGAGAAGATTGCTTGTGCTGGTCATATTGTCTCTCTAGAACATCCACTCTAATGTATACAGCAGCAGACGCATTACCAGAAACTAATTAAACAGGTTCATAAATAACATATAAGGTCAGCCCGCGTTGTCGTTAAGCACAAATCCAACAGAAGAAAAGATTCTCTCACTAATCATATTTCCAACTTGTGACTTATCGATCTGGCTCTCACTATCTGGCGCTCTGACAAATGCGCCGCCGCTGCCGCTGCTTTCTCCCTTTTCAAGTCGGGATCCTCGTGTTCAATGGACGATCGATCGCGGCGAAGGGAAGACGCCAGATTAATTGACTTCTCGCCCGGTGTTTCTGATTCCTGCCATGTGTGCGGCGGTGTTGTCACGAGTACGGTGGCCCTGGAGGGAAAAAACACAAACGCAAATGTAAAAACACAAATGCACTTTCAAAACTATTTACTTTGTGCTTGTGTTTTTGAATTGGTGTTACTGAATTTTCCTTTGTGTTTTACTGAATTTCTGTTTTTGATTTTGTGTTTTTGAATTTGCTTTACTGTTTTTGAATTCCCATTTGGGATTTTAAATTTGGCTTTGCGTTTAGTTGCATTTGTGCTTTTGAGTTTGTGGTCTTGTTTTTGAATTTGCCTTTATGTTTTTAATTTGTGTTTGTGTTATTGCGTTTGCAGTTATGTTTTTGATTTTCCATTTGTGTTTTGAACTTGTGTTAATGTATTTATGTTTGTGAATTTGCTTTAGTGTTTTTGAATTCCCATTTGTGTTTTTAAATTTGCGGCGGTGTTTTAGAATTTTCGTTCGTGTTTTTGAATTTTGCCTTGTGTATTTTACTTTGAGTTTGTGCTCTTAAATTTCCATTTGTGTTTTTGAATTTGTGTTTTAGACTTTTCATTTATGTTTTTGAACTTCCATTGATATTTAAATTTATGTGTTTTTTTAATTTGTGTTTTTGAATTCCCATTTGTGTTTTTTAATTTGCGTTCTTGTTTTTGAATTTTTATTTGTGTTTTTGAACTTGAATTCCTGTTTTTAAATTTGCGTTTGCAAGTGTTAATTTTCAGTTTGTGTTTTTGAATTTGTGTTCACGGTTTTTTAATTTCCGTTAGTGTTTTGAACTTTAATTTGTGTTTTTGATCTTGCATTTGTGTATTTGAATTTGTGCTCTGAAATTTCCGTCTGTTTTTGAATTTGTGTTTTTAAATTTGCCTTTGTGTTTTTTTGCGTTCTTGTTTTTTGAATTTCCGTTAGTGTTTTTAAATTTGTCTTCATGTTTTTGAATTTGCGTTTTTGAATTTTGGTTAGTGGTTTTGAACTTTCATGTTTTTGAATTTTGGTGCGTGTTTTTTGTTTGTTGTCGAATTAGCATTTGATGGATTTTAATTTTTAAATTTGTGTATTTGAATTTGCTTTAAAAACATTCAAACATAAAACGCAACTTTTAGTAAATGCATGTGTTTTTTCTATCACTCAGGCCTAACAGAAAAAAAATATATTTAAACTAGTCTGCATTTTTTTTCTTGTGGTAACAAAATTAGAATCAAATATCAAGTTTCAAGTGCATTTCTTAGCATCAAATGGAATGTGTGGTGTTGATGCGATGTATTTGATTTGTGTGTATTTTTGTGTGTTTTCTTGTGTGATCAGGCAGGAGCGGTGAAAGACTACATAAAGATGCTTCTGGAGGCGGAGCAGCTGAAGTTCCTGGTTTTCGCTCACCACCTGACCATGCTCCAGGCCTGCACCGAGGCCGCCATCGAAGCCAAGGTACGCATCGTCTGAAACACATGGGTTTAGATACATGGCCTGGAATAGATGAGATAACTTGAGATGAATCGATAACAGACAAATATTTTAACGATATTTCTTTGTTAGACCAGTACCATCACAAACTTAGGCTGCATTCAACTTCTGGATAAATGTGTGCCGTGTTTTCTGCATTAACGTGAGCCATTTCTGTTGTTTGGTTTAACTTAAGGTTGAAGTTGCTACCTTTTTACTTGTAAATTAGTAAACTTTGTGTTTTCCTCTAAAAAGTCCACAATAAATGCAGCACTTGGTGAAAAAATCAGACCTCTGTCTGAACTGAATAATAAAGAATTTTTAGCTCTCGTCGGGAGCTGAATGTAGCGCTCTGATTGGCTGAGCTTGTGTGGTCCGCTCCAGTTTCACTTTGTTGTTTGTAAAAAAAAAACGCTTATAAGTCATAATTGCAGCCAAAAATGAATACATGTTGTTACTAATCATGTGTCGAAGGATTTGATTTTGAGAGGAGGATGTCAGATTTAAAACCTAAATCGTGTTTGCATTGTAAAAATCAGCTACCCCAATTTTAACTGTTATTTTTGTTGATAATCGGTGACAAAAGTGATGTATGTTCGTGTTATCATAATCCTTTACAGTATTACTGAGTGAGCCTCTGCTTTTCTCCTGTTACTTTCATGTGTTTTTCGTATTATTTGTCTCATTATCGATCTCACACATGCTGTTTGTTTTGATTCTGAGCCTCACGTGCGTCTTAGTGTGAATCACGTCACTGTTCACTTTGTTTCGCTCTCTGTTCGTTTGCGTTCACAAACAAACAAACCGCTCTAGGGCTAGATTCTCCAACCGGACCAGATTTTGAAAAGTTGGACCGGATAATAGTTTGTTTGCACGTTCACAGGTACTTGAACCTGACTATCCAGGCAAACGAATCCTGATCCAAATCAAAGTGTATTTAAAGTGTACAACAAGACTGCTATGTTGTCTTCGGCGCAGATGTTGGCATTATTTTGCCTACTGTGGCCACTCGTAGACTCTCAGGAGCTCATTGTCTCAAGTCTTATGGACGTGATCAGAGCTCAGGTCTTTTAGATACAGAGACCATGCTCACTAACGAACCTTCTTTTCTGATTTAACTTTACATCAACATCCTCTATTTAAACTTAAATTGAACTTGACTTGAATTAGCTGTGCTAAAATACTCTTAATTAGCCAGAAAACGTCTTGAAAGAAGTTAAAAGTTTAGCTCTCCATGACTTAAAGGTGGGGTAGCTGATTTTTACACTGAAAACACGATTTAAATCTGACAACTTCCTCTCATAAAACCTCCGACACATGGTTAATATTGGCATGTATTCATTTTGGTTGCATTGGCTAATAATCGTCTTTTATCAAACAACAAAGTGAAACTGGAGAGGACCACCCCAGCTCAGCCAATCAGAGTCTAGTTTTTTCACTGGCATTACCATCTATTTTTTAGTGGAAAGCACAAAGTTTATAAATTTACAACTAAAAAAGTTAGCTACCCCACCTTTAACGTTGTATTTCCAATGCGACTCTCCCCCTCAGCGGTCCACGCCCCCAAATATGACGCACTGCCGACTGTATTAATGTGAGACACTGTTCTTAAATAGAGCTTAAATAGAAATCTTAAATAGCTTAAATAGAAATCATCTTTACCTCAAAATTGTGTTCTGTTTTCCTTTAGTGATATTCCAGCTTTTTAAAAAGACCATCAGTGTGAATGTGGCGCGTCCCACAGAGCAGAGACCTCGATCCAGTCTTCATACACTTTTACGAACTCAAATTACTGTCATTTTCACCTTTTATTTGCCAATTTCTTCATAACTTGCAACTAAACTATGATGAATATATATCTTAAGAACTATTCCAAATTAGAATAAAAAACTTAACATTAGGCATTGGAATTCTGACTGACCCTGGTCTGGTGTAACAATATATAATCAAATGTAATGTACAGTGAAGACAAATTGCTATTAATTATTTCACTTTTTAATGAAGACTTTGAATCAGAATGAGTTAGAATGACTTTAATTAGCTTCTAATTGTCTAAGATGCCCTTGAAATAATAAAACAGACACATTCCTCTTTCACTTCAACGTATTTTCAAAGTTTCTAAACACATGTTCCTTCTTCCTTAATTTATTTTGTGGACGTGAGGATCCAGGTGCGCAGTAAATGAATGGTGTTGTTTGTAGAAAATGATTTAGCCTGAAACTCCGATCGATAGCCATAGTGTTTCCAATGCAATAGCGTCTGTATGTTTATATTTAGATTCTCATAACTCAGCGCACACAGACCCACCTGGCTCATCCGTGTAATTATATCTGCTATTCCTGGGTTCAGACTTTACTGTTGGAACTGACACTTCAGACTGACAGCTGTGAAGGGAAATGTGTTAATATGTAAGCGGTAATACAGTGTACAAAGGTTTAGTCCGTTTGTCAAGGTTTAGATTGCAAAGTGATATAATTGTGTTTGTTTATTCTATGTATTTGCGGAGGCGTCTAAAGAACATCCTAAATGTTTTCAAGTTTATGCAAGACGCTATGAGTGAATATGAAAGTTTATCAATGTAAAACTTCTGCTGTAGTTTAAGCATATAAATGAGATCCACGTTTTTTCATCATGTCATGTTTTTTGTGAAAGAAATACCAGAGATAGCAAAAGCACTGAAGCTCACTACTTAAGTAAAAGTACATTTACTTGTGAAAAAAACAACTCTGGTAAAAGTCAAGGTCCTGCTGGTACTTCTTAACTTGAGTATATAAAAGTAAACGTGTGTAACATAAAAAGGAAAAAGTCACAATCACACTGCCAAAAGTTATTTTCTAGTCTCGTTAAAACTACTAATACTAGAAATAAGGCATCTTATTTTGCTTGTTGCAAGACAATTCAGTTTTTTTTTCAAGAGATTTGACTTGACTCAAATTTGAAAAAATAAATAAATAAATACTTCACCAGCAAATCATTTGACTTGACATAAGAAGCAAGGCAGAAAACAAATAGAGGGATTTTTGGTTTATCAACATGGTGATGCACGCGCACCCCGCCTGTAGAAAGAGCCTTCGCACATTGACACAAACAGTGGAAACAAGTTGAAAAAGCACAGTTGACAGCTAACTACAAGAGTCTATCACTGTGTGAAAAGTTCTGCTGCTAAATCAACATTTGTGAATGAAATTTGACCCTACGACCCTACATTCAGGTGAAAAAAGACGAGAAAAACACTGTCTCAAGCTTTAAGAGACAGACGCCGGTTTACAACTGATGGAAATAGCTGCTATCGTTCCGTTTCGAGGTTTTATTCAAAGAAGTTTCCACATGTAAACAAACTGAGAGTGGGTCTTTCTGCATAACGCATGCGCAGTAGGGCCGAAAGTGACGTCTACAGAAAATCCCTCTATATACATCAAGTAAAACCATTTTAAGTAAAAAAAATAATAATAATAAAGATTAAAAACCACGTTTTAAGAAATTTTAACCAATCTAGAAATACACACTTTTTTGCAGTGCACAATGTTGGTTTGTGATGTGAAGTGTGCAATGGGCTTATAATTAATTATAAATCATCTGATTTTTATCACAAATAAGTAATCTTTGTTAGAAATCATAAAGTTTTGACAATTTTCACTTGTTACTTTGTTCAAAAATCTTAAAGACACGACAGCAGCAGGTCTGACCTGGTTTTAAATCGTATTTCTGGACTTAAAAAAGTAACTAACTTGTTTTTAAAATGTAGGGAGTGGAAAGTACAGTTACTTCTTGAAAAAAGTAAGAAGTACTGTAGAAGTTAAAAGTCCCCAGATTCAAGTAGTCAGGTACAGATACTTCTGAAAACTACTTATGTACAGTACTTGAGTAAAAACTCTGAGAAATACAAACAATTCTTGTGTAAAAAAGGCCCAAAAGGTTTAAATGTTTTTTCAAAGGATATTTTGAATATTTAGTTGTCTTTTTGAGAAAAGTAGATCTAAATAAAACTAGATCCTATAAAAATGTAAATTTGGACACATTTTGCCAATGATTTAAGATGTATTAAATTATTTTCTGCATTAGTAAAACAGTTTTAGAAGCCAACTTTTGAGAAACTATTTAGATCTTTTGAGAGCAAACTGACCACAGAAAGTTAGTTAACCAAATTAATTTAATTTAATTCTAATCTTACCCAAATTTCTGAAATCAATTGCTAGCTTAGACACCAAAGCAAAGTGTGGCATGAGAGGATTGAATACAATTTTTTTTTTTTTAATCTGCCTCCTTTAGCTGTACACAGTGTACCCTTAATGCCATGTATTGCTTTGTATAAGTTCTCTTCAACTATTATAAATATGATTAGCCTCTCACTTTTACAGAGGACTTTATATCTGTTACATAAAAGATCTCAAAACACTTACGCAACGCTTTATAATTATTCATCCATTATTCATCCTCAAAGTCTTTGTTTTCTGTTCTGCTTCTCGCAAAGTAAACTTTTTCTCTTAACCTCCCAAGGCTCATTTCACACGTCAACGCAAATGTCTCCGCGCTTCTGCACCGCCACCTGTGAACGAGCGCAAAACTGTGATTGTTTAGTTAGCTTCTCTGTGAGTGTGTGTGTGTTAGCGGTTGTGTGTTAGCATAGCCGGGGTCGGGAAAGGCGTCTCTCAGATGCATTGCAGCGGTACAACGTGTTATAGCACTTCTGCAGCTCATTCGCACTTTCCAATTAGCACAGAGCTGGAGCTAAAAAAAAGCAGGAAGTGATGAGGCGTGTTGAAATCACATGATGTTTCTGCTGTTTTTCCTCCTCTTCGCGAGCGCTCACGTTCACACCTGGAGTCGTCTGGTCCAACAAACTTTTGTTTGTAAAAACACATACCACAGATTATCGGATTTTTTAAAATAAGTGTGTTATGTGTGATAGTCCTCGTGGTGAATATTTATCATAGTTTTACAGCAGTTAAGTTGCAATTTATGAAGGAAGAGTTCTGAAACTTAATTCATAAACCAGGAATGGGCATTTTTTTCCCCGAGGGCCAGATTCAAACCCAGACAAGAAGAAATGCCGGGCAACCATTGGTCTAACAAATTCTTATTGCAGTAAACACATTTCTACAACGGAGTATACAATAAAAGGTTGGCTACAAGAATAAACCTCTAACATTATGAGAGTAAGCTAATAATTAAATGAATAAAGTCGAAGCTTTAAAATGTCTTAATTTTATGGGGAAAATTCATGAAAAACACAAACTTAGACTTAACTTCAAATTTTAAGAGACTTGAAAAGGTCATTTAATGAGAAAAAGTCAAAATATCAGAGCTTTAGGAAATGTCTTCATTGTCTGTAAGTGATGCAGATAAATAGTTCACTTTGGGTTAGAATGCAGAAGAATGGACTTGAATCAATCAAACAACGTCCAACATGTGTGGATGTTGCTACTTTTTATGACTTCGACTTCATTCTCACAAAAATACGACTTTTTTTCACACTTTATACAAGTTTATTCTGTTTAAATTATTGCTTTTTTTCCTCATACAATTACAAAAATGTTCTCATAACATCATGAGATTAATGACAAAGAATCACCAGTTTCATCTGGTTTTTGCTTGTCCCTTGTAGTTCGTCATATGTTTCTGTTTGTCAAAAACAGGGGCCTGACTAAAACAAGTCGGGGGCCACAGTTTCGCCCAGGTCTGCTCTAAACCGTCAAAATGCAACTGACATTGTTTCTGAGGTTTTAGACAATCATTTAACAAAATAAACTTCTTTGAATAAAACAACAAAATGGGACGAGAGCAGCTGTTTGGATCAGGTCTGAACCGGTCTAACAGACGTCTGTGTCCTGAAGCTTGAGACAGTGTTTTTCTCTCCATTTTTTCACTCTGAAAGTAACTTCAAGGGTTGTAGGGTCGAATTTCATTCACAAATGTTGAATTAGCAGCATAACTTTGCTTTGCACAGTGATAAACTCTTGTATTAGCTGACAACAGCCCTGGCTTCTGCTACAACTTCTGTCAATGAGCTGCAGCTCTTTCTGCATTCAGGGTGCCTTTATCTGAATTTTTACTTGAGTGATATGTCAATTTATAAGTCAGCAACTCCAACCTGTAGCTTAGATCTCTCCACATCTTCCACATTGCTGTCCAAAGGATTTGGATTAATACATATTATGTTTCAGTGGCAGAGTGGATAGCACTCACAGCAAATAGTCCACACGGCCCAGGCCTTTCTTGTGGAGTTTGTATGTTCCTCCTCATGTCTGAGTGCTTTCCTCACAGCCTATACATACAGCCAGGTTAGGGAATGCTGGTGGTGATCCGAGGTTGAGGCACCGGGTTTAGGCGAATCGTTTCTGCAGAGCTGCTTCAGGGCTGCTGCTGTCACTGAGTGAGGGGGGTTGCTGTGTGAATCACTTTGGAATCTGTCTGAGTTAATGTGCTGTAGAAATAAACCATCATCGTCATTTTACCTCATGGTTTGAATCAGTAGTACAACTGCATATCATTTGTATAAAAAGACATATCTTCAGTGCTTACATCTAAAGCATTAACTGTAAATGGGTGAGAATCTATTCTATATGACAGATCTTTATTTGTTTACTGAACAGCCGAGGCTGGAATCTGTTTAGAGCCATAAACAAAGTATTTGAATGGAATTTTCTATAGTTGTGTTTTGCATTATTCTCCACATGCTCTCACTTCCCCTGTACAACACAAAAACCACACCGCTTCTGTTTGTTTGACCTTTCTTTACCCCAAAGCCGCCAAAACAACTCAGCTGCGTTCCTCTGTTTTTCCTATTAATGCCCTTGCTACATTATCCCATTCACAACAGTCTCAAATACTCCGCAGGACTCGTATCAAAAGGATAGCTCTCTCTCCACACCTCGCATTAGCCGGTGTCAAGTTCAAGTTTAATGAATCAAAGCACATCGCGGCTCTTTGTCAAAACGCAGAATAAAACGGTACGATTTCATTATGTCTCTCACTCAGAGCTTTTCTTTATCGTCTGTGCAGTATATTGAAAACATGTCCATTCAAGTCCGTACAAAAGATATTCTATTACACATTCAGGCATTTCCACAGATGAAAATTGTGGTGTTATAATTGTGTTTTTTGTTCTTTTGCAGGCTGGGTATATCCGAATCGATGGAAGTGTCCCGTCTTCAGAGCGAATTCAGCTTGTGCACAGATTTCAGAGTGATCCAGCAACACGTGTGGCCATTCTCAGCATCCAAGCAGCAGGACAGGTAAAGGCTACATGTGTTATAGGCTTAATGTGAAGTTGTAGATTTGAAGGGAGGATTGTGTCTCAGGTATAAGGTATAAGACAGGTTAGGAGAGAGTGAATGATTGCCTGTCTGTGTCTGTCTCCATGTGTTAAACGTGCCCGCCCAAGGCCAGAAGTCATTGTGATAGGCCCAAAGTCACCCACGACCTCAGCGGGATCAAATGAATGAATAAAATAGGTCAAGGCTGACTGTCATTTAAGCAATCTGTAAACTGAGGTACTGGTTTCTGTAAAATATAATATATAGACCATATACAGTATGAATTTAACTTAAAAAGTTTTCAGTTTTAATAATGTTCTATAATGAATGTTGCTAGTTTGGTAATAAATATGTCATAAGTAGAGGTAATTCCACTCACTGCAAAAACTAAAAGACTTGCAAAAAATGACTTAGATTCATATTTTGAATCCAAATTTGAGCTGTTTTAACTGGATTGCAGTGGATTTCAGTGGTATCAAGACATTTTTCACTGGAGAGAATTTGGCCTAATATGAGAACAATTTTCTTAACCCATTGGCAGATAATTTGTCTCAAAATAAGAAGCAATGTCTTCAGTTCTAAACAGGGAAATAATCCATGTCTCTACATAAATCAAGTTAAATTAGTCAAAATGCTTGAAATTAAGGTTCAAATTCTTGAATAAAGCAACCTTAACTTGTCTTGAAATAATTTTTTGCAGTGCACCTGCTGAAAAAACATGAAATTGGTCATATATCTTTCTTACATTTCATTGTGACCAGAAAATAAGGGAAAAACTAACCAATTGTCATCTTGATATGCTTCTGTTCATGTGAAATAATATTGTTTAAATGCAGATTTTTTGATGTCATTAAAAGTAAATGGGTAAATATGAAATTTCTTAGATTTTTCATGTCAATATAGAGTATAGAAGTATTTGTTTATCAACATGGGGGATGCGCACGTAACCGCATAACAAGAGCTGATTGACATAAGCTGTAGCAGAAATACTAACCAGGGCTGCTGTCAACTCACTACTAGAGTTTATCACTGTGTGAAAACAAAAGTTATGCTGCTAAATCAACATTTTTGAATTAAATTTATCTTTACAACTCATACACACTTCATTGATGTGAGTGAACAGCAATAAAAACAGTTTAAAGCGTCAGGAGCCAGGCGTCATACCAGGTCATACCTGATCCAAACCAGCTGCTCTCGTCCCATTTTGTGTTTTTTATGAAAGAAGCTTCTTGAGCCAACTAGACGGACAGCGTATCTTTCTGGTGACATGCGCAGTAGAGCAGAAAGTGACGTCCCTCTATACAATGGTAATAAGACTGGTTCTTGAAAACCATCTGACCTCATTATACATTAACACAACCTATTGGGTAATTTTTTTATACACACTTGAAAGTACTTGAAGCATGTAACATGGTCTTGGGACTTGACCAGGACTCACAAAACCTCTGCTGTCCAACGATGTGAAACCCAGTGTTTGACCTGTGCCTCGTCCTCCGCAGGGCCTGACCTTCACCGCGGCCAGTCACGTGGTTTTCGCCGAGCTCTACTGGAACCCGGGTCACATGAAGCAGGCGGAGGACCGGGCGCACCGCATAGGACAGACCTGCTCCGTCAACGTGCACTACCTCATCGCCAAAGGCACCTTCGACAGTGTGCTGTGGGGCATGCTCAACAGGAAGGTCAGACCAGAGGAGAGGCTGGGGGACTGGGTTTAGACGAGGGTGTGCAGGGGGAGGGACAAACAAGAAACAAGACTGCAATGAAAAGGATGAGATTCTGACATAAGTAATCTTACAATACAGTTTACGTTATTACATATATTTTATTTTAAGGTCTTTAGCATAATTTCTAGCTCTGTTTTTTTGGAACTACAGCTTCTCAACATGTAACCTGCGACGCACTCAGACTTTGATCGATTCGGCCCCAGCTCCAACTGAGTTTGACACCTCTGATCTAAGACATGAACTGTCTGCAGCAAATAGACATTTTCTTTAAACCAAAGCTGGAAATTAAATCATGCTCATCCGTTGTCATGAACTAAAGACGTAATACTGCCTCTAAAACTGGCAGGATTATTATTCTTTACAAGGCGACGCAGGAGTTAGCGCTCTGACCTCATAGCAATCAAGTTCTGGGTTCGACTTCCAGCTAACATCTGGTCCAAGCATTTCTGCCATTGTTCTAAAAGGATCTGTACAATTTTTTTTTTTTTTACATTAAAATAACTAGACATCTATTTCCCCCAGCACATATATCTTGTTAATGTATCTGTTCAGGTGGAAACTAGTTCACAATGTCTTGACTATTCTTAATAATATCCTGTTTGTTTATCAAATGCCACTAAGTGAAAAAAGCTACAGAATGCCTGAGGTAAGTGAGCAAATCATATGACTGATGTAGGGAGTTTCAAATGAGTTATTTTTGTTTTTAAGGAAGCAAAAATTAGGTATAATACTTTTAATGTAATTGTACACTGAACACAACATCTGCGTTAAAATTTATTGAGAAGCTGAATACTGCGTGGAACAAAGAATGTGATGCCTCCTCTGGTCTTCATCCTGGGCATCACAAACCTTCGTCCCAATGGCAGAAGACTCTGGGTTCAATTTTCAGCTTTAACGGAGATGCTGTCCCTTTGTTCCTGAGAATATACTTCCTAGTCTCACTATGTTTTCCAGTTTAGTTTTGTTTTGTATAGACAGTGCTCCACCCCACACTGAATGCAAAAGGTCAAAATACTTTCTTCTTTGTTTATTCAAATTTTTAAATATTATGTTGTTTTTGCATAAAATGTCTGTTAATGTTTTAACATTAACAAGTTTTATTGCAAATCATGCATGTTTAATATCGTCAGGTGATAAATCACAATATATTGTATCAAAATATTATCAATCTTGTTACAACCCTAGTTACAGACATATTGTCACTTAAATCAGTGGTTCCTAATCTTTTTTGTCTGGAGTACCCCCTAATCATGAGCTCACATACAGAGTACCTCCTATGTCATGTGTTTTTTAGGGGTATTTTATCTTTACTCATGCATTTTCATTTATAACCACTGTATTTTATTCTTTAATATATTTCATGTCAAAAATTTCATTTTTTTTACCATTACAATACTTGCAATTCTTTTAAATCTGCAATCATCCCAAGTACCCCCTGGGGTCCATGTACCCCTGGTTGGGAAACACAGATTAAAACAATTTGATTATCAATTGTCAGATTGGCAGCCTTGTCCAGCATTTGTCTCAGGGCATTTTTAGCCACAGCAAGTGTAGAAACTGAATGAATAATGCATTTATATCTATTTCCGAGTGTCCAAAAGTACACTGTTTAAACTTTATTTGAAAAGTTACCCTCACAAACCACAAAGACGAATCTAAAACATAAAAATCAAGTGTCTTTTGTCCCGGTCCGATCGATAACGTTGATGTATGAACTCGCTAAAGACACAGTCATAACAGGACGGCTTGTGTCTCTGCCGCTTTTGCCTCCAGGAGACAGTGACTGGCAGCACTCTCAACGGCAGGAAGGAGTACTTAAACGCACACGAAGGCGACAAGGACAAATGGGACTTCCTGAACTTCGCCAGCGCCTGGACCCCGAGCGAGATGGTGCTGCCCCCCGGGGGAACCTCCAAGAATGTCAGCGAGGATGTGTACTTCACTCATGTAAGTTTGATCGACTGCCGCTGTCAAAAAGAAAGAAAATATATGCGATGGTGCAGCAGGAGGAGGGAGAGAGGGAGAAGGGCTGAAAAATGTCCCAGTCACTGTTGTGGAGTTGAGTTGTGAGCTGCCATGTATTGTGAGAAGAATAATGCGTTTTATACACCTTTTCTGGAAGTGATGCATTCAGAAAATATGTTGGAGACACAATCTGAAGACAGGTATAGAGTAAGTTTACTACTCGTCGTTAAAGGTGCACCGTGTGACTTTTCTAGTAGAAATTCTGCTGCTGTTTTGTTGCATATAAGTGTAAATAAGCTTATCCAATTTTTTCATGACATATTATGCAAAATTTCTGATGTTTATCTGCGTTATAATATTGTTCCCTTCTCAAAAACATGCCATGCTTATTTGATGAATCATGTTTGTAAATATCTCTTTCTGAGGCTCCTCAGATGAAACACTGGAGACCCTAAAAGTGATAAAAGAATTAAGATAAGCATAAAGCTAGATGAAAGCTACATGCACAATTTATGTCAAAATGTGAAAAATATCTTGCTAAAGGAACCACTTTTGCACAAAAAACAGCAAGAGGAGGAGGCCCTATTCTTGGCCATTTTATAGCCATGCAAGTTTGCTCAAGGCAGACAAAGGTTTTTTATTAATAATTTAGTGCAATAAAATATTCTAAATTACAAAAACATCCTTTTGTTGAAAGTTTGTTTTTTTGACTAATAAATTATACGTTCTGGCTTTAACAACATACATATTCAAACATTGTGAGCCCCTTTCGGTCAACATCAGTCAGTAAAGAGTAGTAGCATTAGTACTCGAGACTGGTCTGGGTCTTAATACCTTTAATATTGTTAAAATCTTGATCTTATTCTGGACTGAAGCACATTTGGACTTGGTCTTGTCTTGGTCTCGGCCTTATCTTGGACTTGATCTTGGACTCAACCTTGTCTTGGACAAAGGAAACAAATCTCAATACCACCACACCACGCTAATTTTGCACCAGGAGGCCGATGACTGAAAATTACAAAGGTGATCTTAATTTGGTTTCGATGGAAGGCGGTCTTGGTCTTCTCGAAATATAAAAATCTTGGTCTTGTCTCGGTTTTGGGCCTCTGTGGTCTTGCTCTTGTCTCAGTCTTGACCTTCAGTGCTCTTGTCTTGATCTCGACCTTTGAAAATCTTGGTCTTGTCTCGGTCTTGGCCTCTGTGGTCTTGGAAAGGTCTTGGTCTCGATTACTTGATTACTGGTCTTGGTCCTGACTACTACTGGTAAATAGTCCAATATCCAATTAAAGAGACAACCACAATATCTACTGAACTGTTATCAGCGTCATGATCCGATCCCAGTATCGGATCAATGCATCACCAGGATGAAGTGCAACATTATTTTCACATTTAAATGTTGTGTTTAAGTGGTCAGTTATCACAATGTTTTCAGCATGACCATGTTAGTTTTGAGGACAGCTAAGTTTGTTCTTACCTACAGTATGTACTTCCCTCTGTAGCCAGTTGATGGGTTAAACTCAGTGCCTGACAGGAGAACTGCATGGCTCACAAAGCATATTAAACATCAAGAACATACAATGAACACAATATTTTATCTGTTTGCTACAAATAACCTTGACAAGATTCCACAGTTTAGCTCAACCTTGAAAAATATAATTACTACTGTAGTAAATGTCAGGCTAGGTCACAGATCAGATTCAGTGGAGAGCTCAATCACAGTAAGAAACTGTATTTGTATTTATTTTAAACTAGGGCATCATATAATAAAAGACACTACAGTATTTTCATGCTGAACTTTATCTACATAAGATTTGGATATTTTAGACCTTTAAAAAACACCTTTAATCAATGAAATACAAAATGGATAAGCACAGCAAAGACGTCTCCATGGCGACAAGCAGGCGGTTCATAGTCTGCCTTTAGAAAAAAATAAATACACACGCGGATATGATTGAAAAATAATCTTCATTGAAACGTTTTCTGAAATGACTAATGCTTTTCTTATTGCCACTAGAATTCTGCTTTGTGCGTTTGAACAAAGGCAGGTTTTTCCTGTTGGAACTGACGTGAAAGTGAAAGGTGGATATCGGTAACCTTGACAACCTAAACTAGTCATTATTTCACAGCAGGTTGTTCCGCCATTTTGTATGAAATTATACATTTCACATGAAGATTTTACTCCCAGCTTACACAACAAATATACACACTGCAAAAACTGTATTTCTAAATGAGTTAAGCATCTTAAAATCAGGATTTGTTTTTGTTAATTTTCAGTAGATATGTGGTATTTACTTATTTCAAGGTAGTTCTGTGTTGTTTTAATACATTTGTTCTTATTTTAAGCCAAAATATTTGCCAATGAAGCAAGATTAACCATCCATCCATTTTCTTACGCGTTATCTGGAGGCAGCAGTCTGAGCAGGGAGGCCCAGACTTTTTTGTTTTGGTAAATTAGTTTTAATCGAGAACGGTCCCATTACCAATCATTAAACAAAAATCATAGCAATTTTTCAAACACGTGTCATATGTCACATACTATGATACATTTGTGTTACTTTTACTGTGAAAAGGTCTTCTTCTGATGTCTTTGAAATAAATCTGCCAATGCAATAAAAATTTGACTAACCTAGTTGTTTTGAGCAGAAAATGCATGTGCAAGATTTTAAACAATTATATTCTTGATTCATGCAATTAAGGCTTAAAACAGACACAAATTTGCTTAAATATGTTTTTATATCTAGATAAGGTAAATTAGGTTAGATCTTAAAACAAGATTAATATGCTTAATTCATGTCATTTTATCTAAGTTAGATTTTCTTTTTTTGCAGTGTATGTGTGATGAAGTGGGTCTACTTCCCCACTTGTCCCCTTTTACACCACACACAATGCTGCTCATACAGCATATTTATTTTCACACGTATTCGCCATATTTACAAAAAGCTACTGATAAGTTGCACTCACACATCCCGGGTAATGTTTGTGTTAGTCTTGTTAGTTAATTTAAGTTACTTTAAAACAGTTAAAATTCCTTCAATTCATTTGTTACAATCAGTTAAAAACCACACAATAACATTATAATTTATACAAAGTTCGTTATTTTAAATCATGATTAAAAGTACTTTGTTTGCAGTTACCTGTTCAACTTACCTGGTGGGAAATGTTTGAAATAGGCCTTAATATTTTGTGCATTATCTAATATGGGCTTCATTCAAATCTAAAAGAAAAAAAAAACTGGTTCAGCAACAACAAAATGTCCTGAAACCAGTAAAATATGCTGCATCTCTTATGCAATTAGTTCAGATTTTGTCCAAACTGCTCTAAATAATTTGGAATTCTAGTGCTTTTAGCCAAGACTGGAAATGAGCTTTTTAATTTATAGAAAGAAATGAGAGCTAACAAAATATGTCATTTTTTTATTTCCACAGTTTGAGAAAAACAAGCAACATGACATCCGTAACTTCTTCTCGCCCAACACAAGCAACGAAAGAAGAGAAAACGCCTTGAAATGATTCTTCGCCACAGTCAAACCAAACATCTCCGATCGTTGAAGCGAACTTGGATTTAGAAGAGACAATCGCGACTCCTGAAGACGACTTTGCACCGCAGCAGAAGAGGCTGAAGACGCCGCAGTCCACCCCGAGTCCGATATCTCGATCCGGGGCCAAGAGGAGGCAGACTTTCGGGGGTTCTGGAAGTCAAAGTCCACTTGTGTCCTTCCTGAATCCGCGGAGACTGACGACGGCGATGACGAGTTCGGGAAAAGCGTGGAGTTGTGAAGCTTGTACTTACTCCAACAGTGGACTCCTGCCTTACTGTGAGATGTGTGACGCGCCAAGACCATCTGGTAAGAATACACACAATAAACTATTAAACTTATGTCGTATTCACACAAAAAATTATTTACCTAGGGACCTCATGTACATTGTAATAATTACGGACATCGTTTGAGTTTCTAGTCCTGTACTAATCATCCATGTCTGTAAAAATGTCTGTAAAGTTTCCCCAGATTTTTAGGCTAAGGTCAATCATGATTAAACTAACTGAAAACACAAGAAATGCTCAAGTCATGAATGAAACAATAGGTTGTTGTCATAAATCTAGTCCTATCTGTTAATGTTTTACAGATGTCTCTAAGTGAATAAATAAGGACAGTAGACTTACGCCTCATATACACTGATCCCTGCCGTACACTGAGTCCGAGTTTGGACTCTCGCAAGACTTAGAAAGTGCTTAAAACCATTGCGCCCTTGTACACAGACATTGGAGCAGCGCAAGTAAAGAATCCGTAGGAAGTCTATTTTTGTCGGAGGTTGCAGTGATCGGATGCAGCTTTTAATTCATAATACGAGCATTCTCGCGGTAATCCTCATGAATCTGCGTGACTTTGGGCAACAACGGACTGCAGTGAACTGGAGCTGGTGTACAAGGCACATCGCAAGAAACTCGAACACGTCTCGGACTAAACCCGCCTTGCAGTCTGTGTACGGGAGGTGTGAGTGCAAATCAAATGCGCGTCAGGGCCCAGGCGTTCCGCAAGTCATAATATAGAAAGTGCTTGAAACCAATGCTTGCTGTTAAGGGTCTTTCACACCAAGCTGAGCATTGCCCATCCGAACCACTTTGGCAACTTTTGCCGACAGATTCAAGTGTGTTTGGTGTGAATGAGGCTGTTGGCGTCAGAGGAGCGTGGAGCAGGTCGTGGAGGTGAGGTTTTGAACACTTGCTTGTAAAGTCTGTGTCAACAGCAGTCTCAAATGGCTGCATATGCTGTTTGATTGGCCCGTGGCTACAGGAGAACCAGCAAATCACTGCACAAGAAAAGTGTGCGGAAAACCTAAAATGACGCTTACGGAAAAACAGTATTTAGCCGAGCATGGATTGTTGTTATTTACCCGGGTTCAAACGAGACGTAAGTACGAAGGAGTTTCTGTTTGCCACTACTCGCGTACAACTTATGTTGCGTCATTTTTGTCAAGCATTACATCACGCGCATGCTCACTCCGCATTTGTCCGGCCACTGTTGGCTGTTTGGATCATGTTTCTGTAAGTGTTCGTACACATTGGTGCGCCTCAAAGAGACTTGAACAGACTGGGGGTCGTGTTGGTGTGAAAGACCCTTTACACGACAACATTTTCAGTAAAACGAATGAAGATTTCACTGAACCATTTGCTTATTTTCACCCAGTTTGATTAAATTGTTTAAGATTTTTATTGTCTTTTGTCCAGTAAATATGACAGATATAGAGGTATTTCCACACCTGTGACCTATAGCAACCACAGTGTAATGACAGACAAATGATAAATCTTGTAGCACTTCAGTTGTATTAAATGATTGTTTAAACTCCGGGAAACTCATTTCATTTGGCACTTTTTTTGACGACATATGTGAAGGGATTATATTTTAGAACTTCCTGTAATTTTCCACTTTTATTTGGTTTTAACTTAACTGCTGTAAAACCAAAATAAATATTTACCACACCGGCTATCACACCAAACTAAATCAGTATTAGAAAAATGCCATAAAGGGTTTTAACTGCCATAGCATTGGTATTGTTTATCTAATTTAAGCTCCACCTGGTCTGGGAACCAAACCCGTGACCTTATAGCTGTGAGGCGAGTCTGTCTACACCTTTACCCTGTTCATTTGTTGACATAAAGCCATCTCTCTCTCTTGTTTCTCGGTCTAAAACAGGATGTGAGGCCCGTCGATATGAATGTGTGCAGTGTGACATAATACTTCAGAGCCTCACATTCAAACAGATGGAGTCGGCTCATGGACAAAGATGGAGAAGGATGGAGGAGGGCGAGTTACAGTCTATAATAGCACCACACTGCCCCCACTCTCTCACTCCTCCGTCTGTGTCTCTATCTATACCTATAGCTTGTCTCTCTCCCTTTCTCTATCCTTTTATACCATCACCCTCTCTTTCTTTCTCTCTCTAATCTGTTTTTCTCTTCTTGATTATCACTCACTCTCTTTTTTCTTCTGTTCTTCTTCATTCTTCATGCTTTCTTTATCTTGCTCTCTTCTCACTCCCTTTGTTTCTCCCTCTTTTCCATTTCCTTGTCTCTCTTAATATTTGTGTTCTACCTCTCTCCTCACCCTGCTTTATCTCTTCTTTTTCTCTCTTTTCCTTATGTCCTTCTCTCACCGTCACCATTTTTCTCCCTTCTTTTCTTTCACTCCGCTCCCTTTTATTTTTTCTGTTCCCCTTTTCTCTTTACCTCTGTCTCTCTCTTCTCCTCTCTCTTTTTCTGTCTCCTCTCCATCTCTCTCTCTTTCTCTTGATATTTCTGTTCAACTTCACATTTTCTCTCCTTTTTCTTTCCTCTCTCCTCTCACTCTCTCACACTGCCTCTTTTTCTCTCCTCTCTCCCTGTCACCTTTTTTCTCATACTATACCTCTTCTTTTCTCTTCCCTTCTTTTTCCCTCTCACTTCCTTCTCTTCCACGCCGTCTTTCGCTCCTTCTCTCTCCCTCACCCATTCTCTTGCCCCTCCATTCTATCTCTCCTTTTTCTTTCTTATCATTTTCTCTCCCTCTCCCCATCTTCTATCCTCTCTCCTTCTCTCCTTTATGCCTCATCCCCCCTCATTTTCTCTTCTACCTTCTTGTCTCTCTCACCTTTTCTTTCGCCTATCCATTCCCCCCTTTTCTTTCTTCTTTCTCTCCTTGCTCCCCTCTGTCCCTTTCACCCTTTCTCTTACACTTTATCTTTCTCACTATCATTTTTTTCCTCTCTTCTTGTTTCCTTCTCTCTCTTCTCCTCTTTTCTTCCCTCTCTTCTATACCCTCTCTCTTGCTTTCTTCCACCCCTCCATTCCCCATTCCTTTCTCTTACCCTTTTTTTCTCTTGTCTCTCCCTCCTTCCTCTCCCTCTTTCTCTCTGATTTCCCCTCCTCTTTCCCTTGCCTTTTCTCTCACCTCTCCTTCCCCCTCCATTTCTCTTGTCTCTCCCTCTCTTCTCCTCTCTCTCTCTTTTCTCTCCTTTCTCTCCTTTTCTCTTCTTTTCGCTCCTCTTTCCCTCATCTTTTCTCTCGCCCCTCAATTCCCCCTCCCTTTTCTTCCTCTTTCCTCCTCTTTCTCTCTCTCTCTCTTTTTCTCTCTCCTTTTCTTTCCTCTCCTCTCTCCCCCGTCTTTTCTCTCACCCCTCCATTCACCTTCCCTTTTTCTTTCTCTCTTTTTCCTCTTGTCTCTCACTCTCTTCCCCTCCTCTTTCTCTCCTTTTCTCTCCTCTTTCCCTCGCCCCTCCCTCCATTCCCTCTACCTTTCTCGCGTCTCTCTCTCTCTCCCTCTCTCTCTTCTCTCTCCCTCTTTCTCTCAGATGACAAGGACACAGAATAATTCTCACCTGTCAGGCAGCAGCAGCGAGGAAGCGAGGAGCTAGGAGGCAAGGGGGGAGTGGAGGAGGAGGGAAGGGAGCGAAGCTAGGCGCCTTCGTTTGAGGCACACGTCTGGCACAAAAGTTGGTGAAAAGTTGAGCTACAGGAGCTGATTTCTGACAGGCTGTGATTGTACCTGGCAACACATGCGACTGTGTGTGTGAGTGTTATTTGAGAGGGAGTTGTTTTGACCTGGTCCGGCAGATCTGAGGTCAGTCAAAGTGTCTATTAAGTTTGGAAAGTTGAAGGAGGAGGTTGAAAATAAATGCCAAAATACAGTTAAGTGTTTGGGGATTTTTTGGCACCGATTTTGTCACTCGTGTCACCAAAACTTCCCTTTCCTCACATTTGCTTTTTATAAATACTGTGGAAAATAGTGTCGGAGAGGGAATGTCTAATACACAAGTTTGGTAGAAATTTGGTGTCAAAATATTTCAGATTTTGTGAAATTTTGTCGCTTAGGTTTTCACAAAACTTTCCTTCACTAAATTGGATTTAGGGCGGCTCGTTGGTCGTCTGTCATTTAGAACAAAATCTAACTTTTGTCACCTCATTTGAAAGCTATAGTTTATGTAGATATTGTTATATGACTTACTTCCAAAAGGAAATAGATTACAGCAGGATAGCAACTACATGAAGAACAAATGTGGATTGGATTCCGAACTGGAAAAGGTGGGAATTGTGGTCTGATGGTTCAGTTTGATTGCATCCAAGGTTTTTGGGAAACTTTTTTGGGGAGAGTTGAATATAATAATTTTGTGGTACCTGTAAGTTTTGTGTACATGTCTAGCAAGCCCATATTGACTAAAGATTTATTGCGTCAATTTAGTTTGTATGATTTCCTCAATGAAAAGGACGCTGTTATTGTTTCCTTGAGCAAAAGACTTCAACCACACTGCCTTATACTCTAAAAACCTACTCGATTTACTACATTTTAAATTCCCAGCAAGTTTAGATTGAGTTGAAGGACAGGTCTGAGATTGCTTAAGATTATTTTAAGTTTATCTGTAATAGTCATACAAATAATTCAAATGATTTATATGACGCTTCAAGACATTTAAAGACCAGCCACAGCTGCCCAGGGACAGAAATGAGACTGCCATTTTGTGCCATAATTCCCTACAACCATCATCAATCATTCACACACACCCACATCTATACTAGGCAAGTGTCTGGCCTAGTGATGCACTGATCCAGATTTTTCTCTTCCGATACTGATTCCGATACTTTGTCCTTAAGTATCTGCTGATACCCGATATCAACCGATACCAGTGTAAGGACTGAAATACCTTATTTTTCTTATTAAAACATGAGACATTTTGTCATATATTGTCATGTAACCGTCATTTATAGTGCAAACCACAACTTAACTTAATCTGAATATAATGTCCAATAATATGAGACTTTCTTGATTAACACCAGCCAATAAATTTGTCTCATTATGCCTAATTAAAGGCACAAATATCGGCTGAACCGATATCTTGGAGCTGATACCTGATCCAGCTAAATTTCCTGGATCGGCACCATTATCCGATCCCAGTATCGGATCGGTGCATCCCTAGTCCGGCCTTAAAACAAAATTAATTTTCATTTCAATGTGATTATTCAACCCAAAGATGTGTGTGTTGGCAAATTTGTTCTGCATATAGACACTGCTGTGTGTCTGAAATTATGACATCATCTAATGCATTTAAAGCAACTACTTTATAATTATTTGGTGTGTTTTTCAAAGCTCAGTTTACTTCTACAATTATAATTCTCAGATCTTCTCAGTCATATTTGCACACCAGACGCCTCACAGTTCAAACAAACACCAATATTTTTAACTCCAGTCTCACCTTTTCTTTTCAACCACCTCAGCGCCGTTTTAACAGCTGCTCGATAACTATTCAGCAATCACACTCTGTCACCATCTTTTTCTTCTTCTTCTTCTCTTCTTCTTCTTCTTCTTCTTCTTCTGCGTCTTCACAGCTCGAACTCTCGTCTGCTGCAACTCAACAATATGATAAAAAACTGAAAATGAGACGAGAGAGAAGGAAGGAAGAGAAAGAAAGGTAGGGAGAGAGAGAGAGAGAAGGAAGGAAGAGAGAGAAAGGTAGGGAGAGAGAGAGAGAAGGAAGGAAGAGAAAGGAGGGGGAGAGAGAGAAGGTAGAAAGAGAGAAGGAAGGAAGAGAGAGAAGGAAGGAAAAGAGAGAAAGGTAGGGAGAGAGAGAAAGATAGAGTGAGAGAGAAGGAAGGAAGAGAAAGAAAGGGGGAGAGAGAAAGGTAGGGAGAGATGGAGAAGGAAGGAAGAGAAGAAAGAGAGAGAAAGGGAGAGAGAGGGATGGTAAAGAATGAGAAAGAGACAGAGGAAGAGAATGAAAGAGAGAGTAGGAAGAAGAAGAGAGGGAGGGAGAGAGACAGAAAGAAAGAGAAGGAGAGAGAGAAGGATGGGACTAGAAAGGGAGCTAGAGAGACAGGGAAGATAAAAAAGATGGAGAGAGAAGAGGGAGAGAGAGAAGGAAGCAAGAGGGAGGGAAGAAGAGAGATAGGGAGAGACAGAAGAAGAAGAAGACAGAAAGAAAATGAGAGAGAGTGAAGAAAGAGAAAGAAAGGAGTAGAGAGAAAGAAGGAAAAGGTAGAATTGGGGTGAGAAAAGAATAGGTGTGAGAAAGACAAACAGAAAGAAAGAGTGAGAGAGAAAAGACAAAGTAAAGGAGAGGGGAAAAGAGAGCGAAAAAAAGAGATAAAGAGAGAAAACAGAAGTAAAAGAGAGAAGACAGAAAGAGAAGGAAAGAGACAGAGACAGTAAGATATGAGAAAGAGAGGGAGAGGAAAGAGGAGAAAGAAGATAAATTAAAGAGGGAGAGAGGAGAGATGGACAAGAGAGTGGATGGGCAGATGAGTAAGGGAAGGGGAGGAAAACCAGATAGAGAGAGAAGAAGCAAGAAAAGAAGAATGAGAGAGTGGAGAAAGAAAAACAAAGAGAGAGCGAGAAGAGAAGCAGAAATGGAGGAGTAGGAGAAAATGTATTGACTTATGAAGATATTTCTCCTCCACTTCCTTGTCTGTCTGAAGAAGTAAAGTGTGTGACAATAGGAAGGCCACTAACAATGCCTCTGACGCTCGGTGCCACAGTTTGTGACAGTGATCCGCAGATAAGGATTTCTTACTTCTTTTTTTTTTCTTCCGCACAGACGTTTGGAGACGATTGATTTAGTCTTGAAGTGAAATAAAACGGGCCGCAGCAGATGTAGAAGAAGGATGATCAGTCTGTCGTGCCATGAGGCGTTCGGAGGCATCAGAAGTGTAGGAAATTCGACGACAGACTGTGTGTTTGGTCTGTGTTCTGCTGGTGGAATAAGGTTAAAATAGTGAATGTTTTAAGACGAAACGCTTAAAATTGTTCATAGTTGAGGCATGAATCTGACATTTTTTCATTCTGCTGACATTAGAATCAAAACTAATTACAGAGAAAGAGAGAGTGAGAGAGAAGAAAGAGAGAGAGAGGTAGCGAGAGGGATGAGAAAGAAGGAAAAGAAAGAGAGAAAAAGGTAGGGAATGAGACAAGGAAGCAAAATAGAGGGAGAGAAGGAAGAGAAAGAGAGGGAGAGAGAGCGAAGGAAGGAACAAAAAGTAAGGAAGAGAAAGAGGAGAGAGAGAAGAGGGAGAGAGAGAGAGAAGGTGGTTGGGAGGGAGAAAGAAAAGGAAGGAGAGAGAAAGAAGGAAGAGAAAGCGCGAGAGAGAGGAAGAGAAAGAGAGGAGAGAGAGAAAGGAAGGATAGAGAGAGAGTAGGAAGAGAGGGAGAGAGCGAGCGAAGCAAGGAAAACAGTAATGAAGAGAGAGAGAGAAAGTGAGGGAGAGAGAATGAGGTGGGGGAGAGAGAGAAGATGGTTGGGAGGGAGAAAGCGAGAAAAGGGAGGGAGAAAGAAGGAAGACAATGTGAGAGAGAAAGAGAGAAGGCAGAGAGGGAGGGAGAAAGCGAGTAAAGGGAGGGAGAGAGAAGGAAGAGTAGGAAGGAAGACAAAGCGTGAGAGAAAAAGAGAGAAGGTAGAGAGGGAGGAGAAGCGAGAGAGAGAAGGAGAGAGAGAGGTGGAGAGAGAAAATATCTCATTCAGTATTTGAGTAAACAAGATCTGACTCAAACTGAAGTGAAATTAGTTTGACCGTGCCTCTAAATAACGTCCCAGCTTTAATTCATCCACGTGCGCTATGAACGCCAAACTGTGGCTCTTAGAATTTTGCATGAATAATTCAAACATCAATCTTTCAATCTATCAATGTACCTATTTACATAAATATTGATAGATTTGCTGCATTCAGCACCATGGACAGTTCCGAGACAAGGGCCTGTTTGAGTATGAAAGCAGCGCTGTTTGTTCATAAACATAAAGGAAATATAATAATAAACAGAATATGGGCTGTATTTACACTTACCATTACATTGGGATCACAAAACAGTCGAAATAATGATTTAATGGAAACGCCCTAAATGCGAAAGTCAAGTTTTTCGACATTTGGATTTTGTCGATAAAGTTTTATGCAAAAGTGTAACAGAAACGCCACTAGAAAGAGAGAATATAAGAGAGAGAATACGAGAGAGTGAGAGTAAGAGACAGAATAAGAGAGAGAGGCTGAGAGAGAGGAAATAGGAGAGACAGAGAGAGAATAAGGAGAATGTAAGAGAGAGTAAGAGAGAGAGAGAGAATAAGCGACAGAGAGAGAAAGACAGAGATTGACAGAGAAAGAGAGACAGAGAGAATAAGGGAGAGTAAGAGAGAGACTGAGAGAGAGAGAGTTAGAGAGAAAGATAGAATAATAGAGAGAGAATAAGAGAAAGAGAGCGTAAGAGAGAGTTAGAGAGAGTAAGAGAGACAGAATAAGAGAGAGAGAGAGTAAGAGCTAGAGATGTAATTCACAGCACATAGAGCCTAATAAAACACTCTTGACACATTTTGGAGCCCAAACATGCTCCACATCTCATAAGCTCTCAGACAGATTTAGTTTCAGGTAAATCCGTTGTTTATTCTGAGTTACGAGCAAAAACAGCTGATGAACGAACACTTCTGCAGATTTAAATGTGCAAATCACCACGGCGACGCGTAGGGCATTTCTACACAAAACTTGACAAAAGTTCAGATACAAGTTTTTGAAGAGGTCAGGAGGAAGAGAGCCCTGCAGTGTCAGGACCACGTTTTAACTCTGCTGTGTATAAAACTATGTTCTACTGGAGAAGAGAATGTATGTGAGGTGAAATAACAAAATAGGGAAATGAACAGGACTCAAACATGGATACAGAAAATACTATTCTTTCAGAGCACACTTAACTATTTGCTAAAACTTGTAGATACCAAAAAAGTAAGCAACTTAAATTTCCTAGGTTGTAAACTGTCCCCAGCACGCCACGATTACATTACAATAACTGGAGCAGTATACGATAAAGATTGAGATTCTTATTGTGATGCAGTTTTACTAATAGTTCGATATTCGTCCCATATTGTGTGTAATAAACCTGCTTGACAATTTGGCATTTAATGAATGGATTAAAAAATGCTAACATAAATAAATGTGAGGAATTAATCCCACCAAAGCAGGTTTGAACAATACTGACACCTTTATCTACACACATAACATAGAAACAAATTTTACACATGTACTCTAGAAATGCATGTCCAAAATAGTAACTCTGAAAGCAGAAGAGCACTGCAAATTTACAAGATTGCGATACATGGTTCACTAACAATACAATACTCAAAAATTGTGTGACAATGTACTGCAAAACAATATATTGTCCCAGTCTGTAATCACGTAATACGACCAGATTTTATTGAGGGGCACAGCTTTTTGGCCGGTCAAAGTTGCACAATACGCCACCGCTTTTGACACGAGGTTGTGCCAAATATTCAGAGGACTAGATTTGTTTCAATAGTGGTTGTCTAGTAATAACCAAACCTGAGTATCACATTAAACCAGATCTAAACCAGGAAATTAAGTCTAAGGTGTGCATAATAATAAGTGACAATCTTAAGCTGGATATTCAGTGGATAAATGTTTAAATTAAGTCATATATTTCTTTATTTGAGCATATTTTAACTGTCCTAAAACAAGATTTGCCAATAGAACAAGATCAAAGGGCTAAAATATGAAAAATACAAACCAGAATGAGTCAAAAATGCAACTGTAATTGAAACAAGAAATGTGGCAAATCTTATTTTCAGACAGTAAAAATATAATAAAATCAAGATTATTATTGTTAGATAACTATTGTCACGTTCAAGCACTTACTGACGCAATAAGTCATTTTAAGTTAGCCACATACATACTGTATTTTTGTAACATTTATGGACAAATCATTCTAGAGGCGTTTTATCCAGTAGGTTCATCACAACATTCTACAGATACAAAAGACGACAGTTTTTTGTTGTTCTTCCTCGATATAAAGACATTGACTTCATCATTGCAGGTTAAACCAGGTCAAATGCATTGAACCACATTTCTGCTCTGAGTAAAGTTAGCTGTGTAAAGTTGCACCGGCCCTTTTGCCAACACAACAACCGGTATTAATTACACCAGATTAAATTAGCCTAGCGCTGTATCTCCTCCACACTGACGAGACCTGTTTTTTAATTAATGTGTCAACCATTATTACTTCCTCTTTTGCGACGACGCGTGCCATCTTTGGCCATTCAGCCCACGTAAAACTGCTCCGCGTGGGCCGTCCTCGGGGTGTTTGGTTTTAAGGCTAGCACTTTCTCGTCGTAGCAGCGGGAAGGGGAAGTTGTAGCCGGGGTCAAACGGGGTCGCGGCGGTTAATCACGTTTTCTATGTCGGCATTAACGCTCTGTCAACTTGGGCGACTTCACAGGTGAATACACTTGGCACGATTTGATTAAAAGGGCGAAGCAGTAATATCAAGGTCTGAGAGTGTTAGGATTCAGAGTGTGTTTATTGGAGATGACAATGGATATTAAGATGTGTTTTGTAATGATGTTACTGAGCAGAAAGAGTTGAATGTGGCGTCTTAATGATGCCTCTGAGTTTGGAAACAGAATCTCATTTTAACAAACATCAGCCTGGATAAAAGTAGTTCGTGTTGTAGCAGTTTTTCAAGATAAGTTAATGTTGTTTTGCCTTTATCAGTCACTTTCTCTTATAGAATTTAAAACATACAATTGGCTTTTCTCAGTTCCTAATCCTGTTGAAACATTGCTTTCTCATTAAAAACAAAGCTGGATTTCAGGCTGTAAAATACTATTATTTCTTCTCTGAGCCTCAGAAAACACTGCTCTGAACGCTCCAGATTTGTGATGTCACAGGTAAACCTCTGAGATCTTCTACACTGCTTTAAAGTCAGGATTTCTGCAGGATTAGCATGTCAGGCAAGATTGCTTTGATTATGTCCTCTGTGTAATTTCCTTTGCAGCTAGCTCAATTCTTGTTGTGGGAAACGGATGACCAGGCATGTGTTCTTCTCTACACTGACACATTTCAAGCACAAGTGAAGAACATTGCAACTAATACATCATATTTGCCCTTTACCCCTTTAACTGCGAAGAGTCTGGTCACCACGCCCTCTGCCTGCGTTTCAGATCAAATCTACATCGTACCGGACAATCAGACTACATTTATTTGTGTGACGCAGATGAAACAAAGAAGCTGATTGGTCGTCCATCATTTAGACCAAAATCTAACTTCACTCATCTCACATTAAATCATTTTTTGTTTCTCTCATTGATTCTGCAGAAATTCGCAATGTTTTTAATTTCAACGTGATATTTTTTCCATGTATTTTTGTCGTTGTAAGCAGCCATGTTTGGTTTGAATTTGAAAGAGGGACACGGTGGCCAGACAATATAATTTTTATACGTGGTCGCGCGAGTGTGTGGAAAAGATCCGTAGAAGGTCTATTTTCCCAGACGTTGCAGCAGTCTGATGCGACTTTTAGGTTATAATACAAACAATCTCGTGGGAAACCCTTTTGAATCTGAGTGACTTTGTGCAAATACAGACCTGGAGCTGGTGTACAGCTCCAGTCACTGCGAACCCGCCTAGCAGTCAGTAAAAGGCCAAAGTAAATTAGAAAAACATTTAAGCAATACAAAGTTGCTTAAATTCAAGTATTAGGAAATCTTTAAATAAATTATATCTATCTATACATAAACAACAAAAGCCCAAATCATACAATTAAAAGGACATATTCTTTAAAATTCAGTTTTCTGAGTTTGTAACATGTTATATCAGTGTTCTCTCATCATGAGTTCACTCAAAGTTGTATTTGAATTGATTTTTCATGTTTAAGAAATCTTGTTTTGTCCTGCAGCTGATGCGCCAGTGCTCAGAAAAGTCCTGTTTTCATCTACCACCTATCTCCACCCATTTATCTGTGGAGTCCAAGTAAAACATGCAGCCACTTTCCAAAACAAATGATTAGTTTCATCACTTTTTGATTGTGAATGCCGTGGTAATAGATGCACTATAAAATCAACACACAAAATAATTTAGTCATTGCATCAAAAACACCGTCTGTATTTTAACTGTTATCTCGCCCACTGAGACCATTAGTACATTCAATTTGTCTGGGTCACGTTCACTTCACCAAATGTTAATGCATGCGAGGTTGGTGTTATGTTAAGTGGCTTTTTAATGGCTTGATAGAAAACAGTGCCCCGAGTGGTTTGGGGCAGTAACAATCAATAAGAGTTAATAATTCAGCAGGCTATTACATGTGACATACACTGGGCTATGAGCTACAGCGAAAGAGCAAAAGTCACAGCTGGATGAAGGCCGCGCAGAATGGAGACGTGTTAGTTCAACTTTACAGACTGCCAGAAAGTTTTGTGGTAATAATCATGTCATACTTTGGGCTGGTGTTACAAGTCTATGTTTGATTGGCATTAGATCTGGCATATTTTGGCTTTTAGCAATTTCTCCTCCAAACCTGAAAGTATTTCATGTAAAAATGTTTTTGTTTTTTTAATAATCTAAAAAAGTGCCAGATGAAAAGCCTACTGAAAAGTTCTGTTCAAGGTTTTTTATTTGCAGCTTTGACTAGTAATTAGTTTAACAAGTAACTGATTCAGAATAATCTCAGAATCGTTGATTTGACTCTAGTTAAGAAGTTACCAATTTCATTTTATCTTAAACGAGAAGCTTGATTTAGATTTTTATTTAAAATAATAATAATAAAAAAATATAATAAAGTTGCACTGTGTAACTTTCTGAGTGTGAAAAGTCAACTACATATTTGACAAATAATAATGCATTGGATTTTTATAGAGCTTTTCATGACACCCAAAGACCCTTCACATTATGCATTATTCATTCATTCCACACTGGGTAGTGGTAAGCTACTATTGTATCCACAGCTGCCCTGGGGCAAGCTGACAGAAGTGAGGCTACCATTTTGCACCATTGGACCCTCCGACCATTCACACTCACATCAGATTCAGACTAGGCATTGTTGGTAAAGTGTCTTGCCTAAGTCAAATGATAGTTCATTTTGTGGCTACGCAAATCTGCACAAAGGAAAGAAACATATTTTTTACATTTTAACAGCAGGCCATACCTGCTTCATGGCCATACCTGTTTGTCAAAGCCTGATCCTGTCAGATATCACAAGCTAAGCAAGTTAGGGCCTGGTTACTACTTGGATGGGAGATTGCTGGAACACCAGGTGCTAGATTGTAAAGTGCTTTGAGTGGCTGGAAAGGTAGCAAAGCGCTATATAAATAGACCATTTACCTTTTACATTTATGTAGTGCAACAAAGAAATCTAAATGACAAGAAAGTACTTTTTAGAAGTCTATTTTTGATGAAAAAGTTTCACAATGCACCTTTAATAAATAGAGCCATGATGGTTCTTTCAGTGTTTCTCAACCGTTTTTAGTCGCGACCATTAAACACAAAATGTAGGCTACCCACGATGTGATAAAGTCTTTAGTCTATTGTTTGGTTTATTTTGAATCCATAAGCTTAAATAAATCTGTTTATATACTTTTAATTACAGTACATCATTACAGTTAAATGAGCATTCAAGCATCAGCTGTAGGACAATACAAGATTACTCAAACAATCCAAATACTTCTTTGAATAATCATAGGGCTTTTGATTTTGCATACAGTAGTTCAGTTCTCCCTTTAAAGATGTACTGTGTAACTAGCGTTGTGTATCGTAATATTTCATAAAATCTACATTAGCTCCAAAAAAGTCCAAAAGAATTCTTACCTAAACTCACTTCTCCATGGATTTGACTTGTCCTGATTTCTCCTTTTGCCTGTCACCATGGAGACACAAAAGTTACCCATTCATACTCATTGTTTAGTCTTTTCACAGCCATTTCTCTTCCATTGATACTTCCTCACACATCACAGACTCCAGCGCGTCGACGTTACATGATTTCTCTCCTGTTTACATTACGGCGCCTCAAATATCCGCCACTTGAACATAATTGCGCCCCTGGAGGGTGTCGCCGGGGCCGGGGTTAGGTCCTGTAGGTTTTCCCAGCGCTAACGTCTTCCTCCGCAGCGGACATTTCGACACAAATTGAGCCGCGTGCGACTTGTTAGCGGGAAAGGGGGGCACGGGAGGGTTAGCGCGTCCCCCAGCTAGCATGACATTTTCAGTTATAGCAGCGGTGGCCTTTTGACGAATCCGGCTACGTATAGTTGTATATACAGGGCTAGATCGCTAATTAGCTTGGCCGCGTCCTCACCCGTCTCGCAACTACTGTTTTTTTTTTTTTCAAATATCTTGTTAGATATCACACCTACCGCTTCGGCAAATAATAAGGATTTAAATTTAACTCCAGGAAGCCGCAGCGAGAACACTTACACAAGAAAGAAGGAAAGTGCTAGGCAACAAAGTGACATTATCAGCAGCGCTAAAAATAAGAAGTCTCATAATGTTCTGGACTTGCAAAGTAACTCGCAAGTCAAATAATCTACTTTTTTTTTACACTTTTGAGGTGTGCAGAAGTGGAAAATGTGAGGTGAGGTTGAGGTAATTTCCCTCGTGGAGCTACAAAGTTTGTCTAAGTCAAATTACAGAGAAGAAAGAATAAGTTGTTTTCAGTGGTATGTTGTGTTTCATTCCTGTTTTCTGCGTTGAGCAATGCACTTATTTTTTTACTCTACAAGGACAGTCTACAAAGGACACCAGAAGTTTAAAGAGGCATGTCCTGTTTCTGTGTCCTTAAGTTAAACAACATGAACAGATCTGCCTTACACTGGCCACAATAAAGGACTCTCTGAAATGTTGTTTTAGCACAATGACACGATGGATTGTGTAAAGTCCACCAGAGCTGTTGTCCTGCAGTGAATATTCAATTCTCTAACATAAGCTCGTCTCCAAAGGTGTTGTAGAAGTCTTGCGCTCATATTTTGTTCAGACAAGAAAACATGTATTTGCTGACAAAGCTACAAGGTACGAAGTTAACATCATCTTTCATGTCCTTTGGGAAAACCCAATGTTTGCCTTGTGTACATTCTTAAAGGCCACCAGATCAAAACTCAGACTATATGAAATCTAACTTAGAGCTCAAAATGGTTCAAAGTAAAGCTAATCTTGATCTAAAAACAATGGTCAGACATAGATAAAGCAGCACAAACGATGCTCAGGCCAAAACATGAATAGATTTGCCTCTATAAGCAATATTCAAACTGCAGATGTTTTAAGTAGCACCAAATGCATTCCGAGTACCACAGTGGTACATGTCCACAGTTTGAGAAACAGTGATTAGGCTATTATTTGCTTCATTCTTGTTTTTTAATCCACGCTGAGACGCATGTGAGAATCAGAATCAAAACAAGCTCATGTGTGAGATCGATAACAAGACAATAATACCAAGAAGAAGGCCAGAGAGATTTGATATGATTATTTACAAAATAACTGTTATATAGCTTAAATGAAACTAAACAAAAATAACTCTCGTTGATGCAGGAAAAACAACACAGATTTATTCAGTATTTAGTTGTATGACTAAAGAGTCGGTTTTACTCAAGCAGATTAGATTTTTGTAACGTCTCATTCTGGGGCAGTTTTTTACAAATCTGAGACGTTTCTATGTCACGTTGACTTCTCTTTTACACAACAACAAGCTACGTGTTCATTGAACTGGCGTTCCTCTGGATACGATTCAAGAGGTAGTTTTGCCGCATGTGGGGGGCTGGTTCAGTAGATACACCGCTGTGTAAACAGGAAAAAACACTTGTCAATGAAGTTGTGTAGTAGCCACTACTGAATTTACTAGGCATTTGGAGAGATCCAGGGCATTTGACCCGGGACCACTTCTCTCTCAAAGTCCAACTCTGTGCAGAAGTACCATTAGTTGTTTGTTTGGATGTGGTACAGTGTTTCAACTTTGGTCCCCAATCCAGCCTAAAATATAGCCTAAAATGCAGCCTAAAACAGTGCAGACAATCTCAGACAATCTCTACCTGACATGACAACTCTGGAAATTCCGAACAGTGTTTTCTGAGGCTCACAGAGGAAAGAATAGTATCTCACAGACAAAACTCAAGCTGTGTTTTGAAACGATGTTAGAACATGATTAAACTCCAAATACATGCCCTTTAAAGCGTCTTATTGCAGTGCACAGACACACTCGAGCATGTTTCAGTTGACTAAAATATCATGTGATTACAGTGATCAGGATAATCTAACATAAATGCGGGATAATGGGTTTGTGACGAGAAAAACGCCACTTCTAGTCCGTGTTTTGAATCTTTCCTTTGTGCAGCCGACTGGAGCGAAGGACAGATGCGGCCGATCGCTGGCAATTGTTTTGTTTAGGTTTGATTGCGACACGATGCAGACAAGCAATTAGCCGAACAATGTGAGCTGAAGATAACGATGTCGCCGGATCTGGGGCTGGAGACGTCGTGTGAACCAGGTGTGATCTCTCAGACTGGGACTGAGGAAGGAAAGGGAAGAATTCAGATACAGGTTCAAGCTAGAATTATACATGGACGATGGTTTAGTGTAGTTTTTGTGTTTCTTTGCAGGAGTAAGCTTCATTTTTAAGAGTTTAAAGGAGATCTATAGTGTTATTTTCTATGTATTTAGAAATAAACGATCACATATGTAGGTTTGTAATTCACATTTTGTATATTGTAAGACACTAAATCTACTTTTTGTCTGCATGATATACATGAATGAGGCAATACCCAGCCCTACTCTGACTGGAATTTGCATGTTCTCTCTGTGCAAACATAGGGCTGGGCAATATTGTGATAAACATCAAATCGAATCGTGAGCTTATCTCTGTGACAATCTCCTTTTTTGATGAAATCGTCATATAGTGATTACCTGTCTGTTCAAAGGCAGCGTATTTTTTCAACCTACTTCTCTTAGCCTCACAGTTGTAAAGTGGGCTTCTTTTTTTAAAGTCTCTTATGAATATTGCTTTGTAAAATACACTGATTTTAGCTAATTTTTTAGGCGTGATTTACAAAAATATATATATACATTTATGACTGAAACATGGCTCTAATAGTCATTATGAATGTTAGAAAAACTATGAAAATATGGCAAATAATAAACACTTGTTTAGGGGCGACACCATGTTAAAATTAATAGAGTAAAAAAAAAAAAAAAGTTGTTGAAGTGTTGAGGTCGTTTGTTTTGGGAGTTTTTTTTTTAAAGCGTGGTCACTTGTTTCTCTCTGGCAACACTGGTCAGCCTTTGTCATTCTGTGAGTGATTTTATTTACCTCAAAGGCATCAGAAAATAGTCCAAGAATTGTGCTAAAATCGAAATCATATTCTAGCTCTAAGAAAATTGTGATTTAAATGTTTTGCCCTATCGCCCAGTCCTACACTCTTAGAAAGAAATGTTGGATTTAATTAAAAATCTTAGCGTAACAAATTCCACATAAACTTGTTGCTTTCAAATAAAGAGACATTGGCAGTTAAATGCCACAATAGCTTATTACTGATATCAAAGCAACACTGTTAATTAAATCCAAAATAAAAATGTTGCTTAGCGATTACTCAAGATTAACTTTTGCTGATTAATAATGTTGGTTTGATTTTAGCAACATTTTTATGTTCATTTTACTAAAACACATTATATTGTGACCAAGTTATATTTCTAATTTTTATTAAACCGACAATTTTAGGTTACATCTAATTACATTTTACATGAAGTTATTACATTAAGTTACAATTCTCAAAACCCCAACACATTTCTAACAAACATTGAACTTTTAAAAAAGACAAATGGAGATACAAATTGTTGACTTGAAAACTTTATTCTAAATATATTTTAACATCTTTAGCAGTTCAATGAGAAACATTTGTGCATAATATTTAGCATTAAATAAGACTTTAAAATAAGAGTACAGTTTGTTTTCAGATGTGCTTTACCAAATGTATTTAACAGAATATCTCATCACAAACCTCTGTCACTAACAAACACATTCTCAAACAGACCAAAACGTTTAAAGTGTCTATGAGCAAATGTAGTGACGGGTGAATGTTACAGAGTAAACATGAAGTGTCATCAACAGTGTGAGATGCAGAAGTAAACGATACTTACAACTAGTTTTCAGAACTTGTACCTTATTGTCCATCCAAACCCATCAAGACACTTGGATCAACCAAAGGTGTGGCAGAGTTTCTTTGTGTAGCTCAGAGTCAAACAGGAAAAGTCCAAACAAAAAGGCACATGATGTCCCAGGTCCAGGAGAACAGTCCAACAGTCACTGATGATGCCATGAAGATGCTGTTGTCATCTGGCCTTTCCTTCTAATGGCTGATTGTCGACTTCCATTTCAATCTGCTCCAGGTCTCCTGCTTCCATCACATTCTCCTCCTGAGAGTAAAGCAAAGGAGAAGTTACTGAAGATCAATATCAAGACATCTTTATTCTTAAGCCACTTTTCATAGTTTGAAAGTATAAGAGAAGCCAATGGTTTTCACAGCATGCACCACCAAAAACATTTGTTTCCTTACAAACAGAGCAAAAACTTTTTGATCTGAGTTGCAATTTAGGTCAACTTAAAACTTTGTCAATAAAAAAAAACTCAATATTGCACAGTAGAACTAACTGTGGACAAACTCCACGGACAACTGGATACAAAATAACTCAAAAAAGGAATATGCCAATTATGGTGCATTTTAGCTTTAAACTTTTAAACATGAAACATTCTTTTGGTAAGGAAGGTTAGTTGTTGTCATTGCAGGAACACAATTTACAACCTAAAACTTGCCATCTGTAATGGTAAAAGGAAAATATAAAGGAACAACTCATAAATAATGTTATATTGGGGAATATTTTTGGTCACATAAAAAGTGAAGCTCATACTATAGACTCGTATAACATGGGACATACTTGAAGGTTTTAATTCTTGACATTCTGATTATGGTTCACAAAAAATAAAACAAAATGCAAGTGCAAAAATGCTACACTGTTTTGAGAAACACCGTTAAAGAAATCTATTAACAAAACGTATGCCTAATGCAATTCAACTTACCAAGATCTCTGCAGTTTTCATTGAAGTCAAGCATCAGTGGATGAACTCTCTCTTCACATCTACAGGACGACTGGCTGGGTTGGGAGGCACTGGAGAGGGAGTGACGAAACAAAAACATGCATGTTAAGTCAGTTTGAACTGTTTCTAGTTCAGAAATCTGAAGCAATGTAGTTTAGAAGCTGCCATTAAGTCTGGACTGAAGGTGATATTAATATTCTTTATACATTGGGGTAGACAATTTGATTAAAAAAAATTATATTACGATTTGAATTTGATCAGGATTCTTGTAGATTGATTGTAGATGCTATTGTCTTTGGAATGAATAAATCATCTGCTTTTTCTGAAATGATTTTATGAATTTAAACAACTGTGATTGTTTAAATTCAGCTCCACACACAGCAGGACAACAGCTGACCAACAGAAGTAGGTTAAGATATAATGCTTGTAGTCTATTTGAACTGACAGAGATGTATTAAACAGAGAAGTAGGGCATTATGATGACAAAAGCAGACTGTCACAGAGCTGAGCTCACAATTTGATTTTTGTCACAATATTGTCCAGCCCTACTATAAAGTTTATATTTCTATTATTTTGTGATTCATTTGACAAAAGTCTCACTTTAGTTTGATAAGTAAAGCTCAAGCATAAGGTGCAAAACCAAAATGAACACATTTCCTTTGGAATGACTCTATATTGTTGATAATATCACATTTTGAAGTTGCAAAGACAATGATTGTAAATGCACAGTGTGTGTTTGATCAAAATGATAGTGCTTCAATCTAATGTATATTGTTTAAGAATGTAGTACCTTGTAGACAAGTCTCTGAGCAGAGCTGGCACCTCCACAATCACAAAAGCTGAAAAAAGAAAATAAATATTACAAAAACACAAAAACTGCAAACACCCAAGTTAAACCTGCAAAAACAATCATTTACAAGTTCACTGTTTCCACTGTTAAATCACTAATATTAAAAAGTGTATCTGCAGCTGAAACTCAATTAGGCCAATTCAAGTGAATCAAAAAGTCCACAATTGAAAACAAATAACAATGGAGAGGAAGTTGATGGGCAGATGCTAAATATATCCATTTAATTGCAGGCAGTGTGATGAAATAATGACAATAAACTCAAGTTTTGTGAACACAATGTAAATTCAAAATTGAGTGAAACAAATGGAAATATGAAAATCATTTTGGAAACTGAAATTCTATAATATTAGAGTTTTTAAATTATCTACTAAGAGATATATTCTTATTAACACTGAGCCTATTATGCAAACTTCATCTTTGTGATCAAAGCAAAAACCTGATGAAGTTATAACGACCCATATAGAAATGGTGACAAAGAAAAATACCAGTATTAATACTGCAAACTAACGGACATTTCATAACTGAAGATGTAATTTTGGTAACTATTTGGAAGAAGCATCGATGTGAAACATGATAGCTGTTTGAGTCAGAGCAGCAGCGTCCGTCCCCTCGAGCACGCGCACGACACGTCTCCCCCCCGCTCTCGGAGCCTCGCTCGCTTCTCTCACTCCCTTCACGTCTCTGCCGCGGTGATGGGTCCGATAGACTTATCTACCCCACGGACCCGTCTGTGAATCCGCGCCGTTCACGTTTATAAGTGACAGTGAAGCTACGCTGGGTTAGGTAAATACGGCAGGTGCACGAGGCGGCGCTTCCACGTGCAGGCAGGCATAGAAAAGGAGCCGGGGAAAAACTAAATAAAACTTTCAAACCAGTAAGGTTAGTTAGCGAACCCATTCTCAAGTAAAGCACACATGCCTGCTGAGGAATCTACGTATATGGGAATACACACTTTCAGCATTTAAGTGAGAACCGTCGCGAGAGAGCCTCGTGACCACCGCAGGCCTGGGATAACGTGATAAGAAAAGACGAACGAAGACACGGCTGAAGCGGTCCCGCGGTGCTAAACATGTCCGGGTCATATAAATATCACAAAAACAGCCTTCTACGTTAGAACTTTACAACATATTAGTAATTGAACCGCATACTTACCAATATTTGTGTAGATTGACCAGAATGATCCGAAAACACGGAGACGAACAGGAAGAATTCAAACGACTGAGACGTCGCACGTGACGTTGACGTACGGAGATGCGCATGCGCAAAGACTGTACGTGCCGTGCGTCAGATTTCTTCTTTGGATTAAACCAAAACTGTTAATTGCATGCACATGATAGTTTTATCTGTTTTAAAACTTTATACTTTTACTTATATAAAACTAAACATTCTTACCTAAATATGAGAAATAACAATTCTACATAAACACAATGTAAAAGTGTAATCTAATTTGAACAACCTCACTGTTTTATTTCTTAGAGTGTACTACCATGAGTTCTCTTCAGGTACTTCGACCTCCAAAAACAAGCTTGTTTAGGTTAAATCGCAACTGTAAATTCTTCTTGTAAAAGAATGAAAGAGTGAATGATTTTCTGTCTTTGTTTAAACCCTGTGACGAGTTGGCCACTGTCCAGGGTGTTCCCCACCTAAGGCCCAAAGTTACTGGGATAGGCTTCAGTCACTCTAATGGGAACAAAGTGAATGAATGAACACGGTTAAGAAAAGTCGGTTTTAGATTATAGGTGTCTTTTGAATGCATTTTTTGTTGTAGTACAAAATGTTAATGAATCTAGTCACTTACAGACGTAAATTACCTTTCAAATATTTCATGACATTGCACAGTGTTGTTAATTGGAGTCAACCATCTAGTATCATCACATTCAAGAAGGTGAACGAACCTATTGACCACAGTGTTTGTTTGCTTGTGGATAAAAAAAAGTGTTGTTTTTTTCAATCTGTTATTAAAATAGACAAGCGTGGATACAATGATCATTCTTACAAGTCTGAAAACACTTAACAAAAGATGAAAACTTTGCAGAGTCTGATTTATTTATTAATATGAATGTGTAGTTATCTGCTTTCTAAAGATTAAAGCTTTTGAAAGACATTGTCAATTCAAAACAATAATGTAGTTTGCTAATACTTTTCTTGTCATCTTAAAATTGTAGAGAGAATTTTTAAAGCCTTAGTCTCTGCTCAGGCTGTGTCTTTAGCCCAACACAGCCCTATTGTTTTGTCTCTTGTAAATAATTATGCATGTATACATATTTATGCCCATCAAGCCTGGATCTCAGGGGAAACGTGGATCAGGGGCTAAAAAAGGAAAATGTGTTAACAATATGCAACTAATTATAAATTGGCACATTAGTAACAGAATAATATTGATAGTGTGGATTTATTTGAAGTCTATTGTTTTAGTTTAGACTCATGCCAGGTGGGTCACTTATGTTTATTTCCATATAGTTTTTACAACTTAATGTTTTAAAGAGATATACATATTGAATAATGAAATAAATTCGATTATTTCAACATTTTCTGGACCAATCTCGTGGCTTTTCTAGTCTTGTGAAACATTCTGTCGGCTTCCACACCTAATTCTTTCTAAATATATGGAATAAAAAAACATACAAACAATAGATTTGGACTTGAGTCACTATTTTGATGACTTGAGGCTTGACTTGATAAACTGGACTAAGACTTGTGACTTGTACTTGAAGCTCTGTGACTTAAGGCAACTTGATTGTGTAATTTTTTAAGCATGTCCTTTCTCACTTCTTTTTATGTGAGCAGAAATGTATTAAGTTATTTTAAATAAAATCATTTATAAAAATCAATAATGTTAGGAACTTGATTTAGACCTAAAGATTAGTGACTTGGACTTGCCTCTCTTTTTCTTGAGACTTGACTAAGACTTGTCTCTCTTTAACTTGGGACTCGACTTGGACTGGTCTCTCTTTGACTTGAAACTAGACTTGGACTTGTCTGTCTTTGACTTGACACTTGACTCGGACTTGTTTTTTTTGTCTTGGAACTTGACTTGAGACTTGTCTCTCTTTGACTTGGGACTTGACTTGGACTTGTTTCTTTTTAACTTGGGACTGGACTTGGACTTGTCTCTCTTTGACTTTTGTCTTGACTCAAACTTATCTCTCTTTTTTTGAAACTTGACTCAGACTTGTCTCGTTTTGATTTGTAGAACAGTGACTTGATCCCTCTTTATGACGACAAATGCATATTATAATCGATTTAAAGTGAAATCTATTCTCTCGTCTCACTAAAACAATGATACAGCTGCGTTATTTTATGCTAATATGAGACACGTCGCAAAGCTATGACAGCGGTCTTTAGCGGACTATTTATGCCTCTCTCCTCCCTCTGCCTCCTCAGATTAAACACTCACACCGCCTCAAAATGTACATTATCTTTACCGAGCGAGGAGTTGTTTTACTGCTCGTGCGGAAAACGCCAATCCGTCCGACACAATCGCAGCCTCTAAAGACGTCACGCTACGACTTATGAGGCCTAATAACGGCTTAATGAGTCATATCCAGTTTTACTTTGTCGTCAGCAGTAGACTTGTCTCACAGTTGCGCTCTTCACTTGATGGATGCTGCTTCGCGAGGGAATAAAAACACTTAAAAGACAGTACAGCAGGTTTTACAGAGGACGTATGAGAAAAAATCTACTAAGCTTGTTAATAACAGTGTTTTCTCGTCATTAAGTTGAATTTGGATTGATTCGTGCATGGTTGAGTAATCTTGTTTTGTCCAGCAGCTGATACTTGAGTCTTCACCTACCACCTATCCCCAAACATTCTCAAGAAATCTGTAACATTTCGTGTTGACAAAAAGCAAATATAAACACACATATGTCTCCATTAAAAGTGTGATGTGTTGCTGTATTTGCCTGGAATGCTGCAGCTTTTTAGCAAAAATTAATATATAGATGTTTAACCATAATGATATTTAGACTGCATTAAATGAAACTGAAATATGAGGTTTAGTTGTCATAGAAACGGGACATGTCCATAAAAGTAATAATAAAAGTGCAGAAATATCCTTTGTTTGGTTGTTTACAGTGCAACTTCTGAGACAGTTTTTTCCAAACGCATTTTTTTTCCGACATAGATTTTTTCAATGTGATTGCAAGGTAACAGTTGTGGAATTACCTCTACATATGTCATACTTACTGGACAAAAGACAATTTTAATCGTGCGCTCTATGCAACTGGAAACTGGGATATTTCCCTCCTCCCACTTGTAAGATTGGAACTAGGGCTGGGTGATCTGGGAAAAAAATAAAATCATGATTTTTTTCTCATATTGATCCATTTCGATTTTCGATTCGATTTTGTTTAACCTTTTCAAAAACAAATGAAAAATGACATTTACGAACATAAACAAAACAAAAACTTTTAATATGTCAATTTTTTATTTTTTATTTTTTTGGGGAAACTATATATGTCAATATTTTGCCTCAAAGTTTGACTTTTTCTACAAACTACACATTTTTATTGACAAAGATTGGTTTTCGATCTTTCAATTCAAAACTCACCACCAAATAATTGACGATTCGGTTCGATTTCATCTCGATTTTTCGATTATTGGTCCAGCCCTAGTTGGAAATCCTCTTAAAGTGGTACCACTTGTGAACTGGGACTTGGTCGAGGGAGTCCCACTTCACATAAGTGACAATCACCACAAAAGTGAATCTGAGGGGTTTAACTGCCACAATAACATTGATTGCAAGATATTTAAAGTGACTTTTGCTTAGCTTAAAGGTTAGCATTAGTCATAATGTTTACATATAGCTTGATTCAGTTCAAATGCTTTGAACTGGGAACTGTTTTTTTTTTTACTGGGAAACATCCCAGTTCTCAGTTGCCTGAAATGCAGCACAAGCTTCATCAAAACATCCAGCCTGGATGAAAAAGCTAAATATTTAGTGGATTTTCTAAATATAACCATGTCCACTGGCATGCACACTTTAAATGTATTATTTCTTCCTATTCACCTGTTGTGTGTCACCTAATAAAACTGTTCTCTCGTATTCTTTCCCTTTTTGCATAATTTATTCTCAGTCTTATGTTTACACCAGTAATGTCGATTCCAAGTCCAATAAACCGTGTCATTTTCTCCCTAGACCCAACTCCAAAACCTGACCCACCTCCTTCAAACCAAGACGATCCCATAGTCCTCTCTGAGTCCGACAGCGAAGGGGCGGAGCTTCCCAAAAATCACCATAGCACCAAGGACGAAGAAGAAAAGTGCAATGAACAACAAGACCTCCAAAACAAACATGGCGTGGCCCTCTCTCCTGACCAAACAGCAGGTAATCCCAGCTGCCACGTCTCTGCTTTTCATATAGAGTGAAATTGGCTGCGCAGCGTTGTCACCTGCCGTATAATGCTGCTTAATATTATGACTGCGCTTCAATAAGGCGCAGATCTGATTCCATATGGGGTTTGGGCTTTATTATTATTCTTACTCATAGTCTTATTGGAAGGTATTGGCTGCTCAGATGAGATACTGAAGTAAGTGTAATAGTAGTGGGCAGGAGAAAATCTAAATGTGCTCACAAATTTGCATAATATAAAAAACATATTCACTTGCATCTACTGTACACATTTCAGTTTCAAGATTTGTTTATGACTTGCTGTTTTAACTATTGTCATGTACAGTATAACTTAGGTTTGCTGCTCATAGATCAGTGGTTTTCAAACTGTTCACACCAAGTACTACTTAATATAATATTTGGCTCTCAAAGTGCCACTAGATCACAACAGGGCCAAAGTTAGTCTAAAACAGTCGTGCCCAATCGATCTTTGAGGCAGTGGAAGTCGACCCTAAATCCCCGTCTGTTTATACAAACTTTAAATGCGAAATGTAAGCGTGAAACTACACCAGCGTGAACTACACGCTCAAACTACAAGCGCGTATTATTTTGTATGCGGAAGCAAGAATTCTCCACTGTTGGCTGTTAGCGTACAGTGGCCGCACAGCCCTATAGTGCAGCTCCTGAACGCACACGCTCAAAAGAGGGAGGAGGAGGAGAGGAGCAGGAGGAGGAGGAGACAGGTAGTGCCGCAGAGTCCTACCTGCTCAAGCTGTGTTGTTGTCTAATCTACATCAGTTTGTTGTTAATGTGAGTCCAAAAGGAAAGCTGACTTTCTCAAGCCCCTCCCCTCACTGTTACCATGGTAATCACCAATCATTCAATACAGTACATAGTTTGAAGTGCAAGTGAGGTGATGATAGCTTGAACTTTTCAATGGCTTTTTTTTGTTGTCGTAGCCACAATAATTTATTTTCAAAAAACTTTTTCACCTTTTAACAGGTTTACTTATTTTAATAAAATATTATCGCACTATAAAAGAAAGTCTTGAGGCCAACTGTGTTTCAAAGAGACTAGGCTAAAAATCAAATTTTTTGACATTGCTAATTAAATAAAATACTGTAATAAACCCATAGCGAGTTCCTCAGGCTGTGCTCAGACAAAAAGTAGCTCGTGAACCCTGCAAAGCCTTTGACCAGAGCTAACAGTTTTTCAGAACTATAAGCAATCAGTTGATTATAAAATAAATAATCACTAGTAACTGTTGTGTCATTAGCATATTTAGCATTAGCTTCAAGACATGATCGAATCGTTACAAGACAGCACTTTAGTCACTACTGAGTCAAAGTAAAAATTACCTGAAACAAATGTAAAAATCACCTCAGATCTAGATCGTCTGACGAATCACACAAGCTCAGACAAAATTTGGCAGTTCCAAAAAGAATCTGACATTTTTTTCTGCTTTTGTGTTTAAAAGTTCCTCCAAAAACGAGCTAGTTTACACTGGTTTAAATGGACGCAACGTCTTTTGTCTCTGGCTAAGCTCCGCCCACCAGAATTCGACGCAAAGTTTACACACATGCATAGGGTCTATAAGTCTATAAGTCATGTGCAGAGTGAGTGACAGCAGGATTTAACAATCACAGTGAAGCGTGAATGTTGTGAAAAATAAGATGATTTTATTTACCTCAAAAGAAACTAGACACTTTGCATGGTTCGTGATAAAATTCAAATTGTGATCTGATAATTGTGATATACTGTACATTATTTTTCCTGAAAATTGTGAACAGCAAAGATTAAGTGTGTTTATACAGTGTTTTAGTAATAATAGTAATGGTGGTAGTAGCTGTTGAATTCAGTAAATACTTGAACTTTGTAGCAGTAATTGCATATTTTTATTGCACGATCAATCCCTTTCTCCGCTTTGACAGTTTAGTGAAATTCTTGCTCATTTTCTCTCTTCTTTTTTAACTTGCAAGTCTCGCGGTTCTCCATAAAAATTAACTTTTTAAAAACATTACTTTGACACCACGACTCGCTCACAGCTTCATGTCCCGGAGCTACCTCAGTCACAAAATACAATTCAACTTCCCTCGTTCTCCCAAAAATCTGAAAATAAGTATGCAAATGAGCTCCCCCATCGTTACAACCTTCCTCTGCCTCCACAGCTTTGTAGCCTGGCATTTAGAAGAGTGTGGAGCTGGGCAGTGTATCGAAATTAAGATCATATCGTAGTATTCATCATCATTTGAGAATATTATGATGTTTTGCCAATAGAGCAAGTACATTTACTGCTTATTTTGAGAAGAACTGGGCAATATTGTGATAAAAATCTAATCGGAGCTAATTTTTTTTTTTTTTTTATGAAATCGTCATAATGTGATTTCCAATTTCTATATTGAATGCATCTGTTTGTTCAGATACATTAGACTAGTTTTTCCTACCTACTTCACTTAGTCTCAGAGCTGCCAAGTACACTTCGTTAAAGCGACTTTGGGCTTCTTTGTCAAAGCCTCTGAAGGTTTTGAAGGTTGTGTATTTTTGAGCTGCACTTTCATGTTATAAAAGAAGTGAATTTTAGCCATTTTCATGTTTCATTTACTCAATTATATCTGTTTATGATTGTAACATAGATTTTTAGCATATTTTCTTGTCTAAAAATTGAGAGCCTCATTTTGCGACACACAATGTTCCTATTAATTGATTAGTTTAATGTATTTTTTAATGAAGGGTTGGAGATGCTTGTTTTTTTCCTTATTTTTTTTTTTGTAATAAAGCCACGTCCCTTTTGTTCCATTAATGACATCACTGTAGAGTGTGCTTTAGTAATGCGCAGGTCGACCCGTAACCTGCGGTCAGCGCAATTAAAAGAAGTTTACCATGTTCGGCTGGGTCGGGTCTAAACCCATTTTCAAACACTCTTTTAGCTTCAAGAGACGTGAATGTCAGTCCAATAAACCTCATGTAATGCATGTTGTGTGACCCTGTTTGACAAACTAAGACACAACTTATGGGTCTTGAGCATAATTCAATAAAAAAAAAAAGCAAAAGCAACAGAAACAAGTAAATAAAAATTTACATTTTGTCCACACGGAGCAGCCACGTAACATCATAATCACATTTTAACTACACAAATGATGCTCCAGTGTAAACTACAAGTGCAAAGAGTCAAATCCTCACCTGAGCAGCATCCAGAGCGTCAGGTCAGCTCCTCCTGCGTGACCTCCGAAAACGCCGTTCTTTTGCCTATGAATGTTGAGATTGATACGGTCCTAAACAGGGCATACCTTGCAGCTGCAGCAGCTCGCAAAACAACAGTTACAATGTGTGCGGGTTTGAGTTTGGGTCAAGTCTTGAATTTTAGGCACATTTTTTTGGGCTGAGTGGGTCGTATTGAATTTTAACCCAAGTCGGGCGGGGCGAGTCACGGAAAAAGCTGACCCTCGCATCACTAGCGCGCTTCCTAAACCATTGGGTCATGCAGGCTTGTGCACTCTCGTATTTGTCACATGCATTGCAGGTATGAAAGTTCAGTCATTCCTACTGTGGTTTTGCTGGTCCTGGTCGACTACGTTGGGCCCATTTCACACATGCTTCAACCGTTCATTTTTACATTTGACAAAACAGTGTTCAGATGTTGCCCTATGAAAATGTTTTTGTTTTTGGGGTTTAAAGGAAGCCACCACCGACCTTTTAGCCTTTTAGGGGGCAACACCAGTACTCCTGTTATTATGCGTCCTCTAACCAGTACCTGTAAATGTGATTGTCATAAGAAAATAGAAAGTCTGCAAGAATTGTGACACAATCCAAATCATGATCTGGCTTCAATTGTAATTTTTTTTTTTTTGCCATATTGCTCTGCCATAGTGGTAACCCTATATATTGCCCAACCTATTAGCATGCTTTATTTCATAAGTGTAGCCTCTCTTTGTGCCAAATTATCCCGTTAGAACATTACCCTCTCCTGTTGTCTGCTTCTATTACACTCTCTCATGTCCCCCACCAAACAAATTCCCAATTACGCAGGGTGTATTATGGCAAATTAAGACCTCTGTTACAGTAAGGCCGTCTCCCAGGGATACGCAAAGCAATAAATCGCGCTAATTACAAAGAAACTAATTACGCGGCACAATATTAAGAATGGCCGGGCTGCTAAAATGCTAGCCTTGCATAGTCTAAGTAAAGCCCGTGACCTGAGCGTTGCCTCCAGGAGCAAAGAGGCGTTTAAGGTCAGAGTTAGAGCGGGATATTAGAACGTTGTAGCGTAATTGTGACAGATTAGTGCGAAACATGACGCCTAAAAGTGCACCTGCTTGTCGCCATGGAGATGTTTCATTGAATTAAAGTGCATATGAGAGGTTAACTCAGTAAAAGATAGATTTCACTAAACATTTTGCTTGTTTTCACCCTCTTTGGCTGTTTGGATGAGGTTTATACATGTTTTTGTCCAACAATTATGACATATGTAAGGGCTGTTCCACAATTGTTACCTAGCAAACACATTGTAAAAAGCCTGGTCTATGCAACACAATTTTAAGCAGCGTGCCATATGAAAGCAATTTTAAATATTTGCATGTCTATTTCGTGTAAATATAAAGTGTTTTTATATGAAAATAACAAAATTCTTATCTTCAACTTCAAACCTCAGACATAATCTTACCCTTTTTTTTATAACTTCAGACTTAAATTTGGGGTAACTAACTTTTTTAGTCATATTTTTGTCCACTTTGTGTTTTCCACTAAAAAGTATATAGTACTGTCTGAACTGAATAATAAAGAAGTTTATTTCTCATCAGAAACTGAACGCTGCTCTCTGATTGGCTGAGCTTAGGTGGTTCTCTCCAGTTTCAGTTTCAGTCTGTTTATTAAAAGAAGTTTCTAAGCCATCATTGCAACCAAAATGAATACATGTCGACACTAACCATGTGTCGAAGGATTCATGAGAAGATGTCAGATTTATAACCTAAATTTTGTTTGCAGTGTGAAAATCAGCTTCCTCACCTTTAAGCGTTAACCCCATATACAAATTTCCACAGTGGCCAATACACGTGTTTATAAGACGACGAAACAGTTTGTCTGTTCTGTACTTTTCACAGCATGTGATCTCAACACCATGTAATAGACAACCTGAAAAAGGAAGATGCGTCGCATGACATGCTATTTAAATTTCACTGACGTCTCAGCATTGGAGCTTGTTTGCTCTATGGGTTTTTTGCATTAACCAATCACTGCTGAGGCAATAGGTGGCACTAGCCTGGCTTGTACTTTGCCACATCTCAGCTGTATACTGTATATAATCAGTGGGCCACTATCAATAATAATGAGAAATCATCCTGAGGGCCACGAGTTTGAGACCCCTGCTTTAGATCTTTCATGAAAACGTACAATGTTATTAATACTAAAACTGGCTCTAGTCCAGCATTTGGCCTTATGACATCCTTAGATTATAACAACATAAAACGGGAGTAAAAACCTGAAAGTAGACACTAAAATTGCTAACTTTGAGCTGGTGGATATTGGTTTTGTGGATGATGTTATATGTGTGCAAAACGACCAGAAATACACATGCATTTTTTTTTTCAATTTGGCCCCTGGATTGATAAATGTCACCCATTGTGCAAATGAAACGGTAAATTATATATTGAATTCCTGTCATTTTCTAATGACAGGAATCCTATATCACACACTGGTTGAAAAATACCTGATAAATGTCTTAGGTCAAGTATTGTGATTGACGAGAGATACATGGATTCCTTTGAACAGCGAGTATAATGAAGTTACTTGCTGTATATTGCCTCTACCTCCTCTCACCACACGCTTTCAGATGATTAAACTATTTCCCTCGAAAGCTACATAAAAATCCTTTGACTTTTATCTAAACCCAGTGCTGGTTTTCAGGTCCATTTAGCTTTAAAGGAAAAATCTCTCAGACCTCTTAACAGGCAGGTTATCGCTCCCCATTAGCTTTTAACATCTTTAGATCAATGTGGAACAACTCTCCTATTACTTCCCTTAACCAAAGCGGAGCACGGAATCTCCCCCTGACATCTATTAGTGCCAGCGGATGCCCGAAATTCCCAGCGTTCCTGAAAGCGGCCCGACCAAATCGGCGCTGTTCCCTCCTGTCGAGTTTTGTAGCTTCAAAAAAGAGAGGAGAAAAAAAAAATCAAAGGTTAACACACTTCTCTTTTCAAAACATTCTTTTTAAGCCGACTGGAGCGGAGAGATAAAAGCAGCACTGTCGATCACAAATGGCCCCTCTGAAGACTCGCAGCCGGGCGCCATTTTGGACCCCGGAGGTGGTTTCTATGGCAACTGATCCGTCCATACATCTGGTTTTTATGTTTGTCCGCCGATTCAAGGTGTGTTGTCCTTCGCCTTGTGCAGTTGTGGAACAGTTCAAAGTCAAAATGTTGAGGCATGCAGTTGTGTCCTTGAGCAAGACACTTAATGCGTGTTTAAAGTTGGTGCAAAAGCTGGCTTAAATAATCGTTATATTTGTACTTGCTGTATGCAGTCTCCAGTAATAAAGTTTTATCATTAGTCAATCAAAAAGTAATCGCCAAAAGCAGCATTCTGATTGGCTGTGCTGAAGAGGTCTGTCACAGTTTCACTTTGCTGTGAGTTAGATTGCTATTAGGGATGTCAGTTTTATTGCTTTTTTATCGCGTTGACGCAAAACTATTTTACCAGTGATCATTTTTTTACGCAAATTAATCGCATGCTTATTTTTCACCATTGAAACGCTACGATGGCGCGAGGTTCATAGAAAAACACATGCACAAGCAGAAAGAGGCCTAGACAAGGCTCTGCTGGTTCACTTTTGTAGACTTTGGTAACTTTTCTGGTCGCACCATTGTTTGAGCGGAGATGTGTGTTTGTTGAGCCCAATCTCACAAGAAAGTGTACATTTACCACGACATTATGCGACATGTAAATTCACGGCTGTTTTGCGTAATTATGATATTCGTCACAGTCCCAGTTCATTTCTATGGGCTTGTTAAGATCCTAACCTTAACCTGCCCCAAGCCCCAGCCCTAATCTTACCCATTTTAGTAACTTGATGCCTAAACTTACCTGTTTTACCTGAAGAAAACCTCCCACGTGGCTTCAACCAAAACTCGAGTATTTTTAGGCTTTTTCATATCGTGCTTAAATGTACAGCGTAACATAAGTACACAAAAAAGGCCTGAAATCGTGCTCAAAATACGCTGTTTTTGTGTCGTGGTAAATGTACGCTTTCTTGTGAGACTGTGTTGTTTTTTTTCCCTCGGCTCTGTCTGTGTGCAGCTGATGAGGAGGCTGTTTCTCGAGGCTCAGTACGCGTTTCCACCTTCCTGTGCCTTGATAAAGTCGTGGCCCGTGGCCACTAAATGCGATGTTTGTCCACTCAAGTTGTTGAAAATATTCAATATCCAGAATAGTCTTTCCAAACTCCAGCAAAAACTTCCTGTGACTCCTACACAATAAAAGCCTCATAATCTCCAGCTGCAGAAAGCGCTTTATTGTGAGAGAGAGAAAGAAGAAATGAGTGAGACATATTAAAACCATGATTTGGCAGAATGTTATAGGAAAGCCTACAAAACATTATTTTAGAAAGTAATACATTCTACAATTAAAGACACAATAAACAGGAATGAAAGCTAAATATGTTATTAGAATGACAGCACTAATAACTATACATGCTTCCTCCTTTTGTAGTTTCAAAATTCAATACCTCAGCTGTTATTTCTTCTAGATTTTGACAGTGCACATTTTCTCCTGCTCACTCCAGCTCGACTTGTGCGTATTTTTTAACTTCCTCCTGTGCATGAATGGAGCAGCGCCGACACAGAGAGGGAGTGATTGCTGTCTCCATGGTGAGGGGAAACTAATCTCACTGCAATCAAGGAGCGTGGGCGTCCCAACAGCTCCACATTTGCCTTCCCAAACCCCCTCGCTATCGGCCGCAGGTACAGCACAATCATTACCAAGCCTCTCCTGACCCCATAGGTCACTTTTATTGGACAACCGCGGTGATGCGAATTAAACCCACGCTGCTTCAGACTGATTTGTGTAAGTAACAAAGTAAGAAAAAGCTACGTGCAGGAGTTAGCCTTTAAACTGTGAGATCAGCCAGAATATTGTGACAAGTGACAAACAGACATTAGTTTCACACATCATATCAAATGCAGTGATAAATGTAGATTCCTTTTTGCTGACCTATGTTATGGAATTAAACAATAACTGTTAGAAGCTAAAGAAACTAGCATGCCTGTTTTCTCTGTTTCAGTGATGATGTGGATTAGGGAAAGTGCTGTGGTTCACTCGAGTAGAATTATAAAAGAACACTTTTTTTAATTGATGTGTTCAATAACACATCAATAATAATACTAGAATATTACCAAATGAAAGCTCCAAGTAATGTGGCAAAAATACTGCATAAAGCATTCTTAACACTGGGTCTGCAATGAACATGACATTTTCAAAGTGATGTTTACAGCTGTGGCTTTTGTCGGAGTGTGACATCGACTGCCCTGCGTGACAAAAATGTGTGCAGCAGTGTTTCTCTGCTCTGATCACACAGGACAGTCTGACTGACGCTTCTAAATCCAGTTTTACAGGGGCGGAGCTAAGGCATCTGGGGTTGGGGCCCCTAAATCTGGCCTCTAAGGAGGGGGAGGGTTTACTGACTTATGTCGTTTTAATTATAGTAAAATTACATCACACAATGAAAATATCACAACTAAAACACACCAAAATGCAGGAAATTGCACAGAAATTTAAAAAATTCTCCTGGGGGACACTTCCCCCAGACCCCCCTGAATCAGAAACCATGTTATATGCTCTTGGCCTCTGATCAGTTTGTCCTCCCCGGTTAGTTGACTGATAAAATGTTGGTGACAAAGAATCAACCCATTAATGCCTAAACAATTAAAGGATTACAGCACTACAGTCAACCAAACAATTTCTTTAGTTTAAGAACAATTTTGCATAATTTAATCACTTTAATACTTTCCACTCACAGCTGCTTATAAACATGTACCAACGCATAGGCCCTACAATAAGTATCAATCGGAAGACCTAAGAAAGGCTTAAAAACATCTACATTTGTTACTTATTTGGGCAACAGCAAATATTTGTGTCAAAAGAAGCTACCTAAATGGGTTGTCAATCCTTTTAAATGGTTAAAAGTCTTCAAAATGTCAACTATGTCTCAAAGTTGAAATCAAGAATATTTTAGCTACTAATTGCAATTAAATGTAAAATATATCATTCATTTTGACATCCCAGTTTGGCCCAATCCAACAAAGTTACTCATATTGTTGGCTGGTGGTGTTGCTTCAGTGTTTTTCCAGTAATCTAATTTACTCTCCTTATTACAACAATCCAGCTGCTTATTTTTACACTTTAAACCGTCTTAGTTCAAGAAAATCACCAATATTTTCTTCTCCCGTCTTTAGTTTCGATCGCGGTGCAGAAGATGAGATGACTCAGTCCAATTAGGCTGTGTTGTCGCTCTCTCACGGTAAAATAAGGCGCGTTCTTCCCTGGGGTTGTTTTGAAGCCACTGCTCATAGCGCGTAAGTGACAGGCTAATAAGACAGGCTTTGTAAGATGAATTGCCCCTATCGTATAAATGCCCCACTTAAAACCTCCGCCGCCGCCGCCGCCATCGCGTTCCTGCGCCGCAAACAGCCGATCCGGGCCAGAAAGTGCTTACAGCTAATAAACCAGCCTCTGCACAGGACTGCCTTTGTTTTTAACCGTAGGAAAATAGTGGAGAGACACCGTGTCAGCCGCTGCACGTGTTTAGTCCTTATTCTGCTGCTTTGGAGATGGAGTTTTTACTTTAGTTTTGTTTAATCCAGGTGTAGAGGTTATGCATATGACATCACAATATTCGGACAAGAGTTCAGACTAAATCAGGTGAATCAGCTTTTAGCTATCATGCTGCACATTGAGTGATATTAATGACTAAAAAGAGCATCGTAATCTATAGCAGGTGTAGGGAGAGTCTACTAAAGATTTCATACAAAGAAATTCGTTTTTTCGCTTGACAATTGACACACTTTCACTTGGCATATTTATTTTCAAAAATGCTAACTTCCTGTTGGCTTGTTCATTTCCCGTTTAGTTAATTTCTATGGGGTTTCACTGCCTCAGTCTAAAATGAAAAAATACTTAAAGATCGGACAGTGAACAAGTAAACAGTTGGATAAAGCCAGATAAACAACAGGAACAGTGAGGCTTCGCTCGCATTTCTTACGGACACAAACTTTGGGATCAAACACAGTGAAATGTATTACCTTACTCTCCTTAAATAAGATCTTTTTAATGATGAAATGATTTGTTTTGGGACATTTGAAGTGTTCTAAATTGCCAGCTGCCATCAGCAAACATGCTAGCTAAGCTCTGCACAGTTGCCACAACAACAGAAAAGCTACTTTCAGTTTCGAAATTCCGCTGTATAAAGTCAATTTCTGCAAAAGAGAAGCTCCATAGACAAAAATTTGTCAAGACCAAAAGTTTTTTTTTCAGCTATTTAAATGTTGAGGCATGTTTTTTAGATAAAATGATGAGTTTACATTCGTTGTTTTTGCTTGAGCGAAACATAACCTGAACATCCAATCATATTTTCGTTTTTCAAATTGTGGCTTAGCTTAGTGTAATTATTTGACAAATAAAAGGGTATTTGGTCAGATCATGACATTTACTCTTACTTTATTAGCCCTGTTTAAGAAATATCGCTTGCCTTATGTAGATATTGGTCAATTTTAAGCTTAATTTTGATCCTCATTCCTTTCTGTCATGTTTGATGCTTATTTTTCATTCTTTTCCTACCCTTTTTAGCTCCGAGTGCTTCCTGATTCGCCCTCACTGTGGTCCATATACGTTTGAGCACCAACTTGACTGGAAGTGTGCAGAGGTAGCACTTGTTACTAGTGTCCTCAAACTGTTATTGGTGTCTTTAAAGCGTCCCGATCCCCCCGCAGCCACAGCCGCGAGTACCAGAACACTGTGTACCATAGAGCCTTTGGAAAATTGCACCGGTGAGGATGACAAACATAAAAATGAAAGATATGTGCGCGGACACGATAGGTCAAGGAGAAAGACTTATGAGAGTAATCCCACCTGGAGAAAACACAGCCTCTGAACACATCATCAGCTGTAAATGTCTGTGTTCAAATAAAAACACATTTGATTTAATGGGACACACAAGATACAGGAGAGATAAAGAGGACAGGCTTTAGGATTCAACAAGGAAGGAAAAAACAGTGATCTGACTTTGAACATGTATTACGCTTTAGTGCTGCTGTATAGTTACAGAAATGTTTGCGAGGAAAATATCGTAAACTGAGTTTTAATTAGGGATGTAATAATGACGATATCATTAATGTTAAAACATTAACACACATTTTATGCAAAAAAACAACAACATACAATTTGTATTAAAATATTTTAACAAACAAAAACAACAAGATCTTATAGTCGATATGGTGAGAGAGCAATATAGTACAGTAGTTTATGAATTTGCACCAAAAAAAAAAATCAATACATTATTTTTAAAAAACGAACGATTTGAAAATATAGCTTTAATGATTTATTATTGCATAATAAATCACGGTGGCAGAGCGGATAGCACTCTTGCCTCACAGCAAGAAGATCGTGAGTTTAACTCCCGCACAGCCTGTGTGGAGTTTGCATGTTCCTCCCTGTGTCAGGGTGGTTTCCTTCGTGCACTTTGGTTTCCCCACCAACCAATAACATGCAGGGTAGGGGGTGTTGGTTAGAGGTTGAGGCGCCAGGTGTTTAGGTGAATCGCCTCTGCTGAGCTGCCCCAGGGCTGCTGCCATCACTGAGTGAGGGGGGGTTTCTGTGTAAAGCACTTTGGAAGACATCTGGAAAATGTGATCACAAATGGTAACACATTAAATAGAAAACATTTTCAGCAAAACCATTTCTATGAGATATGTCACTTACTTTCATTCAACTGTTAATTCTCTTTAATCTAAACTGCACTGATGCTCTGCCTTCTTTCTGAGATGATAAGCAGCTGAATAGTTGTGATTTTAATTATGTTCCAAGTAATCATGATTATTTTTTCTATAATAAAGCAGCCCTAGTTCGGCACGTCACACAGTATTGAACCATTTTTCACTGACAGCCAACCAATACTGATACTGATCTTAAAATTGCCCATCCCTACTAATTGCATTGTGAATTTGGCTCCACATTTATCCCAGGATAATACTTTATCTCATCTGTAGATCAACATTTTATAATCCTGACACTTAAAATGGGTCTTATGAGAAAACAAGTCTGGTTGAAAACTATTGCATTGATAAAAATTTACCAATATCATAATCTCCACGTAAACAAGCAAAGCTGAGAGAGAAAGTAGAAGTAACCAACTCCAAATCCAGTTCAGACGAATGAACCAAACAACAAAAATTTCCAGTTCTCTTATTGGTGTACTAATCATTTCTTCCTTTTCTAACCAGTATGATCACAAATATGAATCAAATAGTTCCAAATAAACTTTATTTGCACTTTATACAATCCTTCTCCCCATACAACTCAAATTGTATGCTTGTATAGTGCATTTTAGCACTGCAAATTGTCCGTTTAATGTTCTTTTTCTTTATTCCAACAAACTAAACTTATAATTAGGCCTTAGCTTTAGACTTACTGTATATGTTTGCCTTCCTGTGTTTTGGGCTTGTTTAATACATACATTTATTTGCAATAGTAGAAAGACTAAGGTCATTTTGTTACTAATAAAACTATAACTATTGTACGTATGTACCTTCTTTTTATACACACTATGATGACTTAATGGAATATGTAGATTATTTGCCTATAGAGAAAACCTAAATACAGTATACATCAGACAGTACCAGAAAAGTCACATTACTTTACGTACATTTGTGACCATTAAGTGCAAAACAAAGCGAGATTCATCAGATTTCTAATAACATAATTTAATCCTTGTCATTGTGAATGCCAGATCTTGACTGCATCGATAAACGTGGTAATTAGGGACAGAAAAATAAACAGCTCTCGTAATGATTTTGTGTGATGAATGACTCCAGTTACAGACAGATATTTGCTACTGTCCACGGCACTAAATAATGATAAAAGGCAAATTAGAGCTTTGTAATTGGAGCTTTCAGAAACGTTTGATACAGAAGAAGTTTTGTCTTGAAGTTCTGCCTTAATGTTGATTAGTCAGGGTTTAGTCTGCTCATATTTTATTAAATATATGGTAAATGCAATCAGGAAGTACAATTTATACCGACAAAACGGCAACATTTGCATACAATTAAGAAGAATTTTTAGTGAGGTGTGTATTTTTTGTAAATTGACATGTCCAATCTGTCATAAGCACTTAAAGTCTTTGATCAAGCTTAATTAAGGCTTATTAAAGGATACATATACCCATACTGTTCTTTCTTCTCTGAGCCTCAGAAAACCTTGTTCGAAATTTCCTAGATCTCTTCAAAAGTCCTCTATCCAATTTTTGCTTCTTTAAAAATGCGAACAAACTGAAATAATAAATTTTAAGCTTCCTACACCAGCTCTCTTGCCTAATGCATTCTGAGCCTCCAAATTGTTCATCACGATGTGTTTTAAGCTTTTTTCACAGCTGTTTTGGAGCGAGACGTGACGCAAATCTGCCACAATGCTAACAATAACGACAAACTTAGATTTTGTTGAACAAATGGGACATTATTAGATGTAGTCAGGACATTGTGGACTATGTTCTACCTGAATAAATACTTTACCAAGATATCTGTACTGGGAGAAATTGTTAACGTTAAAAAATTTAGCATAGTCCCATTAAAATAGGGCTGTCATTATTTTAGTAGTTAACTAAAGCAGCAGTTATTTTCATTAGTCAACTAGTCAAATGAAAGAAGCATTTTAACTAAATAACTAAATAATATTTTTTATAGGATCCCTAATAGCTGCCACTTTCATGACCGCTAGTCTTCTCTGGGTCCTCTTAAAATCTTAGGAAGGCCTCTTCTTGTTAGTTTTCATGGAAAAGCAGCTCCTTTAGCTCGAGTTTTTCACATGATAGCAAAAAACGTATTTATCCCCAAGAACGTTCTAACAAACGATTTTATCTTCCTGTTTGTATTGATTTGTGAAGTTACATTGTGCACCTTTAAAAATAAACTTGAACAGACTTGCATGACCACAAAATTGACAATTATTTGCCTTGGAGGATCCCCGCTCATGTTTGTTTTCATAGAAAAATGGTTCCTTTAGCTGTATTTTTTCATATTATGGTATAAAATGTATTTATCCCCGGTCAGAATGTCCCAAAGTATGGTTTAACACAGGGGTTCCCAAACTTCAGCCCTGGACCCCCAAAATAACCATGCAACATTCTCATGACCCCCACAGCAAAATATATGTATTTTTGCAATAATCTTAAGTTACAAAGCCATTTAAATTGGGTTTAATTGTGTCTAGTTTGACAGTATATCGCTGTATGACCCCAATTCACTCAAACATACAGTTTTCAATATAAAAAAAAATATTAAAGGCCAAGTCATAATGGGAAACAATATTTTGAAATCAGCTTGCGACCCCCAGATTTTGCTTCACGACCCCGACTTTGGGAACCACTGGTTTAACATACCCAAGGTATGGTTAGCTTTCTAATTCTATTGAATTATGTAGATGACTTTTCACCTTCAGAAGTTGCACTGTGCTCCTTTAAGGCACATACTGTAAATGCTAAAAGGGCCATAATCAAATTCAGAGCATTTATGTGAATTGTCGGCCCTTTAATGTATTTTTTTCTCCTTTGATGTGATATTTAGTATGAAAAGTGCAGACATACACATTTATCTCAAAAGGGTGCTGGTGACCTGATTTAAACAAGCAGAAGGCTGCATCTGGCCCCAGTTTGCCCAGGTTTACTCAAATGCATGAGGCTAAAATAAGTGTTCTCCAGAGCATGTTTAAACCCCCAAACATACAAATAAAACATTGCATTTGTCTTTCAAAGTGCACGTGTCACCAAAGTTACGCCGCTCCTCTTTAAAACACACTTTTCCTTGCGTTACGCCGCTGAAATTGCCTCACAGATCCACATCGTAACCCTGCTCTCGCTCGTCCCATTAGCGCGCCGGCCCCTGGACTCGCCCTGTCCCTCCCGCTCCAAAGACAAACTGTGCCTTTTCGGACAACTGCCTCACACGGACACTGATTTAAGGCCAGTATTATCGTGGTGTTATAGGTCATTGTCTAAACGAGCCGCGCTGCTCTCATTCCCACCAGCCTGACCTTTGCCGGCAGCGCGAGCAAGTTGACATTAATGCTCATGCTCTACCAATTCTCTCTCTCTCTCTTCTGTCGTCGTTTGGTGACACTCTCTCTTTCTCTTTCTCTGTGTGTAGTTGTGTTGTTGTTTTTCCAGCATTTCCTCAGCAAACTTGTGAAATAAATTGGGCAGTCACAGACACATAAATTGTCATGTGGTGTGATACAGAACAAAAAAAAAAGTGTTGTTTTTGGAAAGAGGAGCAGATCAATAGCTAAATCGTGTCAGTGTTTTAAGGATGAAAGTCAACTTGTGATCTGTGTACACCTGAAAATGTTACAAACAAATATCAAGAATTCTCAAAATCAAGGTGAAAGATGCTAGCCTAGATTAGACCATTAAAAATATATTGGTTAGTCTTTCAAATTACAGCCAGAGAGATGGTTAGAGTAGATCTAAAACAGCAGAGGTCAAAACTACAGTGTGTCTTTGTGGAAAAGCAGGCATTTTGTTTGAACTACTACACTAGGTTTTGAAATGTCTACATGTTTTAATTGGGGGAAATCTGAACATGGAATATGAACAGAATACAGTTTATTAAATGTAAAAATAAGTTGCTTGCTTATTACATTATTCTGGGTAATGGTACGTGATGTTTTTGGTAAAAAAAAAGCCATATGTCATGGAAAACAAAATATTGTCCTGGAAAATTATTTAGTCAATCATAAAATAATTGGGGTTGCAGGGTTGTTAGAGATCTGGCTTCCCGGGTCAGACCATATCAACATCTCGTGATCTCTCTGGGTGGAGTTTGCATGTTCTCCCGTGTCACTGTGGGTTTTCTCCGGGTACTCCGGTTTCCTCCCACCTCCAAATGCATGTTTAGGTTTATTGGGCATCACTGTAAATTTTAATCAGTGAGTGAATCAGAGAGTGAATGCCGGTCTAACCCTGCGACGAGTCAGCCACTGTCCAGGGTATTCCCCGCCTAAGGCCCAAAGTCACTGGGGTAGGCTCCAGTCACCCGTGAGTCGTGAACCCTAATGGGAAGTGGTAGAAAATGAATGGGTGAATGAAAGTATATTTTTACTTCCATTTCTAATGAAAGGGGAACAATATAGAGGTTGTTTGTAACTTATTCAATTCAATTTCAATTCAATTTATTTTTTATAGCCCAAAATCACAACAGCAGACTTCACATGATTGTTGATTTAGCAAACAAATTGTCAGACAATCGGAAACATTTGGTCAATACCAACATAAACATTAGAAAATCAGACATTATATTATAGGCCGATAATTGCTTTTCTTCACTGAAACATAAAACTGATGTTAATCCTGTATTAACTAAAATCTGACTTTTCATTGCTTAATCCTGTTGTGCACTTGGTCAGACTGTCAAAATTCATCAGAATTCAGGAAATATCATCATTCCGGGTCAAATTTCCTGAGGGAGAACCCCCAGACCCCCCACTTTTTGGTGTCCACCCTTTATGGCTATGGACCTTTATGGCTTTATTACTGGATGTGTTATGAAACCTGTCATGTTACACTACAGTCTCTATTGTATTTCACAATTCTGGCACCTGAAAGGTTAACATTGTTTGTTTGTGAATATAACTGCAGTTTGTCCCTTTTTTATTTGTCAGATATTACATTTAGTTCAATATAAAGATCAGTGAGAATAACAAAACAATCCACACACGTTGAAAAAGCTCGTGTACTCCCAACAGTTCGTCTCATTTCTAATACAGAGTTCATCATAAATGCATCACTGCCTGCTTATTGTGTTTCTATGCTTCAGTTTGCACTCACAGCGAACAGACCTCGACAAATAACTTGACGTCGCAGCGCCAACTTGTTCCTGAAAATGTCAACGGTAATTACGTTTCATTTTGGGTGCTGCTGTAATGAAACGCTTTGGACGTCATAAATACTCATGCAAATGTGCCGTGTTTACGCCTATGCACAGCGCAGTACAAATGTTACGTTGTTATGCGCACATTATGAATCGGAAAGTGTCTGCAAGCCTCCTGTGTGGCATCTGTTCAGTTATAAGACGATGTACACTCACGTATTGTTCTTTTTGTGCTGTTTTCTAGACGAGACAAAGGACCAGGATGAAGAAGATGTCTGTCTCCCGGTGTATCCAGGACTGCAGTTCTGTGCCAGCCAGTACACAGACAGAATATACGTCTACACCAAGGTAAACTTTAAAGTGACACATTATTTTATTTTTTAAAGTTATAGTCTGCTGCGATGGGCCTTGTGGTTTTTTTGTGTTTGTTTTATTTATTGATGGAATGAATGCACACTGTCAGACGCTATTCTTCTTGAGGTCCACTAAGTTAGCATCATTTAAAAATGCATATAAAGTTAAGTGGATACGTGAATAAGATTATAACATTACATTGCAGAACCTCAAACCTAAATTCTCTTATGTGCAATCTGCAAAATGTGCTATACAAATACACTTTATTTACTTTCCAACTTACTTATTGACAGACAAGTTAATGAAAAAGTGCTATTATGAACATTTTAATGTGATTACTCAGAGTCAGATTTAACCAAAAAATGCAGTATTATAACTTAAATCTTACCTTATCATTTAAAAAGAATTATTTTATCAAGAAGCATATCCAGGCAGGCATGCATTGCTTGTTACGAGAGTGTTCTTAACACTTTTAGATCATACTTTCAATAAAAATAATGTGTTATAATGCTAAAGGAAATAGTAGTAGTAAAATAGTGATAAATGGGAGAAAAAGCTTCAAAGCTGTCAACTGGAGAGTGTTTTAGAAGATCGAGACTTACTTTATTGAAAATTTATTTTGAATCTGATGAAAATGACCTGAATAAATTGCTATATTTTTTATACTTATCTAAGTTTTGTCCTGCCCCTGGGGGAGGTAATTCCTACATTTGTATAGAGACAGAGGTTTTTGTTTATCAACACAGTAGACGTGTAACAAGGTTAACAGAATGAGCCACGGCTGACACAAGCTGAAGCAGCACTAGCTAGCTCTGTTGTCAGCTAAGTACTGTGTGAAAACCAAAGTTATGCTGTTAATTCAACATTTGTGAATGAAATTTGTCTATGACTCAAACATGTTACATTCAGGTGAGTGAAAAAACAGAGAAAAGAGAGAGTCTCAAGCTTCAGGAACCAGACGTCTGTCAGACCAATTCAGACCTCGTACTGTTTTGTTGTTTTTATCAAAGAAGTTTCCCGAACCACTAGACGGACAGCGTCTCTTTCTGCAGGTGACATGCTCAGTAGTGACATTTAACGATTATCCCTCAGGAGACTGTATCATAAACTGGTTTGGTTGGTCGTAGTTGTACCTGATGCTTTCTCTCCTTTGCTTTTCTGAGCCCAATTGTTTTTAGCTGACTTCATTAAAGAAATATGTCTCTTAGATTCTTAGATTTCATTCCCTTTAGGGTAAGACTACTACTTGGTAAGTTTTATCTTCAACCTCCATTTTTGTTTAGCGATGGGTTTTTCTTTTTTTCTCTTGCACCTCTTTCAAACCATCCCTTCTCCTTCCTGTCCTCAAATTTTGTGTTTTCTTGCATTAAAGATCCGGATGTACAGCAGACTGAGATCTCAAAGTGGCTTGGTTGGTCCATTCTTTTGTGTTGTTAGCTGTTTTATTTCATCAAAATAGTGTTTCTTACAGTCCAAATTAAGTCTCAAGTCCATTTTATCAAGTCAGGTCAACACTTTTCCGTCCAAAAACCAGTAAATCGCACCAGTGTATTAATATGTTTTCCTTTTGTTGCCAATGGAGAACTGCCATGTTTTTCTCATTGTTGTGGTGCTGACACAGTTGCCTACAGATCTATTACAAATTGAAGTGAAAAACGAGCTATTTAGTTTGACGTGTGGCTCTCAAGTCTGCGAAAACGAGCTAAATTGAAAGGGCATGTTACATCGTGATACTGTCTTATTATTTAAACCTCACCACCTCGTCCCTGTCACACGTTTAACACGGCAAAACAAGCACGAAAACACGCTTAATTTGACTCGTTTTGAAATCTTAATATAGCATTGCCTCTGACTCGCTATTTCACTTAGAAAGATAATTGGCAAGACGAGACTGGAGAAACTTACCAACGACATTACAAAGAAGGTCAGGAAGTGAATTGTAATTGTTGATTAGCCGCGACTTGAATAACGTCCCATTATGCGAGATATAAGGTTTAATTATCGAGTCTGGAAGTGCTGAAAACGCTCGGCGGTGACACTGAAGTTTACACACATTAGCGGCAAAAAGGGAGAAATGACAAATGCTGTTCTGTTTCTTTTAAATTCAGCTAAAGCAGAGTTTAAAGTTCAAGATGAAGAGTGATGGATTGTGTTTTTTCTATGTGTTCAGTAATTAACAGTGACGTGTTTGTTCTTTGTAAAACACAAAAACAGGTTAGAAATATTAACAGGGCAATTGACTTCTGTTGACTTCCCCGTTGTTAATTGTAAAATGTAACTGTTATAAGCTGTAAGTTCTTGTTGTTGGTGGTGGTGTTGTTGTAAAGTGGCCATGTATAGTGCTGATTTGAGTTCTACACATTATCAATCCAAAAACATTGCAGCTGAAAGCCATAGGAAAAACTGAACGTTATTTGAAATATTTGAAAACTAGCCGCGAACTCATGTTTTATGTCAAATCCAGTCACTTTTACATCCAAAGATATGTCTAAATTTCCTGTGTTTACATTTTTTTTTTTCAGGTCAAACTGCTTCATACTTTTGCTAAAACAGGTCGTCATGCTTGTTTCGGTTTGTACGTGAACTTCTGCCCAAACCACATTGGTGTGCTGGGATTGGTCCGCTGCTGCGCTGTGATTGGTCTAACTCATCTTGGCTGTCTTTAGCTGTACAGCAAGGTTAAAGGTTATGTTTATTAGGACAGTGTACAATTACATTAAGCATAGGCATGCACCGATCTGATCCGGGGATTGGATAAAGGAGCGTGTTATCGGTTCATCCGATACTATTGTATTGCCTTTAATTAGACATAATTTACTGGCTGATGTTGATCAAGAACATCTCATAATGTTGGACATTTTATTCAGATTAAGTTGTGACTTGCACTATAAATAATAGTTGCACCATATGACCGAATGTCTTATGTTTTGAAAATAAAAATAAGGTATTTCAGTTCTGACACTAGTATTATTTGATATCGAGTATCAGCAGATACATCACTAATTAAGCATAAAGATGCTTGTACCAGATTCTAGGTTACAAATTCCATCTGTAGTCCTGAGAGAGAGAGGGATTGGACATGTTTTTAGTGGTAAGGGAAACCAGAGCTTCTGGAGGAATCCTTCATGGGGAGAATGTGCAAAGTCCACATATATAAAAGGGCCCGGGTCAACTGGGTATCAAATCCAGGACCTTTTTGCTATGAGGCCAGAGCGCTAACCGCTGTGCCACCTGGATCCTCAAGATTTTGTGAGAAGAAACATGTTTTACTCTAAATCAGATTTTTTTTTTAATTAATAGGTGAAAGATTACTCAGACATTCATGAATCAATCCAAATACAACCATGAGTAAAATAATGAGACACTGTTTTAACAGGATTTCAGGTTTTACATAACAGCTGTGTTTCATGTAGCAAATGAGTCTTTATATTAATCAGTTTCAAACTGGCACAGAAACTTAATTAACACTTTCATTCATTTGTTTTGAGGATTTTTGGCAAGCGCGAGAACAATTTGCAAGTCTTCTTTATTCTGTTTGGACAGAATCGTTCTGTTACGATTTCAGTGACAGGTTTTTGAATACAAGCTTGCACTAATGAGATTTTAGCCTTTAATAAACTTGTAGTATTTGTACTGTATGCTGTATTGCCTTTGTATAGTTCTGACCTATAACTGAATGAAGACTAGTTTAATACTGCCACAAAACATCTCCATGACGACTGACCATAAAAGTTACTCAGTGTACCTGTCCAAATATTCTTTTCAGGAACCAAAACCAAAGCTTTCTCACTTTCCTCCGTGGTGTATATTTGAAGAGTCAACAATAGGAGTTCTAATGGCAGAGCTGACAAAGCATTGTACTCACAGTGTAAGAACCCAATCAGTCATAAATGTGCAGATACACTTGAGCGGTCTGTTTGAGTCACTGTGAAAGAGCTGAGGGAGAAGAAAAGAAGAAAGTGGCACAGAATCAAATGTAGAGGCTGTACTTTAAGCGACCAATCATGTTTCATTAAAAAGACTTGTGACAGGTTCCAGCAGGGGGCGAATGGAGCTGAATCAAGCTCTCGATGTGACGGTCGAGAAAACTCTTGATGCATTGTATTGTAGTTCAAATCTGTGACAGCGTTTTTGACAAGGAGAGTTGTAATAAATGTGTTTTATATATCCTAATCTAGAGTAGCTCATAGTACAACACTCACCATTTTAAACACATTTTTGTTATTTCTGTAGGAATATTCTACACATTGAAGTATAATATAAACTGAAAGATTGACTCAAATTGGCGTTGTGTTGGTTTCAGTGGTCAGTCCTATCTGAGTTATTTCCTGAATACAGGCTAGTATCATCTTGACGTCAGAAATGTGACAAGATCAGTTCTGACCAGAGCGTGGAGGGTGGAGAAAGTGCGTCTAAGCTACAAACTAGGCTACTTCATTAAGCCCTAGTGAGGATTCTCTGCATTTCCCTTCTTTCAGTGCTATTGGTTCATCTGTTAGAAGCACTGAGCTGCTGTCGCACTGCTTCCAACCTTTGTTGGAAGATTTTCCCTATGGTGCATACTTTGGTTAAATATATTTTTTTTGTGTTTTAGACAATGTAAAAGTTTATAGAAAGATAATCATGTTGCACTACTTCTACGATCAGTAAAAAACACATGGCCATGCTCTCCAGGTATGCACATAGTGCATTGGTTTAAGCACTGCACGAATGTGATTGTTGCCTTTTTTGGAACACAATGTGGCATAGAATAAAGGTCAGTGCACAGCGTAGCTACTCATGGTGCGTCACTTGCCACTCGTGAAGCTTGCATGTCAACACACACTGAACGCAACAATGCTCAACGTCATTTTTCAGAAAGCCACAAACTTAACAAGTGATAAAAATTTCTTTCTCTATAAAGTTTAAAAAGCTTATTTAACTCACGGAAGAAGAAACTATAGGTGTCAGTGTAGTCATTTACGAGCGTGACTTTCCAAATAACAAAGCAGGATAGAGGTGCAGGGTTGAGCGCTTCGACAAGCAGTCGTGTGCCTGGTTATAATGGAGGCACCTAAATCCCATGCAACAGAGCATCGACTTGTATAAAAACATACTTTATTTTGTTTTCATAATAATGTACATTTTAGTCTTTCAGTGGGAGATAATTCCTCTTCAAGAAAGGTTTACCTAAAATGTGTGGTATGTGATAGCACGTACAGTATGTACACATATTGTTTTGTACGTTTTTACTGGACTAATTATTATAATAACTGTAGTCTGCACTTCTTGTGATTTAGAAACATAAAGACTGAATTAATAATAAAGTAAATGTAAACTATTAATTGTTTGTTAATACATTAATTATACACATTGTTGCTTTTCATTCTATTTTGATTATTTATGTTTTGGTATACACAGTATTATTTATAATGCACCTCTTATTCTCTCCTCCTCTTGCTAACACGTCTCTCATAGTCTACTGTAATTTGCCTCTGTGTATTACAAATGTGCGCCGGCAGAACCGAAGCTTATCCTAACCCTGCGTGACTTCCGATCACACTCCATTGCGTTCTTGGCACCCGTGAAGAGCCACTCGCCAACAGTGCTCCATATTGATCGAACTGTGATGCCTAATGCCCTTTTTGTTTCATTCATGAGAGCTCAAACGCGTCACCGGATAATTCAGATAAGATTCAAACTCCTTTTTCCTAACACGCGAGACAAGACCCGACCACGGCATGTTATTATGCCGAGCCCAAGACAAGTGACACGTTGGCCGCGGTTGTGCTGCGATAAGCCTCCCAGATAAATGTCCATTGTTGTCGTTTAGATGATGGAGTGCAGGAATTGCGGTCGGGAAGCTGTCGTGTGGGGCTAATCCCGGTTCGGAGAAGAGAATTCACGTGGGAGGACGGAGGCGACGTACAATCACAGCGAGATGTGTCAAAGCTATCAATGAGAAATACAAGGAGTCTTAAGAGTTTATGGATGATTTTATTTCAACATAATAAGATGCTGTGTAAAAAGAAAAGGCTAGCTCAGGTAGAATGGCTTCAAAAAGGGACGTGTTTTATCAGTTTGAGTAGATTAGATTGTTGTAAAATACAGTGTTTACTCCTAATTAAATGCGCATCAATACATATGTTTTTTTTTCATGTTGTTTTGTCTTGCAATCTTGTTTTTTTTTTTTTTTTAATGATATTTCTTGCAAAATTATGAGTGTTTTAAGCTCAACTAATGCAAGTCGAGTCACAGCTTGTTGATGTAGCATTGTGGCAGAGTAGCTAGCACTCTCATAGCAGAAGGTTGTGGGTTTGACTCCAGCACGGCTCGGGCCTTTCAGGTGGGTTTCTCCGGGTATTCTGGTTTCCATCATCAACCAATAACATGTAGGCAGAGCCAGATCTAACCTTTGGGGGTCTTAAGCAAAAATCTGATTCGGGGCCCTCCAATTTTTCTACGAACCTTAATCAGTCAAGTCAAAGCCGCATTTAAATTGACTTATTTCATTATAATTTATAAATATACACAAAGCAACAGATATCTGTAATTTTATTGCACTTCTTCTCAAATTTTACTTGGTGTCAGTGTTTGTCAGTGGGGCCCCAGCCCTCTACTTCACCTGTGAGCTCCGCCTCTGTTCTTTCTTCATGTGCTGACATTGTCCACAACTGACAAGCTGCATTATCGCGCTGGACTTTATAGACAGAAATACAAACATTTCAAACTTCTTCCTGACAAATGCTTTCATGTCTTTTGAGGTTTTAGAAAGAATTCAACAGAGATGTGGAGAAATGTGGAGTATTTTGCTGCGGTCATTTTCATGATTCAATTCGCAGCCGTCTTAGTTCATATTTGTTTTTGTAGTTCAGCCACTTGTTGTCCTATTGATGCAAAATAAAGATTGGTTGATAGCTTAAGAGATGTAAAAAGTGTATTTGTTGTCCAAATTGTTCCAGAGTCTTCGATGTTGCGCTTAGAGTCTTTGATCAGCACTCAGTAGGCGGGGCCCTACACAACTTGCATAGTCTGCGTATAGGAAGGTCCGGCTCTGGATGCAGGTTAGGAAATATCCTGCTGCTATGGTAGTGCTGACCACACCTAACAAGAAAACCTGGAGACGTGCTTGTGAGCTGTACACTGTGACGCTTACTACATTTATCAGCGACACATGATGTAAGTTAGCAGAATATGACGGTAATAAATGGGTTTCATGTTAAAGCAGTCTATGACAAGACAATTCCAAGCAACTTCAAGACCAAGACTCACACAATTTATCCAAACCAAAAACATCCACGCAGAAAATGAACCAACACACTTTATTTAATGAAATATAATGACAGGTGTCCAAAAGAGCTCAGTAAATACCACATTATATAGCGCACCACCCACATTCTACATCTTTTCGTACAATCTGTAAAGTCCGGGCACTTTACTTCTTCAATAACTGCTCATAATTGAATCTCTTCTTGTCTGGCGCAGTGGCTTTCATGGCTGTGAAGTTTATATCGAGGCCGAGAGCTTATCGCTTTTCAAATTGGCAGTAGTTAGAAGTTAATAAGAGGAAAATGTTCTTTAGCGCCCGGTATGTTTTTCCCCCACACCGTTGCCGTTAGCGACACCATGATTACCCATAATCCTCTACCTCAGCCTCCTCAGTTTGTCGTCGTCTCTCATTATGTGTTATAAGTGTTTGTAAGATTCCCGTACGTCTGAACATTAGAATGAGCAGCAATCGTTAATAAGAAATACAGGAGGAAAAAAAAAACGTTAATTTTACGAGACTCAGGCCTAATTGGACCTGAGGATGGTTAGTTATTAGTGCGAGCTGTTTAGAAAATGCATAATTTCAGCAAATGCACAGAGTAAAGGCTGATTTAAGAAGATGCAGGAAAAGCAATGCTAACATATTGGAGTTAATGAGAGAATTCAAGACCCAATTTAGTCAAAGAATGAAGCTTTAGGGAAGGTCGATTGACTTAATGGGAGAAAATTGGTGAGTACAGTAAAAACACAATTGACTCTACTGTGTTCTTTTTGTCATTTTCAAACATAGAACCCGATCATAAAATAAAGATTATGCTCATGACCATAGATGAGAGTTGGAACGTAGCTTTATCGGTAAAACGAGAACTTTGTCTTTAACTGAAGAACCTGAGATTCTTGAACTCTTCCACTTGAAGCAACAATTCTCCATCTCCATACCTGAAGGGCACAAACAATTTTTATTAATGTTTTTGGTCAATAGTCATGACCTCGGATTTTTATTTGCAAAGTCAATCACCGACCTTCGACCTAATGCTGCGTTCACACCGGACAGCTTATTTGCGTCAAAATTCGCCTAAACGCGCGTAAAATTTCGCCAGTTATTTATGCTGTTGATGCCTCAATAAGCTTCCAAAACACTCTGACGCGCGTCAAGGCTTAAAAGACAAAAAGACACTTTTACGCCCCAAAACGCTTCTTCGAGCTCCCACTTGTTTGCAGGCTTTGTTTTGCTCGTAGACAGATCACGTTGAGAGACAGAAGAAGGAGAGAGAGAGATAGAGGCTTGTTCATTTATAAAACGGAGCTTACCCGTCACACCTTTCTCCTCTAGGCAGTGTCTCTGCTCTGCCTCCTCGGCTCCTCCCGTTGTACAGCAGGTTTAAACACGGCACCGGGCATTTTAATACATCCACGTGAGCTCGTTGTAAGTCCAGATCATGTCCCGTGTTTGTCGTGTCTCCAGATTTTCAAAGCAACGAACGGCCAAGTCTTTGAAAAAGCCCCCAAACAAGCGATCTTTTGTTAAAAAAGTTATTAAAAGACTTCAGTAAACAGTCGCCCTTGATGTGAGAGGAGAATAACATGTCACGTGTCACAGGAGTGTAGTCTCTGATTGGCTGACGCCGACTTCCAACGCCTTGTGTCCGCCGCAGGTTTGAGCTTCTAATCCGCAAGACGCCGCGTTTTCAAATGCCTAAACGCGCGTCAACGGAAGCCCTGGACGTCGATACGCGCCGCAAATATACTTAAATGCTCAAGACGCGGGTTTACATGACTTAACATTGAAAATGGACGCAAAGACGCGAAGACGCTGACCGGTGTGAACGGTGTCTTACTTCCACTGCTGGACACCTTTGTGCTGGAACTCTCTGGAGGATTGTGGTTCCGGGGCCAGACCTGTGCATGAAGATGACGTCAGCTACAGTAGATCTAGGTGGCAACACTTAAAGTTCTGCGAGGAGACATTCCCAGCGCTCGGACATCTATAGACACATGTTTAAACAAAGAACAGAACGCCAAGTTTTGGACTTATTTCATGTCATTTTGTTTACTGTTTGATTTTTTATCGCACAATGGATAAGCACGGACGTTTATTTACAGCCTATGTGTTTTAGTCGTGTATATGTCGAGAATTTTGACGTTTTTCTAATAGTAGTAGTAACGTAATGATTTTATTTTGAAAACCACCAGATTCACTTCACTCGCGCTCGCTTGGTTTTTTGTTTGTCGTGTCTTGTTTTCACAACTTCACCAAAAAGGGCTCCAGAGCACTCCAGCAATCCGCAAAAAGTTCTTTCCAATGAAAAAAACTGAACCGGAGTACGGACTGGATGCAATGTTAGCCCGGTGTTGCAGTCCTTCCTGTGGGTGGTGGGCCTGGTAGAAGGTGGTCCTGTGTTGTCTTTTCCTGCTGGGCCTGGCTGGGTCCGCAGGCAAAGACTAACACCAGGCCTGGCTTTTTCACAAAACCCTTTATGATGAGACAAACCCAGTTTTTCTTGTTAATTAAAATGTCCCTCCCGAGGCCATGACACTTTCTTGATTACTTCATTTTTGTTTACCATCTGATAAAAAACAAAAAATAACTCGCAGCTTTGATGATAAAGATACAGATAAAAAAATATGTTTCATTCTTTATTCAATTGTTCACTGTGACGTTGATTATGATTGTCTGTTTCAAATGTAATCCTAATTGTAAGCAGTATAGAGTGTAATGTGACCTGCCTAAAGCTTGTGCAGAGTGCGTGTGGATGTGGACGTGGATGTGGATATGGATGTGGATGTGGATGTGGACGTGGATGTGGATGTGGACGTGGATGTGGATGTGGATGTGGATGTGGACGTGGATGTGGATGTGGATGTGGACGTGGATGTGGATGTGGACGTGGACGTGGGTGTGGATGTGGACGTGGATGTGGACGTGGATGTGGATGTGGACGTGGATGTGGACGTGGATGTGGATATGGACGTGAATGTGGATGTGGATGTGGACTTGGACGTTGTGGGCTGCGTCTCTGGAGTTGCTCTGCTCCATCTCTATAAACATATTTGTGTGTGTATTAAACCCACAGAATGGTCGTATATTTCCCCGCAGACACATGAAAACCTCTATATCAGTGATGTCTGGCAGCTGTGTGAAGAGGAACCTGCTTCCTTGAGCAATGTTTATGCTGCAGTAACAACTCTAACTCTCTCTCTCTCTCTCTCTCTCTCTCTCTCTCTCTCTCTCTCTCTCTCTTCTCTCTCTTCTCTCTCTCTCTTCCCTATATCCTTCTCTTCTCATTCTCCATCTCTTTTCTCTCTTGTCTCCATTATTTTCTCCTTTCCTTTCTCTTCTGTTTTGCCTCCCCTTCTCTCTCACACTGTTCTCTCTCTCTTTTCCCTCTACTTCTTTTTTTCTCTTTTTTTTCTCTTTTCTCCTTTCTGTCCCCCCCCCACAATTTTTCTTTTTGTATTTTTTTTTTCTCTTCTCTATCTTTATATTTACTTCTCTCTTTCTCTCTCTTTCTCTTTTCTCACATATTTTCTTTCAATCGATCGCTCATGTGCTCTGTTCTCTCATTTCTCTTCCTTTTCTCCCCTTTCTCCCCCTCTCTCTCCATCCTTCGCTCTCTCCCTCCTTTATACCTCTCTCTCCTCTCCTCTCTCTTGCTCTTTCTCGATTTCTTCTTATCTCTCTTGCTTTCTCCCTCCCTCTCTCCTCTCCTCTCTCTTGGTCTCTTCCTCTCTCTCTTTTGTCCATCTCTTTTCTCACATATATTTCTCTTCATAATTTCTTTCTTCTTTTGCTCTATTTTCTCCATTCTCCATTTCTTCCTTTTCTCCTCACCTTCTCCCTCTCTCTCTATTTCTCTTTTTCCTTTTCTTTCCCTTTTGCTCTGCCCCCGTTCTCTCTCTCCTCTCTCTTGCACTCTCACTCTCCCTCTCTTTGTCTATTTTTTTCTCATGTTTTCTTTTCTTTTTTTTTCTTTCTTCTCCTTTACTCTTCACCTTCTCCCTCTCTCTCTATCTCTTTGTCTCTTTTCCTTTTCTTCTTTATTTGCCCCCTCTATCTCTCACCTCCCCTCCACCTTGCCGTTTCTCCCTTTCTCCTCTCCTCCTTCCCCTTCTCTCCCCTATCCTTTTGTCTCTCACTCTCCTTCTCCTTCCCCCTCTGTCCCCTCTTTTCCTTTTCTCCCTCTCCTCTTCCCTCCTTCCCACTCTCTCCTCCTCTCCTCTCTTCTTTCTCACTCCCTACTCTCTTTCCCTCTCTCCTCCTTCCCCTCTTTCCCCTCCTCCTTCTCCCTCTCTACTCCCCTCCTTTCTTCCCCCTCCCCCCTCTCCCCTCTCTCTTACTTCCCCTTCTACTCCCATCTTCCTTCCTTTTCTTCCTCTCTTCTCTTCTACCCTCCTCCTTCCCCCTTTCTCCCCTCTCCTTCCTTCTCTTTCTCTCCTCCCCTCCTCCTTTCCCCTCTCTCCCCCTATCTCCTTCTCCCCTCCTCCTTCCCCCTCTCTCCTCTCTCTTCCTTCCCCTTCTCCTCCCCTCTTCCTTCCTTTTCTTACTCTCTTCTCCCCTCCTCCTTCCCCCTTTCTCCCCCTCCTTCCTTCTCTTTCTCTCCTCCCCTCCTCCTTTCCCCTCTCTCCCCCTTATCTCCTTCTCCCTCCTCCTTCCCCCTTTTCTCTCTCCTCTCTTTCTCCTCCCCTCCTCCTCTCCCCCTCTCTCGCCTCATCTATTACAGGACGGTGCCGCGTTGGACTGCAGTTTCATCCCCCTGGACATCCAGCTCAACAACTGGGACGAGCTGCCCCGAGCCCTGAGCCAGCGCCGCCAAAATCGAATCCAGGTTTGCCCTACCCGCCAGGCACCATCTCTCCATCCTCCCTCTCTCTGTGTGTGTTGGAGAATGGACAGGGGAATAGAGGGATGAGGGGGAGGAGTGGGGAGGGGGGTAACTCTATCGGGACGTTTTGGAGGTGTTCGGAGGTTCCCGGGCTCCGTGTCATTACCGCAAGAACACCTCAAAGCCAGAAGTTAATTTGATTCAAGAGACATTTTTCAAGTCGTCGAGAGATTGATTAGATTAGAAAAAAGTGGCGCCGAGGCAATGGAGTTTTTTCTGCCAAAAGATGAGGCACACACAGTTTTTTTTTAGCAAGGCTGAAATACACAACACATGTTTGTCTTGTATGAATCGGCTAAGAGAGTTTTTAGCTGACTTAGGCCCAAACTTGAGGAAAATAAAGATTGTGTCATCAAGATCGTTCAGTATAAGACAAATCAGAGGTGGGAGAACTTAATTTGAAATCAAATTGAAACTTCTCATGTATTTTAATCACAAAAATTTAAGTTTTTAATCTTGCAATTGTATCGTAAAAGGTGTTTCATAAGTAAAAATAGCCACATGTTAACAGCGTATCATGAGTGTGTTTCTAGACCTTTTTTGCGTGTCTATTATACGACGTCTCTATTTGACGCTGTAAAAAATGTCAAATAGATATTCTCTTTTCTCTAGCGTCTTATAGTCAGGTGTTTAAGCCACGTGGGGACTTTTTAAAGGGTCGTTCACACCAACACAACCCCCAGTAGCTGTCGGTAGGGTAGAGCGACGCAGCGTTTGTTCTTGTCGCTTTGGGGCGCACCAATGTAAAAGAACATTCACACAAACACAATCTAAATGGCCACCAGTCGCCAAACAAATGCCAAGAGCATGCGCGTGACGTAATTCTTGACGAAAATAACAAAACATAAATTGCGCGTGAGTACTTGTCAAATTCTGAAAAATAACAGATGTTTCTAATCTTAAATCAACTTTTATTTCCCGCCACAGTCTAAGCCTTCGTACTGTGTAACGCTGTAACTTATGTCCCGTATTAACCCGTGCAAATAACAACAATCCATAATAGTGTTTCTCCGTAAGCATATTTGGTTTTCCACATGGTTTTCCTGCGCACTGATTCGCTTGTTTGCTAGTAGCCATGGGCCAATCAAACAGCTGCATATGCGGCAAATGGCGACGCAGACTCTGCAAACAAGTCTTCAAAACACCAAACACACGTGAGTAGTCTGTCTGCAAAAGTTGCCAAACTCGTTCAGACGGGCGACCCTAACCCTGAAGCACCCTTTATGGCTAAATTTAGGTCTGAAGTTACAAAAAAGTCTAGGGCTTGGAAGATCTTACATTCAAAAAAAGGATTAAAAAAAAAAACATGGTCTACATAAGCATTTCAGATTAGGTTAAAAAGCACTTGTGTGGGACATATAAATCTAAAAACTGACAGATTTTTTTTTTATCTTAAATACAAGAAAAATCGTGATGGGATTTCTGATATTTCATTTAGCGTTTGAGTAAAACTAGATCAAATTGAAACTTGCCTAACTATTCAAATGTGTGCACTGCTTTTAGACTTGCATAAATGAGTCTTCTGCACGCTCTGTTCAAATCTAGTTCAGTCCAACATTGTAAAGTTTGGAGTGTGTAGGAGCTGCTGTAGAGGTGATCTTTATGTCCCTGTGGAAGGAAGGAAAATGAACGACTAAAGAAGGAAAAGTCACTTTGAAGTTACAATGTTACATCTGAGTCTGTGAATAAAGTAGATTAAATTAAATAACATTTATTTAGGAGCAAAGTGAACATTTTCATTGTCTATATGTTAAGATCGCAAGCTAATTTTTATTCAAATTTCATTGTTCACTGTTTCAAAATCAAGACTTAGCATGACTGCATGAATTAGTTTCTCATCATTGTTGGTAATTTTTGCAGAAGACTAAAAAGTAAAAAAGAATTCTAAAAACCTGGAGCGTGGAGCTTAGATAGCCGCTCTCCACAGATGCTTTACAACAATATGAAACACTGTAATTAGTTTAAAATGCTTTGCAGGTTGAAATGATCACAGAAAAAGTTTCAATTAGCAGCGGGGATCTTGTCTGAAATGTTTGTAAGACCTTGTTGTAGTCTGTCCATAGATTACCTGCACTAGCTTGTACCTGTCCTGCCGGATGAGCCTTGTTCCCTCTATTTTTCTTTTTTACTAAAAATAAAATTCATATGAGACTGAGAACATAATGAGATGAGTGGTAAATTACAGGAGATCAGTGTTTCTCAAAGTCACTTTCTCTCACTTTTGTAGTCAAGTTATTTATTGTGCGATATGATACCATGGCTATTGGGAATTTTTTTCAATAAAGAGTGACCTCCCTAATATGCTGAAGAGTTTTGGTTTGCGTAGCGTGTTTAATTGAAAATTGCAACATTCACAGTGTGCCTGCAAAATAAAAATAAATAATTTTTTTTATTGTAGAGTTTAAATTTTGAACCCACGTTTCCCGCTCGGTTGTCAGGCTTGGCTGAGTTCGAGCCAAGATGCAAAGCCGCACTGAACACATGCGCTCCGCGGATCATTGACAGGCGCTCCATAGCTCAGAGCAAAACCACCGCGGTGACAAAATGCGAGTGGATGAAGAGGGAGAAGGCGCATCTTTCATATGCGCGGACCAAGGAAAAGAAGAGAAAGAAAGAGCAAGAAAGTGCACACTTTGTTAGATGCGCAGTGAGAGAGTAACTTTTTTTTAAATTAAAATGCCATAGTTCAGTGAGTGGGCGAGGCGGGCTTCGGGCTCAGACATACAGAGAATGACCGGGTTTGGACAGCGTGCGATCCTGGTCCAGGTCTACGCTGTGTTAATACAAGCGCTAAAACACATTGTTTGGGGACCGTTTCAAGGCACCAGCATTCACAGTCAACATCACAGGAACTCTTTTAGAAAACTTACGGCTGCTTAGATCAGGAGGAGCTGACCTGACGCAGCCTCAGCCAGGACCAACCGAGAACTCAACCAGGACTATCCCAGGACTGTGCAAAGACCCACTGACACAGCGGTGAATGAGCATGAAGCAACAACGCATGAATAATCCGTGTCCAAAACACTACAGCCTCGCATTTACCACGCAAAACTACCACAACGCACAAATCCACGTACGAGCTGCAGCTAAGCACACAGACACTTACCTCACTGGGAATCCCTGTCACGCTCTGGCTTCTCTGAAGAAATAAATCCACAAAACGAACGCTGTCCATGTGTTTAAAGTCTTGGCAGAGCCGTGTCCGCTCACCGTGTCCAAAAACAGTCCGTGCAGTCCGTGCTCCGGTCCTAACAGGATGGTCCAGCCGCTGGAAACCCCCGCGGTCGCGCACGTCTTGGCCACTACTTGATCCACCCGAACCTGCGCATCACTAGAGCAACGTGTACGAATGTTTGGACCGTTGTTTGTTTAAACAAGAGAAAACATGTGAACGCCTGTTTGAGAAAAGTGTAACGTGTGTGGTGAACGGTCTATTAGCTACTGAAATTACTGTAAAAAAAATAAAATAAACATGACCACTCTGTGGGTTATTTTCAGAACGTAGCCCCTTGTTAAAAAAGAAATAATTTGGATAAAAGAGAGAAGGCGCTGAACTAAACAGGAGCCACAAAGCTAGAGCATGCCCTGCGCACGTGAACGCACCCCCCTCCCCTCCTCCTCCTCACAAATTAAAAAGAAAAATTTCGGGCTTGCTTCGGGCTCAGGCCTGCAAATCAAGGTAAATGGTCGGGCTCGGGCCGGGTCGGGCTTTAATACCAGCGGGCCTGGGCTGGGTCGGGCTAGATTTTTTAGGCCCGATCTTACCTCTAGTCTAAGGACAAACATTCAGGGAACAGCAAGACGTGGCTAAATTACAGATTCTCAATGACTTACTATAAACAACTGTTGTATAAAATGTAGTTGGTGCGATTTATATTCAGGTTAGGGCTGGGCGATATTGACAAAAATGAATATCTCGATACATTTTTGGCGCATCTCGATATTGATATTTGGACGATATTCTGTCAGTCCAACAAAAACCTGTTAAAACGTCTTCACATTCGTTGCTACACTGGAAAAACAGCAACCTTAAATATGCCAATAACTTTAAAACTGGTTGAAATACTTAGCGTTAAAGTGAACAGGTTTTGACTTTCTTAATTAAAGATTTAGCAATAGAACAAATCATTTTAGTCCTTATTTCAAACTTTTTTTTTTTTTTTTTTTAAGTAAAACAACATATTTTATGCTTGTTCCACAGGCAATCTTTGTTTAAATCAATCAAAATGTACTCAACACATATATAACATTACTTATCCCAGGCACAAATTCTTGTTTTATCTAATTGGAGATGTGTGTTTATTTTATGACAAATTCTTATTTTTCTCAAATTTTCCTCTTTTGTGAAGCATTTTGAATTAATTCATATACAAATTCATATAAAAGTGGATGTCTTTTAAAATCTACAGCATTACTGATTTAATTGTAATTTAAATTATTATTTCATTGGTAAATTCTACTGCATGATATACTCAATATTCAGTTTTTGCATATCTCCAAAATAAATTCACGATATTACCCAAAATTCGATATATTGCACACCTCTAATTCAGGTGCACTCAATTGTGCAAAAATTATCGTAATTTGCCATTGTGTTACTGTAAATGAGTGTTCATAGCGCTGACATGATTTTATTGTATTTTTATTATTAATTAACACTTTAAAACATAAAATTGAGATCTTTCAGTCATTAGACACTATATTTTTGAAAATTAAAGCTGAAAAATAGTCAGAAAACACCTATTTTATAAAATGAAAGTGCAAAATTGACTTGACGAGCCCAGATAACAAATACAATTATCGATTAGTTGTTGTGTGGTAGTTAACTTGCTTCAACCCTATACTATAAAATGCAACATATCACTTCCCACCTCTGTCCCATGTCAGATACAGACACGCAGTCGTAGGCGGGACGTGATTGAAGGTGTTTGCTGACGCCTGGCTCCAAATCAGCTCGCACAAAACAGCTTCCTTTTATTGACGTCGTTAAACCAGACAAATCATCGCCTGGAACGACCCGCAGAAGCTAACGGCTAATGTCAGAGCGCGGCCTGTCAGGAGACCCACCTGTCCGCTGTTTATGTGCTTTAGTCGAGGCGGGATCGTGAGCTGCATCCACCGCCTTGTCCCATCCTTCACACCCCGCCACGCACCAATTGTCCATCAGAATCGATACAAGAGCCGGGAGATTTAAGGCGGCGGTGGCGGTGTGCTAACCCTCACACGACCAGCTGGTTGAAGATAGCGCCGTGTTTGGTCACAAGTACAAGTCGAGGGGATGAATAGTAATGTATTTGACTCATATATCACTTTGATTGGCACTTTAAGCTAGGATGGATGCATGTATTTAATCACTCCCAGGTCACATTTGGAGAAGGTATGAAGGAGAACAGTTTGAGCTTTTTAACTTTCTTTATAATATTTTTTTAGTGGAATGTTGTAGCCACATAAACCAGCAGGTGTTTATTTAGTCTTATTTACATACACTGAACTATTGTTGTTATGCTATATAAATGCCTTTGGAGACAGCTTCTGTTAGAGAAATAGGGCAACAGCTAACATCTGTGTCATGTGTTGTGTGCTTAAACAGTGTCCTTTTATTGTGGACAGCACACAGTCTGTCCAGTTTTCATGCTGCCTAATCAACGTTTTATTCTGTCACACTTGTGAGACTGTGAGATGGATTATCTCATTAAAGAAGGAGTTCTCACTAACACAGAAATCTTTTAGTTCAGCTCGTGAAATAAATTAGATTTGTTCAGTGTATTTTACAATTGACATTTGCAATTGATTTACCATGCAAACATAAACAGTAAATGGTCACTATTTATATATATATATATATATTTATTTTTCATTTTTAAAGTCACAGCCAAGGATCCACTCACCCAGTGTACACAAAGATACACAATGAGGCAAAGCGAATCAAGTGCCTTGCCAAAGGACACAATGACAATCCATTCTTGTCGTCCCACTGTGGCACCTGGTGTTCCTGTTGCCTGACCAGCCAGTCCCTCCTTCATTCTGTTTGAATGCAGAAAGATCTGGAACCAAAGACAGAGCCAAATTACTTTGTCGTCCAAAATTAAGATGATCCAATCTCAAAATGCCGCTCCCCTCCTCCACCCTTCGCTAATTTCAAAGCTTTTTTTTTCTAACTGTTTCAAAACATTCAAAATGGAGGACGTGGCTGATAGAATATTTTCTTCGGTTCTTGCTTTGCTTTACAACAATTAGGAATGTATCAATTCCTTAAAACCTGAGCAACAGCAGATTGACACATAGATGAACTCATGATTCCATTTTTATTACAATATCGCCCATCCATACGTTATAACAACAACCTTCTGTATAAATTACCACTCTTTTAATAGTAACATTTCTCGCTGTTAGTATTATTATTATTGTCAAAAAATCCTCTCATTTTTGCAAAAGAAAAAATTAGACATTGCACTATACTGTAGCTCAAGGGTTCCCAAACTTGTCAAACCAAGACCCAAAAATCAAGTTAGAAAACCATTAAATTTGGGTTAAAAATATGTTCATTTTAGTAGTTTATTGCTTTATATGAACAAAATATACATCCATTTCTCCACTGTAATCCCTCCTTGACTGCAACACTCATCTTTATCCAGACTTGGGACCGGCACAAAGACTGCATTAGCGCGTTGTCAATAAAAATTCAAATCTCAATCTCCATCTATGGCGCTTTGATTGGATTGAAACCATCTCTTTGTCCAATCCTTTCACATTCTCAGGCTCTGTAGAGAGAAATTCTACCTTGGCTGTAGTATATGTATTTAAATTGCCCATTAGGAGTTGGCGCTCGAAGCTATTGTTGTCTTGCCAATGCGTTTTTCTTTTGAATCTTGCTTGAAAGCTTATATCTCATCTTCTCTCGCTTTTGATGGCTTTGTTTATGTAATGTTTACCGCTATCTCCAGCTCAAATTGTTTTGTTTTAAAGACGGTCCAATGTCCAGGCAATTTGAGCAGAAGATTCGGTTCTGTGTTGGGGTTTTTATGAGGTAATTTGGGGTTTTATATTTTTTGTTTTTGCGCGGACAGGTGATGCGTTTCGTTCAGGAGTGGAGCGGATTGACGGCCATGAAGCAGAAACTCCTCCGTCGCAGCGGGATCCTTTTCCATTCGCCCAGTCTGGGATTACAGCAGCTAGCTAACAACCAGCGCCCGCATGCTAGCACCAAGAGGTCAGAGGTTAAACATCTATATTTGAATGGCAATAATGTGTCTGTTTTGTGGTTATTTTAAAGTGGATGCGACAGGTTAAAAGTGCAAATGAAGTTTCCCATTTTAACTTAATTTGGTAGATTAATGTCTGTTGTTAATATTGATTATAGTTTCGCACGAACCAAGAACAAGTTTGTGAATAAAAGTTTGAAAATGTATTGAAAATAACAGAAAGTAGAGCAGCTAAACTGAGACGAGGACATTTTGCATGTTATCACATTTTCATGACTGTGACCCAATTTGCTACATGGTTGCGAGGCAGGTAGAAAGCTCAATGTCATTGTTTATTTTAATTCAAAAAATGGACAAACTGAGATGAAATATGAGATTAGGAGTTTAACATGTCATATGCATTTCAAGGGCCAAGGTTTTTTTTACATTCCAGTTAATTCAGAGACTGTAAAGTTTTGCATAGAGAATCCAAATTGATATCTCTCACCTGATTTTTTTTTCTGACCCAGTTATGCCACACTGCCATCACTTTGTACTGGTGGCTATACTAGTAAAGCTTTATATTTAAAATATTTACTTCCAAATGTGGGTAAGGTTAGAGATAGGTTAAGTTGATTTGATTAAGTTTAGGGATTTGGGAAAGAAATGCTAACTGAGTTATGCCATAATCAAGTTGGAGAAAATACGCAATATCTCTCTGCAGTTGAGTCTGGAATTTTATTCAAGGCAGACTTTTTGTGGTTGAATTTTTTTCTATGGCACACCACCTATTCAAACATCAACCAATTTTTGGAAAAGAAAAGTATTTAATTTTATGAATATGCCCATTACATCTTATCAATATGTAACTTTTCTGATGGAGGGCTGTTGTCTAATGTTTTCTAATCTTATTTTTTACAAAGGGATTTCATAATATTTAGGGCTCACAACATTTTTAAAGCCGTCCTTATGTCCAAAAAAGAAATCAATATCAAACACTATCTCCATTCTATTTACCTGAAGTTTCAACGCTAGGGAGGATCATATTCTATCAATAGTAAAGAAAACTGTAGTAGTACAAGTATATCTCCATGTTGTTTTTTTTAATGCTAGTAATGTCCTGTATCATTAAAACTCAATTGAAAATGTCTTGTATCTTATGTAGACGAAGTAATCCAGCCTTGCTTTCTGCTTCTGTCCGTATAAAACTTTTCTGTTGACAGCACAGAAACCCACCGGGAAGATATTGCTTATTTTTCTTACATATGCACCAAATAAAATGGAAACAGACACTGCGCATCACAACAAAAGTCTGCATTACCTCCTCCTCTGCCTTGGAAGATAAAACAAACCGAACGCGGCCTTGCTGACACTTTCCCGGCGCATTTATCTGCACCTTTTAGCCGCGGAAAGATTCACCGGCAGCAGTACGACAAATGTTTTAGGGCCTATCTTTTACGTCTTTTTACCGTTCTTTAACAAACCTGAAACGCTGAATCCGTGGAGTGAGAACGGCCGCCATCCCTGCACAGAGAGCGCTGACATAAAGCTAACAACAGTTGGCTCTTGTCTTGTCAGTTATTTTTTTTATGTAAGTGACGCGAGGCCGACTGGCCGATACCTGTTGCTGTCCCTTACAAACATGGAAGCTCACAGATGCTTGTAGTTTTCTATCAAATGTGACGTACCCCAGGTCTGGACCCCCTCAGCTGACACTTTCTTTATGTTTGCATGTGGTCTTACAGTAGTTCTGTCAACGCTCAAGTTCATTCTAAAACAGTTTAGAAATGGTCTAATTTTGTCTTGTTCCTGTGGTCTCTGAAGTATCAATACCTGTTTAAAAGAGTATTCAGTCCTGTTTTTGTATCAGGTTAGTTTCTAATTGTATCTGATATAAAGATGTACAGGGAGCGGCATTTTTGATCAAATCAGTTTGAGTGAATCCAACAGAGTGAAAAAGGCAAATAGAGCTGACTGCAGTTGGATGTATCCGTGAACAAACAAACATTTTAAAGTAAGCTCGAGTATCTTTGCCACAGTTACTGTCCACACAGTCAGGTGCGCTTCCCACTCGACCATCTGATGGCAAACCTTTCCACCATATATCATCAGAAAATAGATGACCGTTACAGATGCAGTATTTTGTCTTGTCAACTTCCAGCATTCAAGCATCAACTGTATCACATTCATTTGTCAAGAGTAAGGTATTCAAGCTTCAAGTGTGCTGACTCAGAGAAGCAACCGCGGTAATCCAAGTGCTGCTTATAAAGCTCCTAGTCCTGGTTCATTTGTGTAACATGTAAAGACACTGTATGTGTACAGGACTAATGTGGTTAACGGCCACAGTTATAACTCATTGTAGCTGCCTTTTTATAGACTTGTGTCTATCACCAATGTAGACCGCAGGAAAAAATCCTGAACCACGGCAGCCCTTCATTGAGCAGTCCCAAGAGTAGAAGTCTGCACAGCCATCAGCTCCAAAAAGTTTTAATGGAACACCAAAATGTTAGCATTAGGCTAATGCCCGAAACGTAATGTTTTGGTGTTCCATTAAAACTTTTTGGAACCGATGGCTGTGCAGACTTCTTCATTTTGAAACGATTATTTGGTCTGGCACGCCTGTTTAGACTCGGATGTACATGTCTTCTCTTTGAAATAGTCCCAAGAGTAGACCCAGGAAAAATCATATAATGTTTCTTAACACGCAGAATGTGACAGCCCATAGAGATGCAGTCCATCCCGTTCACACTGGAAATAAAGCCTCTCTGGGATCCTCTGTAGTAGATCTCTTGTTCTTGCTCTCTTCTCGAGTGCTCTCTGGGACCTCTGTAGTAGACCTCTATTGTTCTTGCTCTCTTCTCGAGTGCTCTCTGGGACCCTCTGTAGTAGATCTCTTTTGTTCTTGCTCTCTTCTCGAGTGCTCTCTGTGACCTCTGTAGTAGACCTCTTTTGTTCTTGTTCTCTTCTCGAGTGCTCTCTGGGACCTCTGTAGTAGATCTCTTTTGTTCTTGTTCTCTTCTCGAGTGCTCTCTGGGATCCTCTGTAGTAGACCTCTTTTGTTCTTGTTCTCTCTCGAGTGCTCTCTGGGACCCTCTGTAGTAGATGTCTTTTGTTCTTGCTCTCTTCTCGAGTGCTCTCTGGGACCCTCTGTAGTAGACCTCTTTTGTTCTTGCTCTCTTCTCGAGTGCTCTCTGGGACCCTCTGTAGTAGATGTCTTTTGTTCTTGCTCTCTTCTCGAGTGCTCTCTGGGACCCTCTGTAGTAGATCTCTTTTGTTCTTGCTCTCTTCTCGAGTGCTCTCTGGGAACCTCTGTAGTAGATCTCTTGTTCTTGCTCTCTTCTCGAGTGCTCTCTGGGATTTCTGTAGTAGATCTCTTGTTCTTGCTCTCTTCTCGAGTGCTCTCTGGGAACCTCTGTAGTAGATCTCTTGTTCTTGCTCTCTTCTCGAGTGCTCTCTGGGACCCTTTGTAGTAGATGTCTTTTGTTCTTGCTCTCTTCTCGAGTGCTCTCTGGGATTTCTGTAGTAGATCTCTTGTTCTTGCTCTCTTCTCGAGTGCTCTCTGGGACCCTCTGTAGTAGATCTCTTGTTCTTGCTCTCTTCTCGAGTGCTCTCTGGGACCCTCTGTAGTAGACCTCTTTTGTTCTTGCTCTCTTCTCGAGTGCTCTCTGGGACCCTCTGTAGTAGATGTCTTTTGTTCTTGCTCTCTTCTCGAGTGCTCTCTGGGACCCTCTGTAGTAGATCTCTTTTGTTCTTGCTCTCTTCTCGAGTGCTCTCTGGGAACCTCTGTAGTAGATCTCTTGTTCTTGCTCTCTTCTCGAGTGCTCTCTGGGACCCTTTGTAGTAGATGTCTTTTGTTCTTGCTCTCTTCTCGAGTGCTCTCTGGGATTTCTGTAGTAGATCTCTTGTTCTTGCTCTCTTCTCGAGTGCTCTCTGGGACCCTCTGTAGTAGATCTCTTGTTCTTGCTCTCTTCTCGAGTGCTCTCTGGGACCCTCTGTAGTAGATGTCTTTTGTTCTTGCTCTCTTCTCGAGTGCTCTCTGTGACCTCTGTAGTAGATCTCTTTTGTTCTTGTTCTCTTCTCGAGTGCTCTCTGGGATCCTCTGTAGTAGATCTTTTGTTCTTGCTCTCTTCTCGAGTGCTCTCTGGGACCCTCTGTAGTAGACCTCTTTTGTTCTTGATCTCTGCTCTGGTGTTCTTGAGTACAAACCTCTCCCTCGCTCCACAGACCAGCAGCCATTGCAGTCATCTCTCTGGCATTTGGACAGTACATCCTGGAGCCGATCTTCATGCCCTGCGCTGTCCCTACTCTGGCCGTCAAACTGGCCACTACTATGGGTATCAGTGAGTATCTTTAACGCTCCACCTGCATCACTCTGCTCTAATCTGACCACACTCATCAATACATAATAATCGGACTTCTTCCTTATGTTCTAACAGTGTTTGTGATCATTAGTTTTTTTATGCACGTATAAGTATTGTCCTACAATGTCCTAAGTAGTGTCCTTTTCTGCTCTGGCTCGTGTGTTTAGGTACATTTTTAACTAATCTTTCTTATCTTCTGGTGGTCGTTGACCAGAACAATGTCTTATCATTATTGTGCGTTCCTGGCAAACATGTTCAACCTGTCACTTGAAATAACAAAAAAAAATCCTGCTTGTGAACTGGGAATGGGTAAAGGAGTCTCACTTTAAAGTAAAATACAAAACAAAACAAAACAAAAAAACTGCATTCCACACTGCATTCCAAATGGCTCAAAGCATTTTTATTTTTCAGAAAATGTTTCTGCAATTGGCCTTCATGAGATAAATTTCTCTCACAATGAACTGTGGTTCAAGAGAAAAATGATCTGATGAAGGCCAGTTAACACGTCTTGAACATTTGCCATTTGAGTGTGTAAAACATTTTTTTCTATTTTGAATTTGCTGTTCCTTGCATGCAGTATCTCTACAAGAATATTGGTTTGTGTGACTCTAAGGAATCCCACTTCACATGCAAGATTTACATGGGGTGCACGGTAGCAGAGTGGTTAGAGCTCTGGCTTCCCAATAAGGAGGTCGTGGGTTCGACTCCCGGGTCGGACCATACTAACATCTCACGATCTCTCTGGGTGGAGTTTGCATGTTCTCCCCGTGTTTCTCCGGGTACTCCGGTTTCCTCCCACCTCCAAAAACATGCATGTTTAGGTTAATTGGGCTTAACTGTAAATTTCCCTTAGTGAGTGAATGAGAGAGTGAATGTTTGTCTGTCTAACCCTGCGACTAGTTGGCCACTGTCCAGGGTGTTCCCCACCTAAGGCCCAAAGTCACTGGGATAGGCTCCAGTCACCCGCGACCCCTAACGGGATTAAATGCTATCGGTTCAACTTTAATTGGACATAATGATTTAGTGTTTACTCTCTGCTGTAACCTACAATGCTTCACAATGTTAGAAATTTGAGTCATTTAAACTTATTACATTTGCACAATAAATATCAGTTGCAAAGCACTATGACCCAATTTAGCTGCAACAAAAGTATGTTAGCATTGGTTTTACAAATGTTCCTTTGTTTTCATTTTGTGTCTCAACTCTATGAACTGGGAACTGAAAATGTTCAACTAGAAAATATCCAACCTCCCAGTTACAGGCAACACAGGTTTGTTTACATTGAAGAGGCAGAGTTCCACAATTTAACACATTTGTTCTTTTATTTGATATTGCAGAGGTTGTTGACTGCATCCACAATGAGTTTCAGGTTTTGTTCAGCTCTTCACATTTTCAGTCGTTCACAATGGGCCTCATTCATGAAAGTGTTCTTAAAAGCTGTGCATAACTTTCACTTTAAGAAGCTGCTGCGAAAACTCCACGTTAGATTCACGACGGGTTCATAAGAAGCCAAATTCCCTCTTAACAGACTTTACGCCAAATTCTCCAAACTCCAGCTACGAACGGTTATTTACATCAGAATGAATAATGCATACTTCCTTATATGGCAAATCTGGGCGGGCCGCAGGATTTCTACTGGAGCAGGGTAAATGAGGAGGAAGCCCAGCTATAGCCCTGTTTCCATAGGCCATAATGTGTCTCCTGACTTTGGCTGATTAAAACTTCAGCGTCTTTTAAAAATGTCCAAACACACAAGAGCACACTCAGAGAAAACATGTTCAAGTCACAAAATGTATTGAAATAACGCTGAGCTTTTGATGTTTATATTGGAGGGTTTTTGCATCACTGAACATTTTTTTCTAAAACATTTGTTTCTAAACTTATTTTATATACTATAGTTTATAAAATACATAACCTACAATCATGTAGGAATTACAATTTGTGACTGAATTATATAAGAAATAAAAATCTGAAACAGCAGAGTGCTCCAGAGTGTTCTTAGGATTTGTTCTTACATTATCCGTTCAGAACAAATTTTGTGAATGCCAAAAATGTTAAGGTGCCCTTAAGAACGAATGTGTTCGTAAGAACGTGTCATGAATGAGACCCATTGTCCTTTAGATAGTTTATCTTAATTGTTCCCATTCTGTTCATAATATGAAACAAGGCAGAGACCATTGAATTGAACATTTTCAACACGTGCAGATGGATTTTCCCAACTCCTGCGTTCGCCGCAGCTTCTTGTGAAGTTGCGGCTGCTGCAGGTTTGAGCTCCTACGTTGCAAGACGCTGTTTCTTCGGAGTCATTCGCGCTGCAAATTTGCTTGAATGTTGAAGACACGGGTTTGCATTGACTTAACATTTAAAATGCAAATACACTGTCTGGTCTAAACGCACCATTACACATTATTTATTCCGTTTTGGAGTTCCGTTGTTTCACTAGTCCTTATTTACTTTATTCAAACTTGACAGGAACACGAGCAGGGAAAAGAACAACCAGAGGAACAAGATGGTGGTAGGGCAGCCAGACCTGAAATAAAGTTTTTATGTATTAACTAAAGGAAATATATTAGACTTACTGCGTTATTAGTTAGCAACGTACCACTTCACGCCATCTGCCTCGGCCTGAACAACCTGTAAACCAGCTTTGAAGGACTCCAGCTGTGGTTCTGACTGCCACCTGGCTGGCTACAACAAACACGTGGTTCCTCAAGACTGCACTGAGTCGAAGTGATGCGTGGAGACATGTGACAGTGAGCGGTGCGCTGCGAGGCAACAACTACTCGCCAAACTGCAAAATGACTAACATTAGAGGCAGCGCAAACTAGCTTGAATTAAAGAAGCAGAATAATTGACCTGTCCACGACATAGCAAGACCAAACGTGGTGCGGACCAGCCGCCCAGCGGGGAACAGAAGTGAGAAAGAATGAACAAGTGAAAGCAGGGGGCTTTAAATTTGTAAAGTGCATACTGTCACATGAGCCTTAAAGTTGGTGTAAGAAATGGTCATTTGTCCAACTAGTTCCTCGTTCCCTCATACCCTTTTCCACATGGTTATTAAAATTGACATTGCATTTTGACTTCAACCACAGCTTTAGAACAAATTTTCTCTGACAAAACTAAGACGAACCATCCAAGCACAGCCAATCAGAACGCTGCTTTCAGCTCCATGTTAGTACACAGCATTTTGACAACAAACTGGGACTAAACTTGGACTCAACCAGCAGTAGCAGAACCAGACTAGTACCTCTCTGATACGTGAGTGTGACCCTTTTGCAGCTGCCGTCATGTACCTGAACGCCATGAGTGTCACATGGTCCGCCAGAGTCCAGATCGTCCTGACCTGCAGCAAACTCCTGGCCATCGTCATCATCGTGGTCCCGGGAATCTACCGACTACTCACAGGTCAGGAGACTAAAAATTCTATTAGCACTCAATCAATTATCAAGTCTTCCTCAATTTATTCNAAGAGAATGAGTGGTAAATTACAGGAGATCAGTGTTTCTCAAAGTCACTTTCTCTCACTTTTGTAGTCAAGTTATTTATTGTGCGATATGATACCATGGCTATTGGGAATTTTTTCAATAAAGAGTGACCTCCCTAATATGCTGAAGAGTTTTGGTTTGCGTAGCGTGTTTAATTGAAAATTGCAACATTCACAGTGTGCCTGCAAAATAAAAATAAATAATTTTTTTATTGTAGAGTTTAAATTTTGAACCCACGTTTCCCGCTCGGTTGTCAGGCTTGGCTGAGTTCGAGCCAAGATGCAAAGCCGCACTGAACACATGCGCTCCGCGGATCATTGACAGGCGCTCCATAGCTCAGAGCAAAACCACCGCGGTGACAAAAATGCGAGTGGATGAAGAGGAGAAGGCATCTTCATATGCGCGGACCAAGGAAAAGAAGAGAAAGAAAGAGCAAGAAAGTGCACACTTGTTAGATGCGCAGTGAGAGAGTAACTTTTTTTTTAATTAAATGCATAGTTCAGTGAGTGGGCGAGGCGGCTTCGGGCTCAGACATACAGAGAATGACCGGGTTTGGACAGCGTGCGATCCTGGTCCAGTCTACGCTGTGTTAAATACAAGCGCTAAAACACATTGTTTGGGACCGTTTCAAGGCACCAGCATTCACATCAACATCACAGGAACTCTTTTAGAAAAACTTACGGCTGCTTAGATCAGGAGGAGCTGACCTGACGCAGCCTCAGCCAGGACAACCGAGAACTCAACCAGGACTATCCCAGACGTGCAAAGACCCACTGACACAGCGGTGAATGAGCATGAAGCAACAACGCATGAATAATCCGTGTCCAAAACACTACAGCCTCGCATTTACCACGCAAAACTACCACAACGCACAAATCCACGTACGAGCTGCAGCTAAGCACACAGACACTTACCTCATGGGAATCCCTGTCACGCTCTGGCTTCTCTGAAGAAATAAATCCACAAAACGAACGCTGTCCATGTGTTTAAAGTCTTGGCAGAGCCGTGTCCGCTCACCGTGTCCAAAAAACAGTCCGTGCAGTCCGTGCTCCGGTCCTAAACAGGATGGTCCAGCCGTGGGAAACCCCCGCGGGTCGCGCACGTCTTGGCCACTACTTGATCCACCCGAACCTGCGCATCACTAGAGCAAACGTGTACGAATGTTTGGACCGTTGTTGTTAAACAAGAGAAAACATGTGAACGCCTGTTTGAGAAAATGTAAACGTGTGTGGTGAACGGTCTATTAGCTACTGAAATTACTGTAAAAAAAATAAAATAAACATGACCACTCTGTGGGTTATTTCAGAACGTAGCCCCTTGTTAAAAAAGAAATAATTTGGATAAAAGAGAGAAGGCGCTGAACTAAACAGGAGCCACAAGCTAGAGCATGCCTGAGCACGTGAACGCACCCCCTCCCCTCCTCCTCCTCACAAATTAAAAAGAAAAATGTCGGGCTTGCTTCGGGCTCAGGCCTGCAAATCAAGGTAAATGGTCGGGCTCGGGCCGGGTCGGGCTTTAATACCAGCGGGCCTGGGCTGGGTCGGGCTAGATTTTTTAGGCCCGATCTTACCTCTAGTCTAAGGACAAACATTCAGGAACAGCAAGACGTGGCTAAATACAGATTCTCAATGACTTACTATAAACAACTGTTGTATAAAAATGTAGTTGGTGCGATTTATATTCAGGTTAGGGCTGGGCGATATTGACAAAAATGAATATCTCGATACATTTTTGGCGCATCTCGATATTGAATTTGGACGATATTCTGTCAGTCCAACAAAAACCTGTTAAAACGTCTTCACATTCGTTGCTACACTGGGAAAAACAGCAACCTTAAATATGCCAATAACTTTAAAACTGGTTGAAATACTTAGCGTTAAAGTGAACAGGTTTTGACTTTCTTAATTAAAGATTTAGCAATAGAACAAATCATTTTAGTCCTTATTTCAAACTTTTTTTTTTTTTTTTTTTAAGTAAAAACAACATATTTTATGCTTGTTCCACAGGCAATCTTTGTTTAAATCAATCAAAATGTACTCAACACATATATAACATTACTTATCCCAGGCACAAATTCTTGTTTTATCTAATTGGAGATGTGTGTTTATTTATGACAAATTCTTATTTTCTCAAATTTTCCTCTTTGTGAAGCATTTTGAATTAATTCATATACAAATTCGTATAAAAGTGATGTCTTTTAAATTACAGCATTACTGATTTAATTGTAATTTAAATTATTATTTCATTGTAAATTCTACTGCACGATATACTCAATATTCAGTTTTTGCATATCTCCAAAATAAAATTCACGGATATACCCAAATTCAGAAATTGAGATAAAAATCTCATCTTTCAGTCATTAGAGACTATATTTTTGAAAAATAAAGCTGAAAAAATAGTCAGAAAACACCTATTTTATAAAATGAAAGTGCAAAATTGACTTGACGAGCCCAGATAACAAATACAATTATCGATTAGTTGTTGTGTGGTAGTTAACTTGCTTCAACCCTATACTATAAAATGCAACATATCACTTCCCACCTCTGTCCCATGTCAGATACAGACACGCAGTCGTAGGCGGGACGTGATTGAAGGTGTTTTCTGACGCCTGGCTCCAAATCAGCTCGCACAAAACAGCTTCCTTTTATTGACGTCGTTAAACCAGACAAATCATCGCCTGGAACGACCCGCAGAAGCTAACGGCTAATGTCAGAGCGCGGCCTGTCAGGAGACCCACCTGTCCGCTGTTATGTGCTTAGTCGAGGCGGGATCGTGAGCTGCATCCACCGCCTTGTCCCATCCTTCACACCCCGCCACGCACCAATTGTCCATCAGAATCGATACAAGAGCCGGGAGATTTAAGGCGACTGTGGCAGTGTGCTAACCCTCACACGACCAGCTGGTTGAAGATAGCACCGTGTTGGTCACAAGTACAAGTCGAGGTGATGAATAGTGATGTATTTTGACTGATATATCACTTAATTGGCACTTTAAGCTTGGATGGATGCATGTATTTAATCACTCCCAGGAACATTTGGAGAAGGTAATAAGGAGAACAGTTTGAGCTTTTTAACTTTCTTATAATATTTTCTATTGGAATGTTGTAGCCACATAAACCAGCAGGTGTTTATTTAGTCTTATTTACATACACTGAACTATTGTTGTTATTGCTATATAAATGCTTTGGAGACAGCTTCTGTTAGAGAAATAGGGCAACAGCTAACATCTGTGTCATTGTGTTGTGTGCTTAAACAGTGTCCTTTATTGTGGCCAGCACACAGTCTGTCCTGTATTCATGCTGCCTAATCAATGTTTTATTATGTCACACCTGTGAGACTGTGACATGGATTATCTCATTAAAGAAGGAGTTCTCACTAACAGAAATCTTTGTGTTCAGCTCATGAAACAAATTAGATTTGTTCAGTGTATTTTACAATTGACGTTTGCAATTGATTTACTATGCAAACATAAATAGTAAATGGTCACTATTTATATATATTGTTTATATGTTATTTATTTTCCATTTTTAAAGTTACAGTCAAGGATCCACTTACCCAGTGTACACAGAGACACATTGAGGAAAAGCGAATCAAGTGCCTTGCCCAAGGACACAATGACAATCCATTCTTGTCGTTCCACTGTGGCACCTGAGCCCTGTACTACGAAGCTAGATTTGGGGTTTAGCGAGGTAAGTTCTGGGTTAAACCTGGTCTGGCGGTCCTACGAAACTGGATCACGTCCTATCGAGGTAGATCTCTATGGCAACATGCGGCAACTCATAACCTGCTCCGGACCAGGATAAGTTCCCGAATAAGTTAAAAAGACGAGCGCTGGCCAATCAGAGACGAGAATTAAGCCGTTTGTAAAGAGGAGAGAGAGAGAGATGAGAGAGGGCAGCGGAGAAATGAGGAAATGTGAAAGTTACGGCGTTTTATATCAATGCGATGCGCACGGCACGTAACCTATTTATTAAGAGGAGGATGAGATCTTAACAGTGACTGAAGAATCCCGTTTAATCTGTGTGATGATTAATAAATTCTTTCATTGTCAAGAAATAATTAATGACTGCACCTTGTGCACATTTGGCTGTGGATTTTTACGCATCACTTTGACTCAGATAAAGGACACAGCTCATTCAGACTAAACGGTCGATCTATTAAATGTTTGTCATGTCTGCACATTTGTGTTTTAGTCTGTTATATCGATGCAGGACATTTAAATGAACTCTGCAGCGTAACTGTGTCTGTGATTGCTGATTAAGCTCAGACTTCATTTGAAGCTGCAGCGCGTTTCCTTCTTAGATTTTAATACTCGTATTTCGCTTCATGATTGACGTTTCCTCACGTTTGAAGTCCGCAACTCAGGTGTTCTGATTGGTCAGTTTGCGTTAACCCCGCCTCTGCTCTGTGAACGCGCACGACTTCATTGAGAAAATCCAGGGTTAACAGATCCAGTTGTGAACTCGTTTCGTAGGACAGCTTATCGAGAGAGGCTCATATCTGGGTCAGTCAACCCGGGTTAGAGAAACTTATCCAAGATAAGTTCAGCGACGTTCGTAGTACAGGCCTCTGGTGTTCCTGTGGCTAACCAGCTAGGCCCTCCTTCATTCTGTTTGAATGGAGAAGGATCTGGAACAAAAGACGAAGCCAAATTATTCAGGATGATCCAATCTCAAAATGCCGCTCCATCCCTCGCCAATTTCCAAACTTTTTTTTCTAACCATTTCAAAACATTAAAGATGGCGGACGTAGTTGATAGATTATTTTCTTCGCTCTTGCTTCGGTTTTGAACAATTAGTAATGTATCAATTACGTTAAAACTTGAGCAGCAAACTATGTTGAGAATCTTTAAAAACTGAAGACTGAAAAAAAAATCCTTGCGCTACATATCTACGTACATTAACAACTGGTCTCTTTTTCAGTGTAATGTTCGAGTTTTCTGTGATTAGTTGATTCAACGCTTGGACAGCCTGCCCCCAAAATTTGAAACCCGGCACTCTGAATCCAGACCCTCGTGACTTTGTCTGTTAAAGTGTGTAGCGACTGGCTGTTCAGGCAAGTGTGCCTGTTGTCGCCCATCCAAGTAATAACCAGGCTCTGACCTGCTTAGCTTCTGAGATCTGATAGGATCAGGTTTTAACAAGTAATGCCAGCCACAAATATGGGCTAAAGTTGCTTCTACAATTATCTTAAATTCTCTTTCAAAATGTATTTTCATCAGCTTTTTTTGTTTAAGCAGGATATCCCATTGAGGCACAACATTATTCACAATACAGAAACTCACAAATAATAGTTAAAAACCAATTTTCTTAGTCAGATCACAATTTCAAATTTATCATGATTTATATAGTTTGATTTCCTTGTTGTCTTTGAGGTAAATGGCACAAAACATTACAAAAGTTGACGAATGAGAGAAACAGATGCAAAAATACTGCTTGTATTTGAACAAACAGCTGTATTAAATAGAGAAACGTTTATCACAAAATGACAATAGGGGTTATGCAGTAACGTCTTCCGCACTCAGATTGACATAGGCCGCTACATCCGGTGGAGTAGTTGCCATAGTGACAAAGCTGTTTACTCCAAAGGTGATGGACATCACACGAGGTTTTTTGTGCTAGTCCTGAAGCAATCCTCTTAGAAAAAAAAAATGTTTTCTTTGTCATTTGTTTTAGACGCAGCGATGGCTGGCAGGCAGGCAAAGTGCCGCGTCTGAACTAGGTTTTCATGAGGAAACGTTGTAAAAGTGAGCGAACAACGCGAGCTTCACGCATACGGAGGTTTTCACATGAAAAAATAAAACAAGTGAGAACTCCGCGCACAGAGCGAGACTCGCTGCTCATGAGCCCGGGCAGAGGTGCTTTGGGCCGTGAAGAAGTGAGCACACACGCTGGTTGTTGCCAGACAGCTCCCGGCCCACGGCGCCTCTGCCTGGGCTTATTAGCACAGTCGGCAGGTGCGCGGAGCTTCTCGTATGTGGGCGGAGCTCGCGTAGTCCGCTCACTTTTCATTATGAAAACCAAGCGGCACTTTTCCTGCAATTACAGCTGTCACTACGTCTACAACAGATGACAAAAGAGAACTTTTTTTCTGAGAGGATTGCTTCAGGACTCGTCTGATGTACATCGCCTTTGGAGTAAACAGCTTTGTCACTATGGCAACGACGCCACCGGATGTTGCGGCCTATGTCTATCTGAGACCGGAAAGACGTTAGTGCATAACCCCTATTTCATCCAAAAAGCAGATTGACACAAAGATGAACTCATGATGCCATTCTTATTACAATATTGCCCATCCTTACATTATAACAACAACCTATATCAAATACCACTTTTTTAATAGTTATATTTCCTGCTGTTATTATTATTATTGTCAAAATTAATCATTGTACTATACTATAGATCAATGGTTCCCAATCTTTTCAGCCAAGACCACCCAAATCAAGTTGGAAAACCATTTAAATTGGGTTAAAAAAAATGTTCATTTTACTAGTTTATTGCTTCATATGACAAAAATAAACATCCATTTCTACACTGTAATCTCTCTTGACTGCAACACTCATCTTTATCCAGACTTGGGACCGGCACAAAGACTGCATTAGCGCGTTGTCAATAAAAATTCAAATCTCAATCTCCATCTATGGCGCTTTGATTGGATTGAAACCATCTCTTTGTCCAATCCTTTCACATTCTCAGGCTCTGTAGAGAGAAATTCTACCTTGGCTGTAGTATATGTATTTAAATTGCCCATTAGGAGTTGGCGCTCGAAGCTATTTGTTGTCTTGCCAATGCGTTTTTCTTTGAATCTTGCTTGAAAGCTTATATCTCATCTTCTCTCGCTTTTGATGGCTTTGTTTATGTAATGTTTACCGCTATCTCCAGCTCAAATTGTTTTGTTTTAAAGACGGTCCAATGTCCAGGCAATTTGAGCAGAAGATTCGGTTCTGTGTTGGGGTTTTTATGAGGTAATTTGGGGTTTTATATTTTTGTTTTTGCGCGGACAGGTGATGCGTTTCGTTCAGGAGTGGAGCGGATTGACGGCCATGAAGCAGAAACTCCTCCGTCGCAGCGGGATCCTTTTCCATTCGCCCAGTCTGGGATTACAGCAGCTAGCTAACAACCAGCGCCCGCATGCTAGCACCAAGAGGTCAGAGGTTAAACATGTTTATTTGAATGGCAATTGTGGTTATTTTAAAGTGGATGCAACAGGTTCAAAGTGCATATGATGTTTCCAATTTATCTTAATTTGGTAGAGTAATATATGTTGTAAATATAGATTATAGTTTTGCATGAACCAAGAACAAGTTTGTGAAGAAAAGTTTGAAAATGTGTTTAAAATAACAGAAAATAGAGCAGCTAAAGTGATGACATCACACTAGAGAGACCAAGACATTTTACGTTTTATGTTAAAAGAAAAAAAAAACTTTTACAAGAATCTGTTAAAGGAGTTTGACCTAATCTTTTTACATGGTTGCAAGGTTGTCATTGTTTATTAACAGGAAGTACATTTTTAATCCTAAAAATGGACAAACTGAGATTAAATTTGTAAAATTTAGCTTGATGTTAGTGAGATTAGTAGTTCAATATGTCGAATGCACTTCAAGTGCACACTTTAATATAGACTGTAAATTTTTGCTGAGCGAATCCAAATTGATGTATCTTACCTGATTTTTTTACCCCAACCCAGTTATGCCACACTGCCGTCACTTTGTATGCTAACAAAACTTGATTTTTTATAATATTTAATTCCAAAATTTGGGTGAGGTTAGGTTAGAATTAGGTTAAGTTAACTTGAATAAAGTACATATGATTTTCAGTAAACACAGTGAACTAGATTATATTTAAGGTTTCATCAATCATTTTGTTGTTTTCACCTAGATTGACTGCTTTGTGTGATTTGTAGTTGTATTTTGTAGAGGTGAACCAACAACCATTACTAGCAACTGCATTGTAAATGTGGCCAAACCCACATTAAATGATTATTTAAACTCCAGGAAACTGTCAGTTTTGTGTAAATTGTCTTTGCATGAAGGGATTCTATTTTGAACTCAGATTACTTCATGTAATTTTCTACTTTTGTCAATTTCTTCATAAGTTGCAGCTTAACCGCTGTACAAGACACAAGGACCACAAGGACTATCAAACCCGACTAAGTCAAATTTAAAAATGTGATAATATGTCATATGAACTTTAGGTTAGGGATTTGTATGCTAACGGGTTATGGAGCGGGTGATGCCATAACTGAGTTGGGAAAAATAAATCTCTCTGGAACAGAGTTGAGTCTGGAATTTTATCAGAAAAGGACCTCTGAAATCAGAGATCCTGGAATGAATTGGCACAGAATTGCCACATTGGTACTTAAAGAGTTAAGATATATATTTTTTATTTTACAAACATTACAACCCTAGTAGTGTCCAAATATCCACTTTATTCAAGGTACGCTTTGTTGAATTTTGTCTATGGCACACCACTTTTCTACTGGAGGACTGTTGTCTGCTGTGCTTAGTTCTCTAATCTTATTCTTTACAAATGGTTTTCAGATTATTTAGGGCTCACAACATTTTTAAAGCTGTCTCTATGTCCAAAAAAGTAATCAATATCAAACATCTCAATTCTATTTATTTAGGGAAAAAAATCTAATTCATTCATATAAGGAAAGCTGCAGTAGTACAAGTATATCTCCATGGTATTTGTTTAATGTCCTGTATCATTAAAGCTCTATTGAAAATGTCTTGTATCTTATGTAGACGAAGTAATCCAGCCTTGCTTTCTGCTTCTGTCCGTATAAAACTTTTCTGTTGACAGCACAGAAACCCACCGGGAAGATATTGCTTATTTTTCTTACATATGCACCAAATAAAATGGAAACAGACACTGCGCATCACAACAAAAGTCTGCATTACCTCCTCCTCTGCCTTGGAAGATAAAACAAACCGAACGCGGCCTTGCTGACACTTTCTCGGCGCATTTATCTGCACCTTTTAGCCGCGGAAAGATTCACCGGCAGCAGTACGACAAATGTTTTAGGGCCTATCTTTTACGTCTTTTTACCGTTCTTTAACAAACCTGAAACGCTGAATCCCGGTGAGAAACGGCCCCTCGCTGCAGCGCTGACATAAAGCTACACAAAGTTGGCTCTCCAGGTCGGGGATAATAAATTGTTTGTGGCCCGAGGACAGAGCAGCTAAAAGCAAGAGAGGGAGAGTCAGTGCAGGAGAAATATATCCTGTAACAGTGGGATCTTTTAATCAGCTTCTGTAGCACTGACACTAGTGGTAAAAGAGGAGCATAAGGATTAACAGTAGGAGTTAGTGTAGTAGGACCTGAGACTCGGACTCAACAGCATTTGGACTTGGTCTTGTCATGGTCGCTGGACACTTTTCAAAGACGAGATATAAATGGCTTTTGGTAATAATTTCTGGAACTCAAACTAAGCATACTTCTAATCTCCAACATATAGCATTCAAATTTATTTTTCCAAAGTCGAATTTCTGTTCCAAATGCTAGAAAAATGCTAGTGATAGCTGTGGTTCCCATTCATCCCACACGTATGGGATCTCTTTCCCATACCTCTTTTATCAATGTGCATTGTCCCTTTATTAAATAAGATAAGTCAAGATAAGATAAAATGTCCTTTATTTGTCCCACAATGGTTATGTTATAAACATACTCATAATATACAGTCATCTAAAAAAACAAACCAACAAATAACACCTTAAATAATTGACAGTTTGACTTGAATGGATCTCTTTACCTTTTGACTAATTGCCCTGCCCTAATTTTCTAGTTTGTTTGTATGCTTGAAGCATCTAATAGGTTTTGTTCACATTCTAGTGGAAGCTCGCCCTGGTTCCAGAAGTACAGACTCCCATTATAAACTCCCATAAGGATTTCGAAAAATTCAAATATCAAGAGTTTAAAGTGGCATTGTTTGCCTACTACCATAGTGACATCTAGCATCAATATTCACATTCCGGCCCGTAATAAAACATTTCAAATGGTATAAATGTATCACAATTGATGTGGATTGGTTAACAGTGCTCTCTTAAGTATTCATGTTGTAAAGAATAAATATGATTTAAATGTTTGTGGACTATAAGTGATTAAAATTCCTCTCAATCTTGCACAGTGCCCTTTAAAGACATGTTACATGCTAGCCAGCTATGTGGTAACCAATTTCTATAACGCTGTTTTCAGTCTAAAAAGCACATCGATATACAACTTATAATTTGGAAATTGTGTTAATAACTTCACTATTAGCATTTATAGTTATAAACTATAGCATTAGCATTGACAAAAAACACATCTTTTTATAAACACACTTTGGTCTTTTGGTGAAATATTCATCTCATTTGTAAAGTATTTCACATGTTTTCAGAGAAAACCACCAACAACTCACTGTTCACTGCTCGATTTTAAGTATTTTTTATTTTAGGCGTAGGCAGTAAAACCTCATAGAAATGAATTAAACAGGAAACAAACATGCCGACAGGAAGTTAGCATTTTTTTAAATAAATAAGCCAACTGACTTCTGTGCACAAAGCCATTTATACCTTGCAAATTGGACAAGGGTTGATTTTCCCTCTACCTGATTGACAGAACATTGGCCTCTAGAGTTTTCTGATGTCGAGTGAACGCAACCTATTGAAAAACATGTTTGTTTACTAACACTGAAAGACTCTAAATAGCTAACAACCCTCTGTTGCCCGCTCTGGTCTCTTACTACTCGCTCCAGGCCTGTTGGATGTTGTGATGTCATGTGAACGCGGCTCCATCACGCTGATGTGCTGTTACTTGACAAACAGGCAGATTGTTGCGCGCGCTAATCACACCTGACGTGGATGGTGGCTGCCGGAGTTTGCCAATTACAGGGTAGGGCTCTTTCCGCGAGTGTTTCTCCATCGGGGCGACATGTTTGGGCGGCTGAACCTAATCACTGCGCGAGTGGGAGGCAATTGTCCCGGCTTGATTTGATACCTGTTTGATTTATACACTAATCACAACCAATCAGGCTCCCAAGCATGGGCACAGCGGGGCCAAGGCGCTCCAACCTTCGCACCAAAGAGACGATCGCTTTTCAACTACTTTACGCTTAATGCAGTCGGCCAGGCATTCTTCAACACACATTACTGTCATAAAAGAGATTAAGAGACGAAACATGATCTGAATTATAGCTGCAGTGTAGGTACAGTTTCAAGAATATGTTGCTTGTTTAAACTGTGTATGACTGTGGTTAAATTACACTTTTCAGTAGGACGATTATATTTAAGTTTTTGCTGAGCATTTTCCCTGTTTATCTTAGTCTTGATGAGGTTTGTTCCTGCGTGGACAAAGGCAGTAAGTATAGATATATAGATATATAGATATAGATATAGATAGATATAGATACAAGTATAGATACAAAGAACTAGCCCCATCATTCCTCTAGCCCCTGTTAGTTTGAAGAATGTCCCTGTCTCCATGTTTGTGCTCACACCACAACAATTTCTGAAAGTGGGTCTGTTTTTAACATTAGCATCTGTATAATCTGGAAGGTAATTATGTGCTGTTAGGAAAACAAAAGTTGTCTACAAATCCTAAAAACATTACTGAAATGAACCTTCAAGCAAAATTATTCACTGTAATTCATAGAGACTGCTATTTGCAAATAAATAAATGTATTTTGAGAGTTACTACTTTTAAATAATTTTTCTTTATGATAAGACAAGTTTATCTAAATGTGCAACACAGTATCACTAGATGGCGTACTTTTACCACGACACAAAAACAGCGTATTTTGAGCACGAGTTCACAGCTGTTTTTAGTACTTATGTTACGCCGTACATTTAGCACAATATGAAAAAGCGTAAAAATGACACGAGATTTCACAGCGTTAAAAAAACACGAGTTTTGATTGCAGCCACGTGAGGATGTTTTCTTCAGGTGAAATGGGTAAGATTTCATTAAGATTCATAAATAAGAACATGTCTTAACAACCACCATTGAAATGAATGGAGACTGTGATGCGTACTATAATTACGCAAAACAACTGTGAATTCGTGCTAATCATACTTAATTTACATATTGTGTAATGTCGTGGTAAATGTACGCTTTCTTGTGAGATCGGGCTCAAATGTGAAAACGTATAAGGGTGCATTTAATACACTTTTGATCCGGATCATGTTTCGTTTGCCTGGATAGTTCGATTCGACTGAGTCATTGTGAACGCACAAATGAATTCTGATCCGGTCCATAATTTCAAAATCTGGCTCGGTTAGAGAGATGTGTCTTGGCTCGGTTGAAACGTGCTCTGGAACAGGTCATTTGTATTGTGAACGCAAATGGACCGAGAGCGAAACAAAACTAGGAAGTGAACAGTGACAATCAGGAAGAACAGAGACACCTCAAACATGCAAAGTTTGGAAGACATTTCCAGAGTGCCTATCACGTGATGGAACGCCATCTCACAATGAAACCAACTAGTCTGCACTAGGCAAGTGTCGCGAGTTGACTTCTAACAGGTATTAAATTCATATTTTGTACATTTTAAGATTTGCGACAGTGCAGTAAAGCCTAGTGTCGTTTGGCTGATGTTGAGTTCCTTATGACATTATTAGTGGTGTCAATCAGTCAAAAAGAAAGCAATCCAGTCCACATTAAAGAAAACCTGTCTGATTATATGTGTCTTACAGAAATACATTTTTTTCCATCCGATAGTCACAGTCACATGACCTGTTTTGCCTGTTTGCTCCACAGTATGGCATTTAAACTATGTCTTTAATTTCTTCAATTACAGATGTTTTTATTGATTAAAAAGGAAAAACATGCCATCTTAAAGCAATCTCATCACAGATCTGACCTGCAACTTTCATATTCATTAACACTGAAAACAACACCGAATTAAATCAGCTTTAACCTTTGCAACATATATATAATTGCTTTTTCTTCAAACTTAATTAACTTTGCCAGGCGTTTTTTAACCTTATTTTCCCCATTCTGAAAATAATTCTTCGTACATATTGTGATTTACACTGGATAGAGAAGCACAGTAGTATAAATGGTTTTGCGGCGCTCCTAAGCACGCCTCATTTCTGATCATCATCGGACAAATTGTTTTTTTGCTCCAGGATAACAAGCCATTTGACAATTAAGGAGCCGAAGTAATTTAAAAATATTAGTGGTAATGCCGTTACCAGGAGAGGCATATTTAATAGAGCTTAAAAGCACTTATTTGGAGTTGTCAAGCTGTGCAGCAAACAATAACAAGTTCTTCTTATCCCAAAGGCTCAAAGGGCCTCTTTCTTAACTTGGTACAACTTGAAAAATGTTGTTTTTCCTCAAAGTCAGTAACAGAAGAGACACAAAATCACAACTGATCGTCTATATGCGGCCACTAATAATAAAGCTGATTTCATTCCGATTGTAAGTCTAAGTCTATGAATTTTAAATTGATAGTTGAAGGTTAGAGGATTTTTCAAGGTAAGAGAAATCCAACAGCTGTTTGATGCACCTGTGTTACACTCAATGTCATTTCACTCCAGCTACTAGGTCCGGTATCAAAAAAGCAGGAAGTACAATCGACCAATCGGTGAACAGAGATGAAGCGGTTTGTTCTCCAGAACCAACAGAGGTCGAGATGGCAGACTGTATGACGCTGACTTCTATGTTTACGCTGTACTTCCTGTGTTTAAGTGAGACCAAAAAGCACCGATCAGTTAAAGCAAAAAAGTCCACACCTGCTGTGGAACAAAAAACACTTACCATTTTAGAAAGATTATCAGTCTACGTTACTTTCCACCCTACTGCACATGCCACCTGCAGAAAGATACACTGTTAGTCTAATTGGTTGGGGAAACTTAATTGATTAAAACAAACAAAACGGAACGAGAGCTAGCTGTTTGGTTCAGTTATGAACCGGTCTGACAGACGTCTGGCCCCTGAAGCTTTGGACAGTGTTTTTCTATATAATGTACCTTTAATTTTGTAAGTTGACCAAACAGAAACGGCAACGATCGCTGACACATACATGTGTGTTTATGCTCTACTTCCTGTGTTCAGACGAGACCAAAAACAGCTATTGGTTAAAAGCAGAAAAGTTTTCACCTTCTGTGGAGCAATTGAACCCCAATGGTGGAATAACAGTTTTCCACAAAGTGAAATTAAAGTAGTGATGCATCAGGCCAGTGTCACAATGATCTCTATTGTTAACACCTTCATCTTTCAATAAAAATACTCTTTAAAAAAAGTCAATTTTCAAAACATTAAATAAAAGTTACTTGTTCAGAAGACACGTGGCTACGCTCGCAGCAGTTTTTCTTTAGTGCACACCAGCAGGACTGGGACAAAAATAATCCTGAGGGACCCACCTGTGATTTGATAAATACATGTTCACACTGCTTAAATTTAGCTCCTATTTTAGCTCAAAATAGAAGCCATTTCCTGTATTTTAGAATCTGTTTGTGAACTTTCTTTCACTAATTAAGAACCACATTTGGAAATGACAATCAGATTTCATTCCCATTGTCCCCTAAAGCTTAACATGCTCCATTCTGTCTTGTGATGTCACTAAGTCGTACTTTTGAATATAACAGCTACTTTATCATAAACAAAACCATTTTGCTCTATAATAAAGTAGAATGACATAATACGCAAAATGTTTGTTTAAATTTTTGCTCAGTAGAGATTGTAGAAAGTGTTTTCTGTTGCACTAAAGATGCAGTAGTCTTAAACAGTAGCTGCAAATGTTAAAACGATGATGTAAGGGTGTCTGGAGTTTTAAAACAGTGTGGAGCACTTCCTGTAATACCATCTAATGACATCATGATGTGCAACAGGCTGTTTTCAGTTTAAGAGAAGAACCCAGCCTAAGCATTTGTCTAATTACCAGAACTCAACTCCAGATACAAGGAATCAAGAATCATTTTAGTTTGGTTTGACTCTTTTTCTCCTTGTCTCCTCTTTTTACCACCTCCAAAACGAACTTTCTTTTGCGACTCCAGGTTGTGGATTCTTGTCTGTCACTGCTAACACAGAGAAAGCTACACTTCCAAGAAATCGCTAACGACTTCTGCGCTAACGTAAACAGCAGAACCTGACGTACAGAGTGTGTAAGAAGACTGATGGAGACTGACACAAGAGCTAACAAGCCTGGCTCTCTGTTGGGGAAAGTTTTACTTCGCCCACCATGTCTACCATTTTAGTATTTTTATGATTTAATATTTGAATTCGTTGAAGAATCTGCTCTTGGAAGTAGCTGAGAAGTCAAGTTTTTTTATTATTTAAATCCAGTCAAGAGAAAAACACACACATTTTTTGTGACCAAATATGCACTATTCTCCTCTGTGTGCATGTTTTTCAAAATTCAAAATAGTTCTTCAATTTTACTAAAATAGGCCATGAAATTTGAATGGATCAAGTATCTGTCCCATATTATCAGTTTAGCCGATGTATATTGATTGTGCGCTGAAATGGACAATAATAAGACTAGTTACTGGCTGATGTTGACCCAGAAGTAATGTTTGAAATTTTATAAAATTAATGACATTTACACAACATTATGGCCATACCAGCTTGCAAAAGCCTGATCCTGTCAGATCTCGGAAGCTAAGCATGTTGGGCCTGAGCAGTACTTGGACGGGAGACATCTCACCTCAGGTGCCACAGTGGGGCGAACAGAGGAAAAACTTATCGTTGTGTCCTTAGGCAAGACAAGTTTGAAAATGACTTTCGGATGAGAGTTGAAACGTCTTGATCTTCAAAAACACTGTCCAGGTCATGACTGGGCAATTACTGTGTATTTACTCGAGGGCTATATTCAAACCCAGAATAGTGGTGGAGGGCCGAACTGCCAACACCGGTATAACAAATTTTCATTATTGCAAATGCATTTCTTTGACAGTATAAACAGTGTCCAACAAAATATTAAATCAGTTTAATCTCATAAAACCTCAAGTTTAATCTATAAAACAGCTTTTTTATGGCATCAACTTTATTCTAAAAATAATATATCACTTTGAGTTGGAGTTTTTTTCTATTAAAATCATAACTTTCTTCAAGCTTCAACTTTATTTTCATAAAATTAGTTTAACCTCAAAAGGTTACAAGTTTATTATGGTAATTTTACAAGAAAAAAACAACTAAATAGGATCAGCACTTGGATGCTGATTTACAATTTTAATCTTGTAAAAGTTTAAAAGCCTTTTATGGCTTTGACTTTATTCTCATGACATTGTGAATTTAATCTCCAAATGTTACAAGTTTATTGTCATAGCCCAAGTTTTTGTCTCTTGCATTTCTATTTCTCAAAAACATGTCAGGGGCCTGATTGAAACAGGTCACGGGCTGCATTTGGCCCCCGGGCCGCAGTTTGCCCAGGTCTGGTCCAGATGACAACTTTGAAGACTTCTACTTAGGCAAGACACTTCCCCCACATTGCCTAGTCTGGATCTGGTGTGAGTGTGAATGGTCGATGGAGCCAATGGTACAAAATGGCAGCCTCACTTCTGTTAGAAAAGAATTATGCATAATGTGAAGGGTGTTTTGCTTTGGGTGACTTGAAAAGCGCTGTATAAATCCAATGCATTATTATTACTATATGATTCATTTTCTAACTGAGTTTTGAGAAGAAAAAGCTATTTTCAATCCCAACACTAGTATTGGTCAAATGCGTGTTTCAGCAGACTCTTAAAGCCACAGTATCAAATATGGTACTTGAACTGAAAAAGCTGGATTGTTGAATCCCTAGTTTGAATTTACGCTTTCACCCAAACCACAACGCTGCATTGTGATTGCTCTACCTGATTGTGGCCATCTGTTTCACCGTATGCTGGAAGTTTTTTCAAATGGATTGTCTAGATTTGCTGAAAATCACAAATATTACTTTAGTAGGACCAGGTTATATTTGACTGGTACAGTGACAAATCCTATATTCTCCCACAACTGTACCTAAATGGCATTCATACCATTTCCTTAGTCCTATTTCCCAACATTGTGCTGTGCTAACATTACAGCGTGTCATACTTGAATGTAAATCGTGTCCAAACAAATGACTGCTCATAATTACTACATATTGATTGAGTGGCTAATTAATTGTGATAATGGCTTCACATCTGCGGCTCAGTGGTCCACTCAAAGCTGATGACCAAACGCATGCTGGGACACGAATCTTGTTTATCCATGTTTTGTTGAGCTAATAATGTCTCTAATCCAATCAGTGCAGCGCAGCACCGTGAAAATCTCTGTTTTACGGAGATCGTGTTGCAATTATTTACATGTGGGAGCATTATATAGGCATATTTGTTTACTAGACAAGCTAACGTTAAGAGAATTCTGTTTGGTCGAGCGGGGAGCAGCCAATCGTAGTTTGTTTCTCACTGTTACTGTTCATTTAAACCTAATATTGAATTGATTTAATTTAATTTTGAGAAAAGAGAACTAAGCCAAAACTATTTCAATTGGGCAAGAAGAGGAAACCTAGAACTAAATAGGATCGTTCACTGTTCTGCGTTGTTAGTTAAAATACTCACAAATGTCTTATGTGTAATTGCAAAGACCAGTGTCATTTTTAGTCTCAATGAAATCTGTGTTAATGTGTTCAGTCAAATCTGTGTGCTGATCACAAACACCTGCTGTCAGACCAATCACACTGCTGCTCTCCAATCTCAGACCCTCCTTTCAGCTCATGCTTTTCCACCAGAAAGTCTAATTTGAAGTTGGTGGGTTTCCTCCAGGTGCTTTGGTTTAGATCTTTTTTTTTTTCTTTTTTTTCTCCAAAAGTTATTTCATGAAAAGTGAAAGAAATGAATGAATTCACGGTTTGGTCATGGTGATAAAACTGGATATTTGGTCTTACAACAATTGTAACACTAAAGTTTGGTATCGCGACATCTTTAGTCATCAGTTAAAGTGAAGCTCTCTCCCTAAACTACACCCACAAACACAACAAACTCTTTGAAAAGCATTGTGGGGAGAAAAAAAGGAGGAGCTGAGAGTGGAGATCAGCAGTGTGTCTGCAATCAATGCTTAGTTTTGAGAGTCTAGAAATGACACAACATATTACTATTTTCACCTGAAACTTGTTAATTTGCGCTAAAATTGTCAAAGAATGACTGGATTAGTAGGCAATGCTAAATAAACTCCATACACAGTTTAACAATCAAAAAAATTTGTGTTGAGTTTAGCTTAATTTTAGTTCTGCTCTACATCCTGTTGTTTCCAACATATTTTGTTTTAGCTTTTCTATGCAAACTTGTTCCTGATTCTTGTAAAAATCATTTATATTTACAGCTTGGAATAGGCTATTTAATTATATTTACTAATGGGCCAGATCTTTCAGACAACAAAACTTAACTACAATTGTATTTTGCATCCAAAATCCATAAACAATCGTAATGGCAATATTTACTAGAAAGCTACTTTTTCAAGCAATATAGCATTGTTATATAAGAACAGGATGAAAACAGGACTAAGCCAAAACAAAACCAATGTCAATCAACAACCAGACTTGAACTAAAGCAGATCAGAGCAGCAGTGGGACTAGACACAGTTCCAAACCAAGACTAAATCTTGTCTACATTTGGATAACATCAGACCTAAACCACAGCTTGAACAAAACTAGTACACAAAGTCTGACCTGGGTCTACATCACAACTATGGGATCTTAATAACCTAACACAACCTTTTGAGCCCTATGGTCCAATTCATGGCTTATCTCATCATGCTGGGTCAAATTTACTGCTTTGAGTCGCCATTTGAATAGCCCTGTCCTAGAACAATGCCTTTCATGTAACTCTAGCATAGGATCCTACCAATCTGAACCAGGGCTAAGCTAAAACCAAAACTCACCAGATTTTACCAGCTCCACAGCTTGAAAAACTACATAACCGAACCTAATTGCACCTATCTTTGTTTGCTTCTGCATCTCAGTCCTCATAACAGCGTCCATAATCCCGTCGGAGCCAGCTTTTTCCCACTTAGCAGCACCAGCTCCTCTGAAAAGCTCATATTTATGGAAAGCATATTGCCTTGGTGTAGCGGCAGTCTTCTCTTGGTGCGCCTGGCAGGATAATTTGAATGCCCAAACAGTCTCCGAAATCACGGTTGGACTCCGGTTTTTAGTGTAAGGTATCTCGTTTCATCCCTCCTCAGTGGCGCGGCGCTGTTTGATGCAAAGGAACTGGGTGTGTGTTTGATGGAAGACTTTAGCTTCCTGCTCCTCTCCCCTCAGCCTTCCTCGGGTAAAACTTCGGCGGCTTTGATGTGGCTGCTTCCTCCTCCACGGTTCTGACATTTTCTTGCACCTTTTCCACGATTTTGATTTATAGAGTCCAGATGGAGACGGTAAAATGCATACTAATGGGCCGAGCGTGGTCAAATGGAATGGGAATGTGGAGATCATGTTAAGTAGCAAGGCATTATGGGAGTTGGAGTCTGTGTGGGGTGTTCAGGTGGAGATGGTGGAGATTGCTAATGCTAATGTCATTCGCAAAGTCAGATTGGAATGCTTAATGTTGGTTTTTAATTGAGTTTCTTAAATGTTATCAAAAATAGCACTGCATTGTGGGAAATTGAGTTTGTGTTCAGTTAGAGGTGTTGAAATTTATTCTATTGTGGTTTGTACAAATAACTGAAAGGTTGAGAGCTCAAATCGTCCTTTATTTGGTTGTGTTTGAATCAAAAGACTGACAAAAAAAATTAACTTTGAGGAAGAATATTGATGTATAATTCCTGGTCACGAACATTTAAAGAACGCGGTTATGTTTGCTCGAGTGTAAGCGTAATAAACGCAGTACAGAGTGCTGTTTGTGGGCGCATGCTGTGTAAAAGTTGGGGAAGGTTATCATGCGCGTCCTATAGATACAGCCGGCATCAGAAGCCACGCCCACTAACGGACCTCCGAGGGGGAAACTTAACATTAACAGTGAATTAGAACAACAGCTTTATCACTCACTTAAGAGAATATGATGATCAATTATAGATATGGAGATAGATAAAGTGATCCAACTGTCTAACAGTGTACTTCATTGTTAACAGCAGCTGCGGGCTAGATGCTGAGTAGATACTAACATGTCGCTAGCACTGCGTGGCATATTTAAGATCTACAGAAGAATCTCTTTACTTTTCTGAGATAACACCACTTCAACAACATCCATTAAGACTTAGTTGTGACTCCACCTGAATTATTTGTGATCAAAATACACTTAATTGCCAGGAAGTGTCTTAAATGAGCGAGAAAGTTGCAGTTTTAATGAAATATTATGGATCTTTAACCATGAAATTCCCCCACAGAAGGCCACGCCCCCAAATATTACGCCTGTAAGGATCACTATATGACTTTTTGAAGAAAGTCAAGTCAGGCTTCTTGTTGAATCTTTCTAAATTCAAAGAAATACCACTTTTCTCTGTAATTATGTGAAAATACTCCACTACAGCATAGTTATACAAACGTTTTGAAGCTAAACATTCCAAAAATTCAGTTTCAAGTCTTATAAAAGACGTGGTGGCTCATTAAAACTATGTGAAATGTTAAATTGCATGATTAGTTCATAGTCATGTAGTCTTCTGCCCTCCACTTCATATATGTTTTAAAATGTGGCCCTCTGTGAAATAGGTTTCGATGCCCCTGATGTATATCTTTATTATCAATACTTTATCTAGTTTTAATGCTATCTTTTGACCACCTTTGAAACATGTTTGTTGTAGTATCCACTGAAGTATCACTCAGTATCTGTCTCTTCAGTCTGAAAATACAGTGTGTGACAATATACAGCAGTGCACTTGTTATTTACAGTGTACAGTCATTTAAATCTACTTTACATAGCCTCCATGTGACCTTCTGTATCTTCCTTACACTGTTGACGTCTCATTTATTCTCCATGCGTGCCGCTGTGCATTACTCCTGGAGCCAAACCAATTATTGATTTTCTTTTTTTTTGTAACTTCCAGAGTAGCAGCGTAACTGTGGGTGAGCCTGCAATAAACTTTTATCAAACCGAGTTACGCCTCTGACAGCGCTGTCAAAACAAATGTGGGAAAAACAATATTAATTATCGATCCACGCCACAATTACATCACGTTTTCAACAGCCCGGCTGCAACTGTAAGCACCACTTGTGTTTGTATAGAACAGATGTGTTTGTGTCTTCCTTCTGAACTGTTTGTGCTAATTTGTTTATTATACGATGTTCTTCTGGTGCTTTGAATACACTAAGGTAAAGTTTCACTTTATTGTTCCATTCATCCATCATTTTCTTCTGCTTTAGCTAGAGTCAGGTCAGGGAGGCAGCAGTCTGAGCAGGGAGGTCCAGACTTCACACTTTCTGGTCAGTTAAGACTGCAACATAGTTTCTCCTGGGTGTGCTTAATCAAAAATCATAACTTTTTTTATCCCCAACTTTGCAGACAGAGAGCTAGAAGGAATAAATACACACATAGATTTGTGAAAACACAGTCATTAAATGCATAATAACCAGGGAGGTGTCAGGAGGCATTTGAAACAGATGCCCGAGCCACCTTAGGTCACTCCTCTCAATGTGGAGGAGCAGCAACTCTGTCCGAGCTGTTCTCGTGTGACTGAACTTCTCCTAAATGAGCATCTAGCCAGCTTGCAAAAGAAACTTATTTTAATCACTTGTATCTGCAGTTTTGTCTTTTCGGTCATTAACCAAAGCTCATAACCACAGGTGACGGTTGGAACATACTGAATCGAGAACCTTTGTCTTTCAACTCAGAGAGGATAGTGCTCTTTCCTCAGAGCAAGACCCGGGCCTTTCTGTGTGGCGTTTGTATGTTTCTCCTCGTGTCTGGGTGGGTTTTCTCCGGGCACTCCGGTTTCCCCACCAAACAGAACGTGTGTGTTATGGTTATATCCTCCGGCTACGGTACTCTGACCTTGGACCCTATATTCTCAGAGTAATCCCCAAAAGACACCACTTTTTTGTTCTCATAATGACATTTGTTCTCTGCATTCCACCCATCTTCTTTCCTGGTCTTTAGCACCCATAGGTTAGCACTAGTCTTTAGCAACCATTTTTGCATAACTTCTGCCTTTAAATATTACATTTTGTTGCCGTAAATCTCAAACACAGCTCAAAATATGTATGTACACAAGCTTTGCACAGTTTGCAATAAGAAGATCTATTCTATACATTTATTGTTGCCTTTCCTCTCCCTTTCCTCCTGCTCCCTTTGAAATCCTTTGTCTGTCTTCTCGCATACATATCAAAAAGTTTGCTTGCTTTACTTGTTGTGCGTGAAATAGGATAGATTTTTCTGATTTCCAACATCAAAACAAGTCTGTTCTGTTTTAAGGGTGCACTATGTAGCTCTTCGTCAGAATTTCAGAAATATAATACTAATTAACAACATTTTTTTCAATATGCAGGATTGCTAATATAAAGAATCGAATGGGAATTTTCATGCAACCATTTTTTTGTTAGAAAATTTTTCAAAGTAGGCTGAACACCAGAGCAGTTTAAAATCTTAAGCAATGTTTAGATGTGTCAATAAAGTGTTGGAGAAGAGGCAAATGTCACGCTCACACAATGAAAAGTAGGGCTGCACGATTTGGGAAAAGTATCTAACTGTGACTTTTCAGACTTTATTGCGATTATGGGGCGATTTTAAGATGTCAGTAAAGTTTTTCTAATTTAATCTGCAGTGTCTCATTACATTTTAAGTCTGAAATATGACTTGAAACACCAATTAAAGAAACACATATATTTTAAAACATTTTTTTACAGATCTAATGTCAGAGATATATGTTTTTAGTCAGAATAAGACAGGTGATTTTGATATTTGAGAATGAAAGTTTTTTCAAAAATTGCAGCCTTTGCTAATACAATTCGATTGGTTTGTAATTATTTGTCATAAGAAAGCCCTTTTTAACACTATGGTATGTAATTATAATGTGAACAGTTTCTGCTGCATCAGAAGGATAAATGAATGGGAGAATGTCTGACTGAAAGCGGAGGTTTTGTGAATGTTTGTACACTGTAAGTACAGCCCTCTTTAGTGGCCCTTTTTAAAGACTGCAGGTATAGCTTCCAAGCAATAACCTGGTACAAGCGTCTTCTCCTGCTGCTGACAAAATGTAACTTTACATCGTCCTGTTAAATAAATACATTAAATGAAATGAAGACAATAGGTGACATGAGGCAAGTAGCATTAGCTGCCTTCTTCTGCACTCTTATTTATAAAAATGAGACAGCAGTGATTTGTGTGTATAAATATGATTATGATATTTGGACGATATTCAGTCCAATATAATATTGGATTTGTGACAGCTTGATAGAAACAGTGATATATACAGTATATCTGCTGGTATGGAGATGCTTTCCCTCTAGTTGACTGGGGAAGCTTCTTACAGGATGTAAGGCTAGCTGTTTTGATCAGGGAACCACTGACATAATGAAGCTAGGGACATTGTTTTTCTCGCTGTTTTTTCTTTCACCTGAATGTATGAGTTGTAAAAACAAATTTCATTCACAAATGTTTAGCAGCATAACTTTTGTTCCACACAGTGATAAACTCTTGTAGTTGACAACAGCGCTGGCGATTTTCTGCTACAGCTTGTGTCAGGCAGCCAGCGCATCACCCGTGTTGATAAACAAATAATCCATCTATAACAATAAGACACTAATAAATGTCAAAAATGAAAAGATGGTCCATTATTCAATGACGCAGTCTTGGCCATGTCTTGGTCTCGACCTTTAAAAGTCTTGGTTTTTATTGTCTAGGTCTCAAGACTCTGGTGTTGGAAAGGTCTTGGTCTTGACTGCTTTTACTAATCAATAATGCTCATTATTAACTAGCAATTTGTGCAAAACCTGCAGGAGCAAAGCCAAATATGTGATTCAAAATTGAGCTGTACATTTGTGCCACACCGTACAGTAAATATAAGCGCTGTCTGATATTTACCTCTTCCTCTGGGCTTTACTTTGTTTACTTTGGTGAAACAAAGCCGGTGGCGTATGTATCACGTGTCTGAAATGAACTGAATTCTTATCATATTAGCATTTCATTTTTCTTTTCTTCACAAACCAGTCGACACAATTGTTGAGTTTTCATCAAGGACATTACTCTTTCACTCCAACTTTTCGTCGCTTCCTCTGAGCCATCCGGGGTCATTTTAATCCAAATGCACTTGTACTATTTCATGCTTTTTGGGGGGACTTGCACACCTTGCACTTGTATCATAAGAGGCATGAAACCCGAGGCGGCCATGATGGATTAGATTAGATGATTGACGATCCCGGTGGGGAAATTAGATTGTCGCAGTCGAGAGAGTAATAGGATCCAGCAGAGGATGGGGCACAAACATAATACAAGCACACCGGTCGAATTCCAAAATAAGCAATAAAAGTACACATTTGGACGTTTGTGCTCCGCGCCGTGCCAAGGAAAAATACAAAGTTGTCAAGAAAGTCTGATGATTTAACCGTTTGTAACGGCACCAACTCCAGCCAGAAGGTGTCAGTAAATGAGCCAAGTTAATTTAATAAGCCTGTATTTACAAGTATCAGTTATCAGGACAGCCTAAGGTAATAGTAGAGCAGTTTTACCTAAACTAGCCACAGTCACACCAGCTGGTTTGAGGATGGAATACCTGATTTTCATGCTGCAAAAACAGTAAATATGTTTCACAAATCTTTAACCACATGGGTCATATGTATGTATAACATAATGTCCACATATTTTACAAGCACCTCTTTCTATGAGAAATAAAATACTTTAGTGTTAGACTGAGACAGTATTAGTCTGATTTTGTAACAAAGTGCTGTGTTTTGAAATACTTTGGGTGAAAAAAAACAACACAAAATCAGGAAACTCCCACTTTAATTAAGAGGACAGATGGATAATTTTGTGGTCCAAGAACATTTGGGATCTATAATTTCCAAATGGAGGACTTCAAGTTTCTTTTTCATGAGTAAAGAAACGATGAAACCCAGATCAGTGCAGCGTTGATGAGGTCGCTGTATCGGACCGAAAGAACTGAGTCGAAAGATCTTGATTTCTCAGTTCCAACCCTCTCCTGGGTAATGACCAACAGCAAATCCACAAGGTGGCTCCCTGAGAGATGAGAAGAACTCGCTGAAGAGCTGCTGCTCTCCACATCAAGAGAGCCAGCTGAGTTGCCTCTGTCATCTGTTTTGGGTGCCCTTTGGATGTCTCCTTGATGAAGTGTTCTGGACATTCACCACTGGTGGACCACAGAGAAGAACTAGGACATGCTGGATGGACTCAAGTTTTGATTGGGATGCCTTCTAGGGCTGGGTCATTAATTGAAAAATTGACAGAACGAGACCGAATCAAACTGAATCGTCAGTTATTTGGTGGTAGGTTTTGAATTGAAAGATTGAAAACCAACCCATGTGTGTAATTTGGCAGCAAAAAGTCAAACTTTGAGGCAGAATATCGATATATAGTTTCAAGAAAATGTATAAATGGGACATATTAAAAGGTCACTCAGGACAACGCTGAACGACCATGTCTCTCGACTGGCCTGGGAACGCCTCAGCATCCTCCTGGAAGAGCTGGAGAAGGTTTGTGTGGACAAGGAAGTCGGGTGTCCTTGCTCAGACTGCTGCCCCCGCGACCCTCCCCGGATAAAGTAGAATAAAATGGATGGATATTAAAAGTTTTTTGTTTATGTTCATAAATGGCATTTTTTATTTGTTTTTGAAAAGGTTAACAAAATCGAATCAAAGATCAGTCATTAATATAAGAAAAAAAATCGTGATTATATTTTTTTCTCAGCCGCTCGTCTTAGTTCCATCTACTTGTTTCAAGACTCACAGCTTCTCGTTAGAACAATCTCATGTTTGGGGTTTAGTCAATGCATCACTTGTTGAAACTATTGTATTGTACTGATAGACAAGACATTGAACTTTGAGTCAGTTATTGATTATTGAAAGCTAAAATCTGACAAATTCTACTGTATTATTTTGACCTGTCTCCCACCCCAATTTTACACCACTGAATATTTTGACGTAACATGAACTTGTACTGGGACTGAGTGAGTTTTACCAAGCTGTGGTGAAGTGTCTGTTACAAGCAACAAAATGACTACAAAAATGACAAATTACATCCATGTGGACTGTGATAACTGATATGCTTGAGTAACATCAACTTTCTTATCTGCGCCAAAGCCTAATGCAGTTTACCGGACCGATCTCCTCCAATCAGCTGTCTCCATCGGACCAGCAGGTTTTTAAAAATAGCTCTTTCTTTATCTCTAACAGTTTTTCTAACTATTTGCAGGTACCTGGGCAGAGACGAGGTGGCCCTGGCTTCCCTGGACAAGGCGCAGAAGGACGGAGGCAGTGTACGGGTCGTCACCAGGGACAGTTTCTTCCAAAAACGCAAGTCGGCGTCGTCTCTCAGCTCGCCTGGTTCAGAGAAGTAAGTGCAGAAAGCAAGCAGCAGGCAATGTTGTAGTCGAAAATAATGTAAAAACAGCATCACTTACAGTAGTTGTCCTGTCTGTGTCTGGCTGTTTTGTGAAATATGAAATTAGGAATACACATTCGCCTTTAAAACACTGCACTGGCCTGTTATGTGCAGATTAGACTATATTTTGTCTGTTGTTACATTTAATGAACTCAACCATCAATCACTAAGGCTTATTTCACAGTCATGACATAAAGAAGTGTTTATTGACTAAAATAAAAATGCAAATATTGAAGTTTAATCCAGCTTCCTATTAGTTTGAGATCTTTAGTAGAATTGTCCTGGATAACATGGCTTTCTGGCTCATGACTGATAAATATGCTTTGAACTTTGATTTGAGTTTTGTACATTATCCATGTTGACCCTCCAAAGCTGAGAACATTTGGAAAAAAGATGTCTGGTGTGGGATAAACGCAAGATGAAGTTCATAAAACATCCAGAATTTAAATACTTTACGACAAGATCAGACTAATCTGCTGGATTAGTCAGTTATCGATAGTCATTTTGCATGCGATGTCTCCATTGCCTCATGTCTTGTGCACCTTTCAGATACAGAACTAAAAAAACTTTCTCCATCCACGAGACTAATAATTCCACACCACTGATGGGATCAATCGTACAACTTTGGCCCTAGGATGTTGCATTTGCCAAATTTAGACCTAAGCATAAAGACATTTAGCAAACAATAGATACAGTCGACAACGTGTCATATTTTGGGGGGAAAATGTCTCATGGGCCTTACCACGTTAAAGTATGGAAAGATAAACTGTTAGCTCTTTTATTTATTCACCTCTATTTACACCTCCTTAAATGCTGCTCTGTACATAAAACATAGTCATACTTTTACCTCAGATTTATACTGGTTATCTTATTCTGTTCATCTGCTGCAGTGACATAAAATCATAGTCATATATTGTACATAATACTATATACTATATACTTTGCCATGTATCTCTGTGCATATCCCTGCACTGTTGCCATAGCAAAAATTTATTGTAAATAGTCTTTAACTATGTATCTTATATATAATATTTTAAGTCTATTATTTCTTTTATCTGTTTGATTGCATGTTTCTATTTCGCTGCTCTTCATAATGCTCTCCGTTTGCAACACTGGAATTTCCCCTTCAAATAAAGAGGACTATCTTGCTTTTATAGACTATTTTCTGGCCAAGATATGTGATTTTATGATAATTTAGTAATCGTGAATGAAGGTTACTCAGAAAAGGTTAGGTCAGAAAAGTAAACAGAAAGCAAAAAAAAAGACACTAAAACATGTCCGGTGGCGCTAGCATATCTAACCATGAACATTGTTTATAATATATTTACAGTGTTGGACCACTATATTTATCTCTATGTCTTCGTGTCTATATTTGACAGAATATGTTTTCTTAAATCCACATTTACTGTTGTAGTTGTTGGTGTAGTTGCGTTAATGGGTGTGGCCTTGATGCCGACTGTATTAATTATTCGTCTCACAGTCACAGAAAGACTCTACAATAATAATACTGTTTGTAAACTCTATGATACCCTGGCTACGCCTCCCTGAAGTCGTGAAAAGCCAAATCAGGCTAAAATGTGAAAATCCCTAACCAGATTCAAACCAAGAATAATCATCGTCAGACTGAACCAGGACAAAGTCTATATTTTAAACGTGCCATTAAAAAGTTAAAACGCAGCCAGCACTGTAACCACAATCCAATAACGGCTCTGGTAGCACAGACCATTAAACAGCCGATCTGAAAACAAAGGATTTCTTGACAGTATTTTCTGCAAATGACAAAATAATGAGATTGCTGCTCACTGTTTGGCTTGTAATTGATTAGTTTATTGATAAAATGATTAGTTGCACAGTGTGGGAAACAAAGTATTGACGACACGCGATGCACAATTAGGAAGTCAGCGTGTTGCAACATGTATTTGTCCCATTTTAGTGAGGTTTTTATTTTGTTTTTATACACAGAATCAGGCTTATATTAAGTAACTTTCAACCTAAATAATTAACAAAAGGGTCACTTAAGATTACACAGTGAAGATGGTTTGATTTTGCAGAATTGTCTTTACCATAATGTGGATTATAATAAAAGCAGGTACAAGTTTTATGTCCTTTAAGTTGTCTGTTATTCTCTCTCTCACCACAACTCTTCTCTCTTTTTTGTATTCTCTCTTGCTCCCTCTTTGTCTCCCTCTCTCTCCCTTTCTCTCTCTCTCTCTCTTCTCTCTCTCTCTCTCTCTCTCTCTCCTCTTGTGCCCCCTCTCTCTCAATCCTCAGTCTGCTTTCTGTCTTTTTCTACTCTCTCTTGGTTTTTCTCTCCATTTGTCTTTCTCTCTCCCTGTCTGCCCTCCCGATCCCACCTTCTTTCTTTCTTTCTCTTCTCTCCTCTCTTCTCCTCTCTCTCTTTCTCTCTCTCTCATTTTTCTTCTTTCTTTCCTCTTCTTCCCTCCTCTCTTTCTCTCTCTCTCTCTCTCTCTCATATTCTCTCTCTCTCTTTCTCCTCCTCTCTCTCATTTCTCTTCTCTCTTTGTTCTCCTTTCTCCTCTCTTCTCACTTGATCACTCTCTCTCATTTTTTTCTCTTCTCTCCTCTCCTCTCTTTTCTCTCGTCTTTCTCATCTTTTTCTTCATCTTTTTCTACTCTCTCTTTATCTCTCTTTCTCCCCCTCAGTCTCCTCTCTCTCTCTCTCTCTCCCTTCTCTTCCTTTCCTCCCTCTCTCTAACCTCTCTCTCTCTCCTCCCCTCTTGTGCCTCCTTCTCCTCTCCCCTCTTTCTCTCATTCTCTCCTCACCCCTCCTCTCTCAACCCTCTCAAACCTCTCTTTTTTTTTCTTCTCTCTCTTTCGTTCTTTATCTCTCCAGATTGTTTTTCGCCCTCTCTCTCTGTCTGTCCTCTCGCCCCACCTTCTCTCTCTCTCTTTCTTCTCTTTCTCACCTTTATTTTCTCCTTCTCTCTTTCTCTCTCATTCTTTCTTTTCTCTCTCTCTCTTTCTCACTCTCTCCTTCTTCTTTCTCTCTCTCTCTTTCTTTCTCCCATTTCTCTCCATTTCTTTCTCTCATCTCTCTATATCTTTCTCCTCTCCACTCTCTTTCTCACTCTCTCTCTCTTTCTCTCATCTTTATCTTCTCTCTCTGTCTCTCTCTCTTCTCTCTCTCTCTCCATATTCTCTCTCTCTCTCTCTCTCTCTCATCTCTCTCTCTCTCTCTCTCTCTCCATATCTCTCATCTCTCTCTCTCTCTCTCTCTCTCTCTCTTCTTATATAACTTAAAAGTCCAAGTTAAAACCTTTGACTCACATTGTCAAGTTTTAGATTTAAGTTAATTTCATTTTCGACCTTATGACTTTGTTTCTTTAACCTTCAATGAACTGTTACTATTAGAAAGACACAGTTATCTTTTGGTGACTATAACAAATGACCTGTCTGACCAAGAGTTTGCTAGAATGAACCAAATCTAAACATTCAAAGGCTCTTTTTAACAAAATGAAAAACGTTTGAACAGAGAAAAAGTTCACGATATGAAAAAGGCAAAAACGTCCACAAAATCTGACCTTTTGAAAGCCGTAGGTGCTTTGTGAGTCGAACACGATTGCGTTCTATCAGAAAAATATTTTCTGGTTTGTGAAGATTCCAGCCCAATTAAATGTTCTGTCTTTAATTATTTGTTTGTCAATTGAACTGCTTTAAATGATGTCAAAATCTCGTCTTGTCTCGTTCTCGTAGATCCAATCTCTTGTCTCATGTTCACCTTTTTCACCTTGTTGATTTTTGTGTAATTATTTCAGTGACAGATACGAAATATACGTCCACATTAGTCTGAAAAAATAATTACTCCAAGATTCAGACAAATCATTGTGTTGTTTAAGGAACCCAGATTACTCCTATCACTATTATAAGATTAAATTAAACCTAATAAGTCTTGAGGGCCGCAAAAATGATGTGGAGGGCCAGATCCAGGCCCCTGGTCTTGTGTCTGACACATCTGATCTAACCTGTCTTACAAACTCAACTATCAGCATGTTTATATATACTTGAATGGATCTTGGTTTTTAGTATGACATTTTTTACCAAAGTATAGATTTCGATTCTTGTCTGAATAACAATATATTTTAAATTTTTAAACCTCACAAACAAACTGCTTTCTTCAGTGAATTTGCTGATACATGCTTTTCAATTATTAAAAATATTGCTGCTTTAATGTAGTTTTTAGGGCAAGGCTATTCAATTATATTTTCCAAGGGGCCAGATTTTTCAAAGGACTGGGGCTTGTGGGCCGAACAACAAAACTACCCCAAGAGCTTATGTTTAGTAAATTGAAATAAATCTTAATTGCTCTGTAACAATCTGAGATAAATCAACAGATAAAGGACTAGTCTAAACCTAGAGTTAACTCTTTTTGCTACTTCAAGGGTTTTGGAACAGGACTAGAGCATAAATTTTGACATTTGAATAGCCCTGTTTTAGGGAATAAAGTCAAGAGTTTATTATGTTATTTCAGTCATTCTTGGGTCATTTTGTGTGAAATAAAAATGGACAAAATGACAAAACTCACCTAAATAAAAATATAACGACAATAAGCTGCTGTTTACTTCCTCTGACTGAGAAATAACATTAGAATTAACTCTTTTCTAACCACACAAAACTGACAAAACAGAGCTATGTAGGATCAACCCAACACTAGATTTGAATTGAAACACTACAACCAATACTATTTTTCGTTATCTTTCCATCATTGCTAAATCATTCCTCATATATTATGCTTGTCTGCTTATTTTCACCTGCCACGTTGCACTTAAGAAACCTCTGAACTCAACAGGAATCCCATCATGCACCGCTGCAAAGGCGCTTGTGTATTTCAGCCGCTCTCAAAGTCCATATCTTTAACCAAGTCGATCGATACCCGACCACTCCACGCTCCTGTCCGGTTTACTTCAATGTCGCTTCGTATTTTCATCTCTGACATTTTTTTTTTTCACTCCTTCCACCACCTTCCTTCCCCTTTCACCGTCTCCATGGAGATCGCTGCCGAGCCTTGTGGGAAGTGGCACAAAGGCCCCGCTGAGTGCGTTAGTACAGTAAATATAGACCATAATACAATCTCAGATGCAACCGGCCGGCCAGCTCACCCCGGGAGGCGCCATCGCTATGGAAACCGAACACACACACACAGGGAAAGGGGGAACAAAATAATAATAAAGAATAGAATACCAAACGCCGCTTTCGGGAACAAAATGGCGCTGAAGTGTCTCGTTATCGGAGCTCTCGGTGGAAAGGCCTTTGTTTGTGGTGCAGCAAAGGCTAAAATCACTTAAAGGTGTAACATGAAACTTTTCTTATCAAGCGTGTGCTACCTGCTCGTCGCCATGGAGATGTTTGGTCTTGCTTTGAATGTTACAGATATCGGCATTTATTCAGGTTTCAGAATGATGACTTGTTGCCACGAAACTGAATCTCAGAAATTGCACTAAAAAACCTCAAAATAATAATAATAATGATGCAGTCATGGTGTGAATGTGCGTCCCTCCACAGATCTGACTTGTAACTTTGACTAGTAACATGAGGGTTGCTTGTTTCCTAGAACTCGAGACCGGTCTTGGTCTTGGAAATGGCTTTGAGACGCTTTTTTAAGGTCTTGGTCTCGTCTCGATCTTGAACACATTTGGACTTGTGGACATTTGGTCTTGTCTTGATTTCGGTTTTATCTTGGACTTGGTTTTATCTTGGACTCAGCCTTGTCTTGGACTCGGTCTTATCTTGGACTCGGTCTTGTCTTGAACACGGTTTTATCTTGGACTCGGTCTTGTCTTGAACTCGGTCTTATCTTGGACTCCGTCTTGTCTTTAACTCGGTTTTATCTTGGACTCGGTCTTGTCTTGAACTCGGTATGTCTTGAACTCGGTATGTCTTGAACTCGGTTTTATCTTGGTCTCGGTCTTATCCTGGACTTGGTCTTGTCTTGAACTCGGTCTTATCTTGGACTCGGTTTCCATGGTAACATATAAAATAGATATAATGCCGTATTGTGGATTATTCTAGGCAGCAACATTGCATAAATTAAACTACAGGTTACATTTTTAATAGCAAAATAATACCTTAAGAACATCTATTATTCCAGTCTTCACAAACCTGACCTAAGCTTTAACTGCTTGTTTCCATGGTGATAAATAAATAAGCTTAATTGAGGTAAATTCTAGACAATGCCAATCTTATTTTATTATGCTAAATCGAGTTAGATTTTGATTGCTTAAATACTTAAAAACATGAATTATTCCAGTTAAAAACACTTACCTCGTTATAAATCTGATCTGTAGCTTGGCCTTGCTTGTTGTCATGGATACAAAGCCATACTGTGGGACATTCAAAGCTATAACACCTTTGCTTTGCTTAAATAAATATGTTCTATAGCCATATTTGACAGGTGATTAGTTCTGATACATATAATTACATAAAACCCAGCTCTTGCCAAGTGACGAGTTTGAATGTGATCTCGTCTCGCTGTCGTTTTGGTGATTTTGGTTTTAGAAAGGCTGCGGTTGTAAACATGTGCAAGCTGTGCGGCGTTTACCAAAGCCGTGTTGGTGGGTTTGAAGTGTGAGCGGCTTCGTGCTGGGCTGAAGAGAGCGATACATGCTCACTTCCTTTGTGCATACATGAATGTTAATTACAGCTAAACATATCTCCAATTGATGTTTAATACATGCCATATATCCACACATGAGAATATTTGTTTAGCAGTCTGCACGGCCTCTTTTTGCCTTATCGGGAGCATGTAGGAATGGGACGATAGGAAATTTCCTTGATGTATAATCTTGACGAAAAATACAGCAGCATGGCAGAGCATTTTTTAATATTTAATGAAAACAAAGGATTTCAGAAGTGATAAGTCAAGGTCTCATGATTAGTAGACAGAGACAAACATAAACGTAGTGTGATCTGTGGATACTATGATGCACTCTAATCAGGGTTTTTTGGCAAACTGTAGGGTTTTGGAATCAAATCTGACCAACTCTTGTATTGAACAGAACTAATGGAGTTTTAATGGCAACTTTAGCCAGTATTTTTCATCACTATGCCACCACTTTAGAGACATAACAGCAGCATTTGATTCTCTGAGCTGTTCAGAAGAGAAAAGAAAATATGCAGAAAAACAGAGAGAATGAGCCACTCTCAGACACAATTTTACAAAGCCATGTGTTTTTTAATTCAATACTTTCTATCTGCAGACATGTATTAGCATAGTAACTCCAGTGCACATAACGTTTTTGTTTCTCCGCTGTTGGCTAAGGAGCGCACGTATACCATGGTTGTCTGGTTTGGAGCGCTTGTACAGAGTGCAGAACATTACAGAGTGTGCATATTTCGTGAGTCTCTGCTCAGGAGCCCATGTGATCCTCACACTGCCTCCAATCTAGATTCGGATTCGTTGGTTCCGGCGGTCACTCACACTGCAATGAAGTATGCATGCGTATGTACAGACTTTGCCGGCATCGTAAGACCATGAGTTCACCCGGGGCCACGTTCAACTACTTATCGATCACTCAGCACATACTGTATATGTAAAACACTGTGGCGAAAAGACTTTTGCCACACAATTGATAAGCACGGGACGTTTTTTTTTTTACATCCTATGTGTAGTCATGTTCTTGGTTGTTGAGAATTTGGTGGACGTATTAGAGGCCTCTTGGTGTGAGAGCCTCTCATTACTTTTCAAGAAACTGAAAGCCTCTGTACGCCGGACCGGAGTACGGACTGGATTCAGTGCTTGAGGGCGGGTGTGGCAACGGACAACGTGGCAAAAGCAGAGCAGGCGAATACACACAGACCTCAAAAGCAAGCAGTCCTGCTGTAGAAATCATAAAAAAGACTTGCGCTACTGTTTCTCGCCTGGATCGTGTGTTCAGCGCATTATTCCCTGCATTTGTACAAAAGACCCAAAACTTCATGTTAACTCCGGACCGGTAGATTGGAGATCGACCGGTAGATTGGGATCGACCGGTAGATTGGGATCGACCGGTAGATTGGGATCGACCGGTAGATTGAGATCGACGGTAGATTGGGATCGACCGGTAGTTGGGATCGACCGGTAGATTGAGATCGACCGGTAGATTGGGATCGACGTATTGAGCTCTCCTGATTTATACACTCTCAAAGATCTACTTATATCATAACAGATCAATTTTTAATGATGTGTCCTTCAAAATTTGCATTTGACCAGAGACAGTTTTATCGACTGACATGTTCTCTTCTGTGCAGTTCAATAGGATTTTCACTCCGTCTCAAGTGAATCAAAATGAAAGAGATCAGACAGTGGACAGTGAGTCGTCATTGGTTTTCCTTGACAGCACAAAAGACTTTACAGATCAGGAGAATACTTCACCAAAGGTTTATCAAAGGATGAGTTTGTCTGTAAATGCGAACGCTAAAGCTTAGTTATACAATTTTACATTCACAGAGTTAAATTGATTTCTTTGTTTAGGAGCATTAGCCATTCCTGAAGTGAAGGTGTAGGCCTTTTTACAGACTTTGAGAAAACATAGCTTCTCTAAACAAGATTATTCAACTGTTATGATTTATCATTGGTAAAACAAAGGCATCTCTGTTAAATTGTGCTACCATATTGAGCCCATCAATACAAATTTCAGCATTTTATTTAATCTAGACTCTTTGGGTGCCATAAACGTCCCTCGGTGCTAAATATTTCCCTCAATCGTCCCTTTTTGAGCTGCCATTTCTTCTCTATTTCAGTGCCGATATGTCCCTCTGTAGTGGATTCCTCTTGCTGGCGCACAGTTCCTCTCTGTCGGCTCGAATTGTGAACCAAAATGAAGGAGAATTTGCTCCATCTGTCCCCTCCATCGCAGCTCGAGCGCCCCGCTGAGAAAGCATGGCGACTTTCCCAAAAATGACTGTCCCGAGCCAGAATGACAACCACACACACACAACAAGAACTGCATAACATGTTATCAATAGGACTGGGACGTGTTTGTATCAGATTCAATGAGTCAGTAATGGAGGATGTTGTATTATAAAGTCTTCAGCAGTTTACAGCTCAAATGTTGAGTCCAATGTGCACAAATTTGCAGGTGTGGCCTGGGTAATAAGCCTGGTCTAACGGTAGCTTTCATGGTCTGACATCACATCATTGATTCAGTCCACGATGGCGAGAACTTTTTGTTTTAATCAATCATTCCTTTTTGATCCAGTGTGTCTCCTTTCTGCACATTTTTTTGACCCTTTGAAATCTAGGCTTTGTTTGCAAGCATGATTCAATAAAAATCTGAATCTCTCTTGACCATTTACATGCACCAAACAATGTCTGCTTAGCTAGTTAGTAAGAGACAGAGCATAGGCACCGCTCTCAGCTGCTATTATGTGGAAAAAATACAACGTATAGAACAACTTTTAAACATACAGGAGGATGCTGTCCTTCAGGCCAAATAACAGTTCATTCATGGCTATGCAAGCCAAGTCAATTTTTTGTCAAAAAGTTACACATTGTACTTTTATTTTCCATGGATGTGTTAAGTAAGTAAAGTAAGATAATGTTTATTTAGGACAATACACAATTGCATCAAGCACAATGGCAGAGTTGCTTGTACCAGATTCTGGCTTTACAGCTACCTTCCATCTATATTCCTGGAGATGAGAGGAGCTACTAGACATGTTTTTAGTCAGGGCGTTTACATGAGGGCCAGATAACTAAACAAGATAACAGCCTAGTCTGATTTAAACCAGTTCTCTTAAGTGCATGTAAACCCGGGCAGAGCTATTGAGGAGCTGTAAACACACACACGCAATCCTGACCGATTGTAGTCTGATTTCTTATGTCATGTAAAAAAATGAAAAATGAAATTGCGCATGCTCACAACTGCTGCTCCACATTACAACAATAAAGTTAACAGTTTTAAAACATTAAAGCACCCTGCACTAAGTGGCGCATACAGCCTCACAGTTAACTACATGCTTAACACAATTCTACATGTTTAGCACAGTCCTACATGTCCCAGAAAGATCAGTGTGTCATTTTCAGACAATAATACAAACAGTTATTAAAAATAAACAATATTTAGGTAAAACAACATAATGCAGCATGAATCATAGAGTTTGCCTGACCAGCCAGCCCCTCCTACATTCTGTTACATTCAGTTTGAATGCAGAAGGGTCTGGGACCTGACGGTTAGCCAATAAACTCGTCTCCCAAAGTTAAGACGATCCAATCAAGCAGTCGATTCTGACACGTGACACTATAAAGTCGGAAGTTGCTTTCAAGGACCATTTCAAAACATTGAAGAAGGCAAACGTAGCTGTTTCGGTTCGTGCTTCGGTTTTGAACAATGAATGTATCTATTCCTTAAAACCTGAGCAGCAAACCGTGTTGAGGGGCTTCATACTGAAAAAATCCTCGCGCTACATGTTTATGAAAACATCGTGTCGCTGTTTTGGTGGAATTTCCGGGTTTTCTGTGATTGGTTGACTCAGCGCTCGGAAAGGCCGCTCCACGAAATTGATCCTCGGCGCTCTGCTCCCAGACCCTCACGGTTTAAAGTGTCTGTCAAAGCGTGTAGGGACTGGCTGGTCAGGCAATCATAGAGTAGTGAATGTGATACAACAGGACATGTCTCTCCTGGGTAATCGGTTTACACTCTTGCATGTAAATAGGAGCATAACTGGTCCGACCGGTTTGAGGGGAAAACCAAACAGAGTCTGTTTTTTTTAAGCCTAGTCTGATTTCTCTGATCATGTAAAAGCACTGAGTGACAGGGGAAACTTGCGCATCAGGAGGAAACCTATGTAGACAAAGGAAGAACATGCACATAGAAATACCTCGGTAGTTGAACCTTCCAAATTATCTATTGCTAGTGTTATATTTGCCTTTATAATGACACACCATTCAACCACATGACTCTACTTTAGTGAGAATGTTGTCATGTTGCTGTCTCGTGACTAAAAGACAAATAATCATCACAAAATGTCCTTTCATCTGCGTCTGCACTTTTTTCAACACTTAAAAACCGTGTATATTTTAAAATCCTCCAGTCTGCGACCAGCTTTAGTCAATTCAATCATTAGAATACTTCTTGCCGTCGCTTGACTATTACATCTTTTACATTGACGTTTTGATCTGGCTTTAATACGAGTCCCTTATACCGCGCAGCCTTCCTTCCCACTGCACAGAAAACACGCGGCTCATAACAAAACCGCAGCATTATCCGGCGCTGATTTCATTTCCTCTTATTGAATGGCGTGTGTTTTGCTGATGTTCAAAACTCATTCAACTCCATTGCACAGGTCAAGGCGTCGTCTCAGAAATGTGAAATAAGCAGAAAAAGATTTGCCGTGATACAGTTATGAAAGACAGACACAGACATCCTTCACGACTAAAAAAATCTTTCATTTAAAAAAAACTAAATGTCAAAATGTCTGTTTTCTATTTAGACGCAGTTCATTCTCAGGACTTTTCTGAGCCAGGTTTTGTTTTCTACACAGTGTTGTCATGGCAACACTTATTTAAGGACACTCTTACTAATTAGTTTTATTATTTACCCAAGTCATAGTCATATTTTGCTTTGTATAACCTTGTATTGGTGCTAATTTTCTAACACTTCCTTGTTTTTGCATCATATTAGTGGAAGGTTAAGACTTTTTTGTGATCTTAATAAGGTTTTGTTTTACGCAAAGTTAACTTTTGTCAGATTATAGCCATTTTTGAATAATGAGACCCCATTGAAAACATACCCAAAAGTCAGTTGTATTATCTTTAGGTGTTTTTTAGTTTCTACAAGTATATAGCTGTATTTCTTTACACACTATGCTCAAATAACCTTAAATAGTTGTGCTTATGCTGCGTTCAGACCGGACAGCGTTGAAGCGTCCAACTTTGCACATTGAAGCAAATTTTGAAGCAGAATATTTTCGAAGCTCAACCCCAACAGGCACCCTGAACACCCCAAAGCGCATCAGGGCATTGGAGGATAAGGACACACAGAGGGATTGCCGCTAACTTACCTGATAGCACAACTTTCTTCTCGTCCAGACAATGTTCTTTTGCTGTCTCGGTCCTCCTCCAGTGACAACAGTGGCTTAAACACAGCAACGAGCATTTTAATAAATCCACGTGAGCTCTGCGTCCAGATCATGTCCCGTTTTGTTTGTTTTGCCATATCAAGGTTGCCAGATTTTCAGAGCAACGAGCGACTAAGCCTTGGAAAAAAGCCCAAAACAAGCGACCTTTCAATTAAAAAAGTTATTAAAAAACTTCAATCCTTCCCTCTTAATGTGTGAGCAGCAGCATGTCACTACATCACAGGAGAGTAGTGTCTGATTAGTGGATGCTACGTTCAGATGCATGAAAGTTCAGCAGTGCCCAACTCGGGGGTCGAAGCCTGACGTCTGTTAGCGTCTGTTGCAGGTTGGAGTGTCCGCTTGGCAAGATGCAGCGTTAGCAGACGCACAAACAAGTTAATTTCAACGCGCTAGATGCAAATTTGCGCAATTAGCTGGGCACCTCAAGACACAGGTTTACAATGACTTAACATGTAAACTTGACGCATTGAACGCTCTAACACTGTCCTGGCTAAAAGTCTCTGGTATTTCATATCATTCTCTTGACAACACAGTTCAAACAAGGTTAAATACTATAGCTGTAGCAAACATTTTGGCAAATCCAAGAATAAAAACATGCAAAAGATCCCAGTGAAGGTGTGAGGAGTTTATAAGCATAGTGAGGACTTATTGTATTGCCACCCAATGACATCAGGTGAAACAGCGTGTTTTTAGTTCAAGAGAAGAACACAGTCCAATAATGCAGGATTTATGAGTTAAAATGCAGAGTGAAACTAAGGGAACTGTGTTATAACATGCAAAAATAAGCGTACATTTGCATACAATAAAAGAGTCCATGTGAAAACCTACAGTACAGTTTGTTTTGTTCGCAGGTGTGCCGAGAGTCCGTCTGAGTCCATGAAGCAGGACGCAGCTCCCTCTGAGCTGGGATACGTGCAGGCTCTGGACAGCAGTGGTGTCCCGCTGTGTCTGTCCTGTCATCAGCCCTGTTCTACTTCCGGAGGGGCCTGGGACACTCGCTTCTGCAGCCACAAGTTTGTATCCGTCATCGAATATTCTGTTCTGTTCTGGTGCATAAGACTAAACAGGGCTACAACTTACAGCCCTGTTTGGTCAAATACTGCTAAGCTAATGTCCTGCGTTGTCTAAGATTTTTGTGCATTTTTTTTTCAATAATATTTAGACTAAGTTATTTCCATATATTTGACACTTGTCCTTGGATTTGACTTGGACATGTGGGTCTCTGACTTGGAACTTGAGACAAAAGACATACTTGAGACATGCAAAACAGTGACTTGGTTGTTAACAAACTACTGCATCCATTAACTGGTCTCAAACTCCACTTTTGTACAAGACATTTTAAATACTATTTGTACAATTGGCTAACCGTTCACATACTTTCACATTAGACCAATTTAATACAAACGAAGGACAGCTAAAATGAATATTCCTTCAAGGCATGTTACCCTTTTTTAAATTAACTTACCTAAACCTTAACCTAAAGTTTTCCCCAGCACAAACATATTGTCTAAGTATCTATTCAAGTAAAAATGTCTCTGCACAGCTGTGTCTGCGTCTGATAATACATTTTTTGTTTGCTAAAATCCAGGAAGAGCATCTGATGATGTTGTTGCATTTAGTTAACTACTGTTAGACTTATCTGGACTTTTAGGTTGTAAAAATGCTTCAAAACAAAATAATTTGAGGCTTAGACGTTGGACCAAGTTATTGTTTTGCAGGTCTCAAGTCAAGACCAAGTCCTCTGATTTTAGTTTCAAGTCATGACATTTTAATTTATCCCATTTAATAAAGATTTCTGGTCACAAAATATAAGTGAGGATGGACAGGTTCCAGTTTGTTACAGTAAAATTACAAGTAACCTCAAGCATCAAGTCGTCTCAAGTCACCGAGCTCCAAGTCAAGTTCCAAGTCACTGAATCAAGTCTCAAGCCATCAAAATAGTGACTCAAGTCCAAGTCACAGGTATAGCACATTTAAATGCAGTTGTTTTGTTGTAATGCTAAAAATGAATGGGTCTAGTCCCTAACAGACTGAAAATGTGTGAAATTACTTGTTAGAAATTTTTCGTGCCAAAATACATCAGGACAAACTGGCTCTTGCCCACCATCTGGCCCAATGACATCATCACATTATATAAAGTGAACTATATCTATACATGTTCACACATTTCAATATCTAAACTCTGTATGTATAAATAATGTTGGATCTTTTTCTTCACTTCCTGTTTCCAACAATGTTATTTAAGCCGGAGATGAGAGGATTTTTTAAGCATCTCAAAATAGGACGCGTGTCTGTGTGGTACGCGCTGTGCTCTGAACCAAAGCCCACCCATCTGGCACCTAAAATATTAAAACTTCACTTTGAGCAGGCGGGCGCGCACAGCCTCCATCCAAGACAAACTCAAATAAGTTCATAGTATACAGTAGTATTCAGCTCACATTGTGTCTGTGCAGAGTTTGGCTCCAGAACTCGAGCTGTTTGAGAACCGAGCACAGAAAGATTACACTGTTAGCTTTCTTATAGTTGTTTACTTCATTAGAACCACCAAGCTAAACATTATGACCACCTGTTTAATATGCAACCCACTGGAAGAGTAAAACTACAGTCATGTGTGGAAGCTTTTTAAGACAATATTAATAATTAGAATTCATTGTACAAATTAGAATTGTATTTTAAAAATAAGAATTCATTATGCAGTAAAAGTGTGAATTTTCATTACAAGTGTGCTTTCTTAAGTTGCAATTGGCAAATAGCATTTTAATTAACCATTTGACTATTAATTTTGTAAATGAAATTCTTCTGAAACTTCGACATTTGGGTTTCAGATGAAATCACAACATTCTCCAGGCCAATGTTATTCCAATCAGATTGGAAGTAGCTACAATGAATATTGTTTAAATGCAGTTTATTTTTGCAATACTAAAGGTTAATTGGTCAATCAGCCCAGAAATCACCACTTTTTAATTTGGTCAAATAGTTTTTGAAATATTTCATGACAATGTACAATGTTATTAATAGAGAAAACTGACTCTTGCCCTCAACCTGGAATATAACTGCCATGAACTCTACAATGTAAAACACAGCTATTCATTTGAAATTAAACTATGAACTAAACTATTAGATTGCTCAGTTTAGATTTGCATTAACATGTCAAAAATGCATTTGGCAAATATTACTTTAATTAACAATTTGACAAAACATTTTGTAAATTGAATTCTCATTTTGACAACTGAATTAGTTCATTTGCCAGAGTTTGTATTGAATTACATGTTGTAAAACAGCACCACCTGTTGATTAGAACTGCATCTCAATGTCATACATTCAGAACAAAGTTAAAACTTCATCCAATCAGGAAGCTCCAGCACCAGACCCAGGCTCAAAGCTGTCTATGGTGCTCCCTACATCAGCTGTTTTCTTGTGGAAAGTCCATCTCAAAAGTGAATGTCTCTCAGTGATTTCTCATGTTTGTGTCCTTCTGTGCTGTCTGTCCAGATTCATGTACTTTAACAATTTTTGCAAACTGGATGATCTCCGCGCTGATCAAGTGAGCTAAGATCATGTAGTGTCATTCATAAACTCCAAGAGTTGTTTAGTGTGTCGGCCGCTGAGCTCCAGATACGGACTTCTGTCAGTATGTTACATAAGTGAGTTGTTTTGTCTGATCGCAGTTCATTTAGTGAATCTTTACCAGATGAGCAGTGCAAGTTCATTAAAAATATTAGGCTAGTCGACATGTTTAAGATGTAGAAGTTGTGCTTCATTACCCAAACAATTAAGACCAGAGCCCAGACCAACACACACAAAAACTCTTCACACCCACTTCAAGGCACAGACCAGGGGCATGATATCGGCTAATATGTGTTCTTTAAAACGTAAACATTATGTTTAAAATATCACCTCATTCCAATTAACATGATAAAGAAGGCTATATCTACATAATTATTTTTACTCTTGCCTGCTAACCTGTTTGGTATGTTATGATTTTATTTGAACAGAGACAATGCATGACAAACAAACTAAAAATGCCTTGTGCCGGCTTACAGCCAAGAATGCTAATTTCCACCTCTTTTCCTTTGAGCACAAACTGGATAAAACCTTGTGATTCTGCAGAATGTCTTAATATTGTTTGGGCACATCCTTTTGGTGCCATTGAAGCTAAAAACTCAATTTACTCAAGTGTTTTTAAGCGACAAATCCAGGTCACTGAGTCAAGGTGAGTCTAGATCCAAACCGGTGTGTTGTTGAAATCAAAATATTAGAATATTGAATATTATTCATTTTTAGTTTTGTTCCTATTACAAAAAAGATGAGCCTGTTAACCTCGTCTTTTCTTGTCCTCGTTGAATGTTAGGACAAGGTGAAGGGTAAAAATACATTTTAACTAACACTGTCTTTACAAACTGCTGTCTGGGTTTAGCTCTTACTCTCACGACTATGCTTTTCTTTACTGCATAAAATTAAGTTCATTGTCCCTATGTTGTTGTTGTATGATGTTTTCACACTAGTCTCTACGTAAAGCACTTTTTAAGGCCAAATGTGTGACAAGTGAAATGTGGTGCACACAGACTTTACTATAATTTATCATAAAAAGCAGTGGACACCGTTTATAACATTAGTCAGATAAAGAGTGGAGCAGACAAAAAGTCAACAAAATCAAGTATGATCTTAAAACAAGATCCAAGTTAACCCTTTAGGCGCCAAAGTAGCAATTCTGCATTCAGTCAAGCCATTTCCATGGCTATTTTAATATCTGGATACGGTATTGCCAGCTTGTTCCGCTTCATTGGCACTGCAGTGTGAAAATCCCTCTACAGGCTAGAAAGTATTTTTTTCCAAAGAAAACTTGATACACAAACTGATCAAGTTCTGTAGAAACAGCATCCACAGCTTTAAAGGGGACCTCTTGTGTTTTTTTTTTATATTTAGTAAGAAACTAGAACATGTGCAGATCAGTAATTTACCTTTTGTTCATTGTAAAACACAAAGTTGATCTAAAACAACTTAAAAATAGGAACAGCTCTACTGACTTCTGTTCAAAACTGCAGAACTGATAAGGCTCTTCATTTTAAAATGTAACTGTAAAAAGAACAGATTTAAAATAACAAAATTATTATTGTTGGAAAGTGGTATGGGACAGTTCTCAACCATTTATGCATCACTTTGAGTATTGATCCTTTGAAATATATCAAGTAAATACAGACAAGTGGTGGTAGGTGAGAATGGGGATTTCTGAGCGCCTGAGCTGCAGCTGAAGAACAATAAAAGATTACTCAAACATGCTTCGATCAATTCAAATATAATTGTGATTAAACTAATGATGAAGGAAGGCGTTATAACAAGGTTAAAAACGTAGAAAGTGAATTTGACATAATAGGTCCCCTTTAAGAACGGTCGGATCTTGTGACAATTCTTTCCAGTTTTCACATCAAAAACCTTTTTTTTTTCGTGCTCAAATGGTTTTAGTTTCTTACAAATTGGCGTTTTAAGCTTTGGCTACTACCACTCACTCTGTAAGTCCTGCTCTGATTGGTCCGAACGGTCAGAACGTTCAAGAATCATGGGAGAAAGACAACTGCGCATGTTCCTTTTCCTGTAGAGCACCTAGCAAAAGGCTAAAGCTAACGGCCATGATGACAACAAACGCCAGTGAGCAAAAGCCATCTCTGATCACTGCGCTTGGTCATTTCAGGCTCTGCTTCTCTAGTCTCCAGATTGTTAGTTTCTGATAAGCTTCACTGGCTTGGAAGCTGCATGAACTTTGTACCAGTGGTTGTATACAATATCACTAAGAGACATCGGTTTGGTATCTCCAGGTGAAAGTTTATGGTTTCTTTATTTACAGTACTGGATTTCAAACAAAAATCCCGGCGTTAATGTGACATTATTTAACATTCTGGAAGAAAAAAAAATCACATGAAATCCATTGAATAGAAAGTGAAGAAATTTTGGGACGATCTGTGTTTAGATAAATCAGTTGTGTGCAACATTGTGGAATATTATCGCTAAACAGCTTGATTTCCATGGAAACAAGCATGAGGTGGGACTCTGAGGCATAGAAGAGTAAGATTCTGGGTCATTTTACGCCCACTCAGAGTTAAAACATACATTTGCTTGAATATTTTTTAGTGAAGCAAAAAAAAAAAAGTATGCTCACTCTTGTGGAAGTCTATTTTTTGGCTAAACAATTACGAAGTGTGCATTTAAGTCTTGTTCATTGGTAAGGGCCTTGTTGACCAGGTCACTTTCTTGATCATCACAATCTTGTTGGGACATAGTGGTCGTCTATTACTCTATTAATTTTCAATGTTCAGGATTGTAAGGCCCTCACCAGTAAACACGATGTTTGAACATGAATCTTCATGTATTTCTGAGCTCACTGAGTCATTACTGCTTGTGAGCACTGACTAAGGATGGTCAAATAGAAGGTTATCAGAAGTCCAAGTCTCTGGAAGACCTACACATTGATGTTGGTGGTACTTTAGACGCACCAGCAGCTCCAAATACTTGTTTGGTGATTTGTGATGCATTTTAGCAGCTGCTATGGCGGGAAACTTCCTCATTGTGCCTTTATCTGCACAAATCTGTGTGCTTTCTTAACCCATTACAGATCCAGATATCGTAGAAGTTTGATGATCATGCTTAATTTTTACTCAAATATCGATTTTATGTCTTCAGCTTTTTCATAGATTTTGTGTAACGTCCATTTTTCTTTTATTTGCACTTACCTGGCAAACTACTTGGCTCTGATATTGAGATTGACTTTATGACCCACAGAGCTCCGAGACACAGCACCATGTACGAGTTTCACTGGAAAACAAAAAAATTACCTTTCTGATACAAAAACACCCCTTGTATAATAATTTGAAACACAGTGTAGAGTTCAATGTTGGTCGAAATAAATTATGAATCATGTTTCACCATTGATTCAAGACGTTATGCAATCATTCAGCCTCAAAGACACGACTGACCACTGAAAGAACCTTATCGCTCTAAGAAAATGCCTTACTGTATATTCTCTCTGTTAGGTTATTTTCACATTTTTGCTCATTAAAATCAAAAGTCCAGCAGCTCTGTGACTTGTGTTCTGTTGCAGGTGTCAGGAGGACTTCCAGCTGCGTTCCAGTCAGAGCTACATGAGGTCCCGGGTCCTGGAGGTGGAGCAGGGGGTCTGTCAGTTCTGTGGTCTTCATGCTCATGAGCTGTACCTGAGGGTCCGCGACGCCCCTCCTTCTCAGAGGAAACAGATGCTGGACAACACATGGCTCGCACAACTGCCGCTCAACAAGGTACAGCAGCTCCACACAAGGGAAATACACTGATATACTTAAGTAATGCTGGAGATCAAAAATTCTGATTCAGACTAAACAAGTTGCTAAGTTGTTACAAGTCTGTGTAGGCCTGGTCTTATTTAAAGGGCCTATATGAAATAAAATATTGCTTGTTAACTCTTTCAGTGCCAGCCTTATTCTCGCTTGACCTCCTTCCCTGCCAGCCTTTTTGCTAATTTGAAGCAATATTCACAGCTCCACAAAAAAAAAAAATCTGCAATGGGAGTCATGACATGTTGTATATCAAATGAGACCTACAAAAAAAAAAAAAAAAAAAGAGTTATTCTGCAGAAAACTTCTGAGATAACGTTCTTTTTCTAAATAAAACTTCCTTTCTGTGTTATTTCATCTGTTCTTTGATAATAGAATATGAGCCACTACAATAAAATTTGTCTTTTGGCTAAAAATGTGAGATTTACATAATTAAAACAATGAGGACAATGTCGTTTTTTTTATGTTTAAACCAACAAAAGTTGTGTTACAGACAAGGAGGTAGCACAGTACTTTTCGACTTTCTGATGCAGATTCTATAGATGGAGCATAGATTATATTTAACCCTCCAAACATGAAGAAATACAGTAGTTTACTCACTCTGACACTGAGAGTACATGCATTTTCCGGTCATGTGACCTCCTCTGGGTCTTGTACTCAAACTACACTTCCTCTGGGGGTGAATAGGGAAACTGCATGATGTATTTGACTGTAACAAAATCAGCTCGTGCATCAAAAAGCTGTCTATCGCTGCATATAATAAAAGGACTATGATGGAAAAAGACGTTATTGACAGGCTGCAGTTGGACACGGAATGATGGACATTTTCATCATTGACAGGGAAAGAGTTGCTAATGTTGGTTCCTGTACTTAAAAAACATAGCTAGAGTTGTGTTTTGTTTAATTCAGACCTGTATATCACAAATATTGCATAATAAATAAGCTGGATTCTTCTGTCAGCCTGAAAATCTGTTGTTTTACTTTGTGATGTCATTTACTGGTTGTACAGGAAGTGTTTTTTTTAACTCGACACACCTTGATGAGTATCACCTGGATTATTCCACCATTGAAATTGTGACTGATTTGCAGCTCCTGCTTGATTGCAGACTTTTTACAGCCATCTCAACTAAACAAAAGGAGAAAACAACTATTTGAAATAAAAAACACAGCAACTCAATAGTATTTAAGTGGAATAAATCAGACAGATTGGTAAAATGACTAGACAAAGACATTATAAGGTGAAATGATTTACAGGAGTAAAGTTTGTATAAAATGGGACCTTTAAACACAAGATAATGTCAGTGAGGAAGTGTTGTGTAGTTTTTCTTCTTTTCTGCCACTGTTTACCCTGTTTCTCTTTTACACAACACATACAAACTCAATATTCAGCTGTAGTTGTGTCTGTAGCTGTTTTTTGAATTTTTCCGTGTTTTTTAGACCATAACATCTTATCTACTTCCTTTGCTATTCTTTAATTAACTTGCTTTGTTACACATAGTTATTTATTAGTTTGGAAGGACATTTTTTTTGCGTTGGATCACAAAATGGTGCTTTCTTAAATGAAACTTTTTTTTTTTACCCAAACGTGTGTCTTAATATCTTTGAGTGTCACTGTCAGTTTGCGAGAAGCGAGGCAGGTTTTTTGAAGTAATTGTTTTAAGACGACCTGCTGTTTTTAAGCGAAAATTAGCGTGTCGCGTTGAATCCCGGATGATTAAAGAACAAGTGTTTGAGCAGATTTAGACACAAAACAAGACAGAAGATGAGTATTAATGACAAATTCATTACGGGCTGTCGCCTGCACAAAGAACAAGAGTCAGGCTTTTAAAGGAGAGAGTAATAGAGACAGTTTGGAGATGGAGAGACTGTTTTTGCTGTGTGTGGAGTATTTTTATCTTCATTAATACAAGATTTTACCAAAGCATTGTTTAAATACAAGACTTTGGTGACGAAGTGTTTGCATCCACACTGATCTGTTGAATGCAGTGACAGAGTGAATACACTGGCCCATATTCACCTGCTGTTAGTGACACATAGATCTGAGTGTCGTCTGCATAGTTGTGATAGCTCAATTATTATTGCGTATTAACTGACCTAATGGCAACAAGTAAAGATTGAACAGAAGGGTCCCAAGATTGACCCCTGAGGAACACCTCAAGTCAAGGCCATGTGCTCAAATACGCAATGCATATTAAAATGTTTTAAAATATTAAAAACTGCAAAGATATAAAATGTAAAAACACACAAATTCATGAACACACATGAATTAAAAAAAACAAATACAAATTCAAAAACACGCTTGTAATTCAAAAAAAGATTCAAAAAACAAATGCAAATACAAAAAATCCACAAAAAGTTAAAATCACAAATTCGAAAATACAAATTGAAAAACATGCCCCAAAATTCAAAAAACACAAAAACAAAATGATGAATTATATTTTATTGTCATTTACGCCATTTTTAACAACAACCTGACTCCAAGTGGAAATTAGCAAGCATCTCTCTTTTTGTGCACTGTTCCTGACAAATAAACTAAACTCAAAACAAAATAAAAAAATTTAAAAAACACGGACACAGATTAAAAACACAAAATAAAAAATTACATATTCAAAAACGTGCACATAAAACGCAAAAACAAATTAATCTCAAAATACAACCAATGGGTAAATCTACTATCATTGTGTAACTAAACCTCAACTACATATCTCTGAGGGAAGTTAGTTAAAATGAAAGACTTGGTTTACTTAATTACTCCTGTTCTAGACCAAATCCAGTCCTGTTTCCATTTGCTCATTATTCATTCCAGCACATGCCTAGTTCAGCCCTGTTTTTTAAGCCTACAATATAAAATTTCCTCCCTCTAATCACCTCCGTGCGCCTGATTTCCAAACCGTTTTAGCTCAGCCTTCTCCCCCGCGAGCGCCTCATCGGGGGGAACATCACATCGCTTTAAATCACCGCCAAGGGACGCCATTTTTGTTTGTCTCCCTGCGATTTCAAAAATAAATCTTGTCGGTTTGCTTGGCTCCTCTGTCGGCCGCCCACGCACAGATGCACACACAGGCAGGTTGGTGCTGCGGTCTCCGAGGGGTCGACGAAACTGTAGTTTTCTCTTGTACTGCTTCAACAAAATACACTTTATAAAGATAGAAAGATAACTTGCTTTAGTTGAGTATTCTATAGAAACAAATCATCAGAAAATATACCCACTTATGACTGAAATATGGTCTTTGCATGTTTTCATGTTTTAATGTCTTTACTTAACTACAAATGAAAATGCATCAAATCATTAACCTTCGACACATAATGTATATTTAATTGATTTTGTTGAAGGTCTAGGTTGTCTGTTTTGGGCTTTTTTAAAAGGCTTGGTCGCTTCTTGCTCTCTGAAAATCTGGCAACACTGTCTATTAGTGCATTAAGTGAAACTTGCTTCTCAAAAATGTTGAAGTAAAACAGTATTTTATGACTTTGATACAATTCTGAGCAAAGATAAACATTGATTGAACATAAAGTATGAATAAAAAACTTCTATTGTTGTAACAGATTTTTGGAATTTTGAAAGAATTATGAATTTTTATGAGTGAATGTTATGATTATTTTTCAATATTGATATCATAAGCATCAAAACCTACACTTACTGACCTTAAAAATGCTTATTGTGGTTATTTCTGTGCATTTAGTAATAAACTAGATTCAATGTAGAACTGTATATTCTTCATTGAAAACACAAAATTGATCTGAAATGGCTTGGAATTATAAAAAGATGCATTGACTTCCTGTTTGAAACTGCAGAACTGATAAGCCCCGTCTCTTTATCTCAATTTTAGTAGTAATCACAATTAACTACAAACAAGTGGGCGGGGATAGGTGGTAGGTGAGCTTTTCTGAGCATTCGAGCATCAGCTGAAGGCCAAGATTACTCAAACATGTATGAATCAATCTAAATACAACTTTGAGTAATCTAATGATGAGAAAAGGCAGTTATAACAAGTTTCTAAATTTAGAAAAATATATTTTACCCAATAGGTCTCCTTTAAGTAATCAGAAGTAAATAAAAACAAATGGGCAGGGAGAGGTCGTGGGTGAAAACATTTTTTTTTTAGGATGAAACTTGGCATATACAGTAGATCAATAATTCACATTTTGTTCATTGTAAAACACAAATTAATCTAACAGCTTAGAAATAGTAACATATCCATTGACTTCCTGTTTGTACAAAAAAAAAAAGTCTCTTTTGTAAGCAGCAAAGTTTGGCTATATGAGAATTTTGAACTAAACACGCTTCACTTGGAATCTGAATTTGTGAGTGATTGCAAGTAAACACAAACAAGTGGGCGGGGATAGGTGGTAGGTGAAGACAGGGATTTTCTGAATACTGTAGCACCAACTGCAGGACAATACATAATTACATGCAGAAATCCATCCAAATACAACTTTGGGCAAACTAATGATGAGAGAACACTGCTGCAACATGGTTAAAAACTCAGAAAAGTGAATTTTATTAGGTCTCCTTTAACCTCTTTATGTGATGAACAATTTATTATGCATTCAGAACAATATACTAATATAGGTTTAAGCTGTTGCAGAAAAAAGCAATGTCCCAATGAAACATAATACTACATCTCTGGAGTTTTACAAGTCAGTCTGAACAAATGCTAATGCTGGCCCAGACCTCAGGTTTAGTAAACACTGGTGGGCACTACTACTACTATTTTTCAAGGTGCACTGCCATACATTTTGACATTTTGCTGGACATTTTGACACGACGTAGCCCTAAATAGTGTCACAAGCTGGGGAAAGTGTGGACATTCGGACACTGCTTTACTTCTTAGGCATTCTCGCTGGCTTATACTGTAAATGAGAAGTAAATATAAAAAAATCATCTTTAAAGAACGAAATGATGGTATATTCTGTATTTTGTTCATTGCAAAACACATTACTTCTGACTTCCTGTTCAAAACTGCAGAACTGATAAGCCCCACTTCTTTATTGTATAATTTAATTGAGAGAAGCTTACTCAAAATTCATTAATCAATCCAAATACAACAAAATTAAACAACAATGACATAATACTCTTGAATAATTCTCTGAAAACAGTTCAAATCCAGTTTCTCGAGTCCATATTTAAACTCTCCTCAGTGATATACCTGCACCAGTAAGCCTGTTCGATTTGCCTGTGGTGTTAAAGCCAAAAACCACTACCTCTCCTTCCCTCTCTCCTTCCCTCATCGCCGACGGCAACAGCATCCAGCGGCCGATCGATACGGCGAGCTTTAGACGAAACAAACGGGTGATAAGATGCCCTGAGTTTTTACAGCCTGATTGTGGTGGGGGAGATGTCTTGTTAAATGTGCTTTTCTCCTTCGTGTGCAGTGGAGGATTTTTGGCAACAAGGCCGTGCAGGAATTTAAGGTTTTTTGCTGAAGAATTGTTTGGTCCTGGTTCAAAAAACACATTTAGTCTTCGATTATTACTTATGTAGTCTTTGTTTGCACCTATTTTTGTTCTGGTTTGCCTTAGATAGATCAGTGTTGTCTAAGTTGTTTTCAAAGTGAATTATCTTGAGAAATACTGAACATTTTTTCAAGTTTAAAATTCTGTTCTATTGCAACCACTGTGTTAAATATGTTTGCTGTTATGTCACTTGAAATATTGTCTGATTTGACAGTTTTTCAAAGCTGTTCTATGCAGAGTAAGACATATAAGACATATAGGTTTGTGAAGGAAATGGCAGTACTTCAAGAATTGCATCATCTATGACATTTTCCTTTGTTATCAAGGTTATCAGTCTTTGTTTAAGCCTCTTGAATCAGTCACTAATCTTAGGAATCTTTCTGTTATAGTCCTGAAGTTACAAAAGGCCTGCCTGCATTTAAGATTTTCACAAAACAAATAATTTTAAAATGTGTTTTCCTTTTTAATCTCAATGAAAGCATCACAGGATGTCATTTTCTTGATCTCACTTTGTTGCTTTTGTTTAACAGTGGAACAAATTCTAAAAGATCAGCATAGTTTAAGCCAGTGAACTAGGTCTGTTGTCGCCAAAGAAATTTTAGTCGACTAAAGACATGTCTGTCAACCAATTAATCGACCAAAAGATGGTGCGGCAAATAATCTAAAAAAAATGTTTTCTATGATTGTTGATTTGACCCAATTGTGCTCAAAAAGACGAGAAATGTGATTAAGCCCACCCAAAAAAATTATCAGGAAAAAGTGTGGTTTAGAAATGGAAAATGGTGAACCTCTAAAATATGGACACTAAATATAACTGTTGACAAAATGTTAATATGGATAAACTAAAAATGGAAAATTGTGACTGCAAAATTTAAAACTTAATCAAATCGTGAAAGGTAGGTACAGACCAATATTTCTGTCCAAAATCTTTAGCTTATTGAGTATTTTTGTTGTTGCTTCTCAATAGAAGTTCAATCATCTGATTAACTAAATGACTGAGCGACTAGACGGCTTCAGCACTACTGCTCGACTGTGAGGTCCAAACATAGAATGTAACAGAATGTTTTCACCTGCTGTGGCCATGGAGACTCTCAATTCATATGGAGAAGGCGATTGTACATGCAGTTTACTGTCTGCAGGTTTGAGTTTTTGAGCCTCACATGACTCTTTCATTTGGTTGTCAGTTTGTTTTCTTAGAGCCTAAGCTGATTCCACACAGTTCTCATTAGGCTCCACCCATGTTGTGTAGATTCTGTTATTCTTGGGAACAAATCGTGACAAAGGATCAGGCGTCTGAGAAAGTGACTCTCATGTTATTACTCATAAATAGTTTTGATTGGTCAGTAGCTTCTAATCTTCAATTTAATTCAATGTATTTGTAAATACCCAAATCACAGTTATATCAGAGGACGTTGTTGATTTAGCAGAAACAATTTGTCAGAAAATCAAACAATGAAACAGTCTTTGGTCAATACCAACAGAAGCATTGGAAAATTAGAAAGAGTCATTATTCAGAAATACATAGACAGCGTATCCAACAACAAACAAAGGCAGATGGATAATTGTCCCAGAGCGTCCCTTGTCCTTAGACCCTCCATCTCAGCAAAGAACCACAGTGAAGGACGCATGTCTGAATGTGTGGGGCTTTTCACAGTCTGGCAACCCGAGTTCATCTGTGATTGTAATACCTTTTTTAACCTAATAGTTGTGCATCTTACCTACAGTTTCTTTCAGGGAGAAGCCAGTGGTGATTAAAAAAGCCGTTAACAGTGTCTATTTAATTTGTGTGTTTACTACGAGGGCGTTTACATGCGCACAAAAAACCTGGTTATGATCACAATTTGTAAATATTCTGGTTTTGTGTGTGTCCATGTCAACACCATATTCTGATTTCAATTACCTGATTATTCGAGTATCCTGGTTCTCACTGGAATTTTCTGATAATAACCAGAATATTGTGACAGATAAACACCGTAGTAACCCAAGGAACTGATCTTTTTCATATATTCATTTTCTAACACGTACCGTAATTTCTGGACTATAAGCCGCTACTTTTTTCACAAGCTTTGAACACTGCGGCTTATACGACAATGCGACAGTGCGGCATATATGTTCTTTATCATTTTTCTTATTTAAATCTAGTGGGTGCGGCTTATATTCAGGTACGCTCAATAGTGCAGAAATTACAGTATTTCCTTGTAGGGTTGTGGGTAACTGAAGCTGTACCAATAACACTCCTTTTTCCTTATAAATTATTATTATTATAAAACAATAAAAAATCTATTATCCAACACAGCTGATTCTGAACTGACTCTTCAAAATTCAGACATATTTTTCCACTGTTGAAAATAACTTTCACCAAAGCTCTGAGTGAGTTCTACAGTATTATGTTCCTATTTTATTGTATTTTATCAGTTTGTTGTTGGAAACATGTTAAAGTTGCACACATGCTTAGTTCCGTACCATATCTGTGTCATTGTTGCCATAGTTACCAGTCTAAATATCCAGGATACCTTGTGTTGTTATAACAGCTTTTTCTCATCTTTAGTTTTATTAAGAATGATTCCTGCATGTTTGAGTAATCTTGTAGTGTCCTGCAGCTGATGATTGATGATTATTAAAAAAAAATTCTGATGGTTCAAAAAAACAATTACAATTTTTTGCTGCTTGTTACATTAATCTTACGATGAAGAGGCGGGCTTATCACTTCTGCAGCTTTTAAACAGGAAGTAAATGAACCTCTTTCTATTTCTAAGCAGTTTTTCATCAGTCCTGTCTTCAGGTTACACAAACCAAAATGTAAATCACTGATCTACAAATGTTATAGTTTATTCCTAAATGCAGTAGGTGCCCTTTAATCCCTAGTCCAGATTAAAATCCTATTGTCCTGTTTGAGATCGACTTCAGTTCTATCCCTGCTTCACCATCTGTTTTAGCCTTGCTTCAGTCCTCTTTTGAACTGCCTGCGTTTTAGCTCTGGTGCTCTCAGTTCTCTAGTGGCGAGGGTTTTGGCATCGCATCGCTCCTAAAGTATTTTTGGATTTCGGTGCCTGTAGCGGCGTTTTTTCTTTTTCCTTGCCTCTCGTTGCGTGTTCCTTTGGCGTGTGAAGAAACCTGATCTCTAACCCACTGTTCTTCAAAAAATCTCCCAGGACCGATTCCAGTTACAGCTCCAGTCCTATAACACCGCTCTGACTGAACCACAAAATACAGTTTGGGCCAAGCTCGCAGATTCTCTCAGACACAAGCTTTTTGCAACACATTTCAGTCGAGTTTCAAGTGTGTTTTTATAAAGATATATCTGAAAAATGCTCTTCTACGTTGTGACTGAGGCAAAAGTTTGATAAGAACACCTGATAAAATGTGTTTCTTAGCTTTTGTTTAGGCTAAATTATTCCTTATGAGTGAGTTTGTTTGGCAAAAACTGAAATAAATGTGCTTTTCTGTTGTCACGGCAACAGTGCAGACTTCAGCTAGCTTGTTTGCTAATGCCAGTTGAAGATTTTGGACATTTTAACAATATAAGTCACTCATCAAATGAACTAAAACATCTTATTTAAGCAGAGAAAGGTAATGAGTTGAACTGTGTGTGATGCTAAAGTCTGTGTCAGTGAGAAATGTGAGAAAAACAGTGGTGTTCTTGCAGTTTTTCTGTTTTTCTGCCACTGTTTACCTGATTTTCACATATACAAACACGATATTTAGCAGTAGTTGTGGTTGTTTTAATGTATTATCCGACCATAGCTACTGTTTTAACGTTATTTATGTTTTGAATCCTTACAAGTGTTGCTCCGATACCATTTTTTGGGAACTGATCTGATACCGATATTTTGTGTCCGGGTAGGAGCTGATACCGATACCAGTCCCGATACCAATTAATGGATAATGGCTAAAGAAGTAAACTAAAGATAGAAGAACGATTCTTTTACTCAAATTAAAATCAATAATCAGTAGGCTCAATAAGCTCACAAAGCAAATAATATTGGCTACAAACATAAAATACTGTTAATTTACTTCATTAATCGTGTTTTAAATTGTGCATTGCAAGATATTTTAATAATTTCTTGTTACAGACCTTAGTTCAAGTCATTTCCTGAGTCATGTCATTTACAAATGTTCTGTCCTTATTTTCTGTTAGAGCCTTTTACTCCACCATCTATATTTTAGCCGTCAAAAAAGTGGAGTAAAACTTTTTCTAATGGGACACAGGGGTTAAATAAATGTCCTTTTCTATTGTCACGGCAACAGTGCAGACTTCAGCTAGCTTGTTTGCTAATGTCAGTTGGAGATTTAGGACATTTTTTTCTGTTGAACAACAAATAAGTCTCATTAAACAGACTAAGACCATCTTATTTAAGCAGAGAAAAGTAAATAGTTGAACTGTGTGTGATGCTAAAGTCCAAACCAAAACGCTGCTGTTGTTTTTCTGCTTTTCTGCCACTGTTTACCTGATTTTCTCTTTTTACATGTCACATACAAACTCAACATTTAGCAGTAGCTGTGGTTGTTTTCATATTTATAATCAGTTTGTAGGTTATTTATCTTAGTTCAGTCATGTTTTGAGCCTTCATGTAAGAAATTATAATTGCCTCATACATTTTCGCCACTCACTGCTGACATTTAAACCGCGTCATTCCCTTCCACATTTCAGCTGTTGTTTTTGAGCCTGATTGTGTCTTTGTGCGTGCGGAGTGCCGGTATAGATCACTGCGTCCTTGTCATATAGATTTAGAGGCCTGGGTTTCCTACAGCTGCCCTTTCACTGTGATCTAGCACCTTTTACCCGGACAATACAGGCCTGAGTGTGTGATTGATTATATCTGCTCATCAAATGGCTTTATCCTCACATCAGACACACTGTGGTTCAGCCGAGAGCACAGGGGCAGGACTTATGAGTGGAGTTCTACAGGAGCTCGTGTTTAAAGTCCATATAACACATGATCACATTTTTTTGACTTGGCTTTATGTGAAAGTAGAGATTATGCAGACAGTGTTCTAAATGTTAGAACTGATTGACAAGAAATGAGAGTCAATGGAGAGAAAGAGCTTTTTTCGATGCAAGAGCTTAAAATAGAGCTAAAACAGGAAAAAAGGTTATGTATGAACATTCTTTTATTTGAAAAATCCTTAAAATTTAGATAACAAAATAATGTATTTCTTTGTAGCTGTGGCAACATCTTGTTAACTACAAGCTTGTTTGCTAACGACAGACTCAAAAACAAATTTTTTAAGAAGATAAAGGTAATAAGTTCAACTGTGTGATCTCAGTTAAATGTGAGAGAAGCTCAAGTCTTGTTGTTTATCTGCTTTTCTGCCACTGTTTACCTGATTTTCTTTTTTTTCCATAACCCAGTATTCAGCAGTTGTTGTGGGTTGAATTTGTTATTAAATTGCGTGTTCTTGTGGTAAATATTTACCATAGTTTTGCAACAGGAAAAATTATGAAGAATTTGACAAATATAAGTTGAAACTTACAGGAAGCAATAGGCTCTGTGCACTTGGCTTGTTTTCGTTTAAAATAGTACATCCTGTACATACAACCATTTTCTGTCATTTCATTTCTATGAGGTTTTCACTACATCAGTTTAAAACAAATAAATACTCTTTAGATCAGACAGTTGTGGTAAATGTTACAGAAAACAAGATTGTGCGTGTTGCTTAAGTCCAAACCAAAATGCTGTTGCTATTTTTCTGCTTTTCTGCCACTGTTTCACCAGAGGACACTTGGTGTTTAAAAAGAGGCGTGATCGTGTCTAAATGCTAATGCTAACAGGAAATGGTTGTATAAACAGAAGTTAGCTATTTTGAACAAAAATAAGCCAACTGAAGTTTCCTGCACAGAGCCTATTTGAGTTTTATAACAGAATCCCTCCACATGTCGTCAAAAAATGTCAAAATGCAAAGAATTTACACTCAACTAACACAGTTTGCTGGACTTCAGACACTCACATTTAACAAAATGAATGTGTCATAAGAAATTATCATTTGTCAAATTGTAATGTCTTTGTCATTTATGTTGAAATAAGTTGTGTTTTGACTGTCTTAAAATATGATTTGCCAATGGAAGGAGCATGAAATATTTAGTTTTTAGGCATCTTAATGGGACAAAATGGCCACTTTACTTCAAAGTAGACCACTTCTCTTTCAGTCTTGATACCATACTGGAACTGTATCGGGTTATCGACTGATGCCAGAGTAGGGACAGAAAATAACTTTTTATTCTCAAAACTCATTAGAAAATGGGTTATATGTTGTTATGAAAGTATTATTGAACAAACTAATAGGTTTATGTGAACAACATTTCAAACATTATGAGACATTCTGGGTCAACATCAGTCAGTAATTAGACTTATTACATCCTGCGTTATATTCACTTAAGGCTTGCTACTGAAAATGCCTTCAAGCACTTTTTTTTTAACATATTAGCTTATTTAAGTTTGTATTTTTTTCGGTGTAAATCCAGATTCACATTGACCATTTTCCTCTGTCTCCTGCAGTGACTGGTGCACATACGGTAAAGATTATTAGAGTGATCTCACTAAGGACGTCAGATCATTGGAGAAACGAGTCTGTACAAAGACTGATGCTTTGGGCCGCTGGTGCAATCACAGCTTGTTAGGCTGATTTAGCTCCTTATGGGACCCACAGGGGGCAGTGCAACACGACGGGAACATCCTCTCTCATTTTGTGTCTGCTCCAGCTCAACAAAACCAGCTGCTTTAGTCTTAGTTTGGTCCAGGTTTAGTTCTGATTAAAGCATGCACACACAGGATTTCAGAACTGGGATTTAGATATAAGCAGTGTCAAGGGCTGCACAATTAAACGCAATATTTGAGTTATTCCAGGTCTGGTGCAGTCACGGCTTGTTTGGGGCGATTGAGCTCCTTCTGGTGTGGGGCGGTGTGGCGTGACTTGACCCTCCTCTCTCATTATGTGTGTGTGTTCCAGCTGAACGAGATGATCCGTGCGCCTGTGGAGGGGACTTCTGGCAGGTGGACCACATTCGGCCGTTTACAGCGGAGGAGGACAGTGCTCGCTGGACAACCTGCAGACGCTCTGCACTGTGTGTCATAGACAGGTGTGTGCAAGTCTTACTGAACTGTTCAAAAACACCTAGAGCAGAACTTTTGACCTTGTTAAATGTCTTGTAAAATGTCTTGTAAAATGTTGTGAAGGTTACATATGTATTTTTGGGGCATTTGAAGCTTGTGTCTCAGTTGTCTCCTGGTGTAAATACGGCACATGCAGTTTCTAAGTTTCACTCAAATCCTGACCTGATACCAGCCCTCCTGAAAAACCCTGGATCTTAGATCTATATATTTCTTTTTTTAGCAGTAAAATGTGTTTGGATGTGTTTTTGTTGCCTTATTTTAATACTAAGAATATATAAAAAGGAGAAGATAAAAAAAGTCATGTTTAGATTCCATTTGATAGGATTACACAAGAGAAGAGACAGCACTACTGCTGTAGATGTTTAGTTCTCCTTTAAGAACACTGTTTAGTCTTTAGTATTGATTTAGTTCTGTTCAGCTATAGTTTGCTCCTGCCTGACATAAACTTCTAGAACATGCAACCAACCTATAAAAACACAGTTGTACTTATAAATAACTGACGGTGCATTCAGCATCGTTTCACTATGAGAGTTGCAAAGGGGTTTCAGGTAGAAAAAGAGCCACAGTGTAGACTTTAAAGAGCCGCATGTGGCCCTTGAGCCAGTGACCTAGACAGATAACTGTCCTGAAGATGACTCGCTGATAGCAGCCGAAACATGTTGACAAGGTAAATACATCTTAGAACAAATTGTCTTTAAAAAGAATACTGAAAACTGGGATAATACTATTGTTTGCCACATTAGGAATTCCTGCATTTAAAGATGCACTGTGTAACTTTCTGGAGATAAAAGGTTATCGACATACTTCTGTAAAAATAGAAGGTACATACTTTGGGACATTTTGAATGAGGATTGTTATGTTTTTGTAATAATGTGAGGGAAAAAACGGCTAAAGGAACTACTTTTCCATGGAAAACTTGGCAAAACACATTCCATCTTGTGGTTATGTAAGCTCGCTCAAAGTAATAACACTGATTTTGTTTATTGTTCTAATAATTAACATATTTATTCCTATTTAAGTCCTACTAATAGGTAGGACATGCAACATAGAAACATTTTACAGGCCAATCATATTTAAAACAGATGGAGGACAGCTAGAACGGGTATTGCTTAAATGTAGTTTAAAATGTTACTGCATTTCTAGTCACTAACAGAAATCGTCAGATGGAAAATTTGTCAAATTACCTATGAACCTTATGGCAAAGTTACTAATATGAAAAACTGTCTCTTTACCCGTTTATCTAAAGAAAATAACTGAAGAAGTGTGCTTGTTATTGTTTGTATTATAGCTATAGCTTTTGTTAGCATATCAACCCAGCTCAACTGCTGCCGAAAGTTGTGAAAAGCGCTTCAAAACACATTATGGTGAAGAATTACGAGGCTCAGAATACTTTAGGCAAGTGAGCAAACATGTTACTGCTGTAAAAAGTTAAAATTAAATCACTTTGCTTGAGTTTTTAACACATAAATGAATAGATTATGTACAGATTATTAGCAAGCAATGCACATTTTTACATTCAAACGATGATTGTGACAAGACTCCTGTCCTTCCTCGTCTCCTCTGCTGCTTCCTTCACTGCTCTCGGTAAAAACACAGCGGCACAACCAGGGGCTTAGGGGCGAAAAGCAATTTGTCAAACATTTAAGGTGCACAGTGAAGCGGCCACCGTCTAATCCGCACATAAAAGAAGCCTGTATCGCTCACGTACGGGATTATTTTCGCTGGCAATATTTGGCATTGATCAAACCTCGGACCATCCTTCACCCTGAGCGAGCGGCCGGTCTAACGCAATCACAGGATGAGCTCCACGCTGGCGTTGATAGATAACACTCCTCACTACAGGTTATGTGTCTATCTGTCAATTGTCAATATTTTATAATCACGAGTCGGGTCGGGTGATGTTAAGGACAGAAATTAACTGTTTTCACACAAGATTTTTTGCAATTGTCTTATTTGAGGTTTGTGTCTTTCAAAACTGAAATTTACAGTAAAATTGAAATATCAGTCTACACTTGCAATAGGCTGTGTTCCCATGGCAACACAACATTCTATAGGCCAGTAATATTTATTACAAGTGGAGGTCCGTTAAAATGAATGCCGTTTAAATGCAGTTTTTGTTAAAAAGCTAAATGTGAATGGGTCTAGACACCAGATTGTACACTGCAAATCATATACTGTATATCTGGTCTTGACAAGTGAAAGAATCTGTATATGTAATGGAAAATAAATGTACGCTTGGTAAATTCATTCTGTCTAACTTTGATTACTAATCGTATGATTTTTCTCTGATACGACAGTTGTAATAAGCTATAAGTACCTGACAGTTTCGGCGGCAGGACTTCCGCCTTCGTCAGAGGTGACATCCGATGTTGTGACGTGTCTCTTAAAGGATGTTCCGAGGCGTGGCCAATTTGACATATCTGTCCAACTGGCCACACCTGCCCCCGCCTGGTGGTCTCTGGAGAAGTGAATCCCATTTGTGAGCTAAATTGAAAGTTCCTTCGTCTCTGTGACGAATACAAAAGATGGATACGAGAGGCTATTGAGATCAGGAAGCAGAGTACACGCACCATCAACAGAGTGCAGGCGTGGCCAGTTGGACAGATCTGTCATCTCTCTCTTTATGACTGTACGTCACTTTGTCAGAAGCATCATGGTGAGGATCACCTGCCGCACGAGCGCGAGGACCTTGGTGCATCTGTCTTTGACGGCGGCTCTGGAAATGTGAAATAAAGATGCAACATTCCTCATCATCTGTAAATGAATGGAGCTCTTTGTGCTTGTCGTCAAAGTGCTTGATTCTTTTTGACGATCATTACACACATCATCTCCAACACACCTGCTCCTTAAATTATAACTTTACTAGACTATAGAACATGGACAACACTTGACGCCCACAATGCATCAGTGTAACAGCTCCTTACCTCTAATGACCCTCCACTTTCCTGTGACCTTTATAAACCTAGTTTAATGCACTCGTGTTTCACTTTTATAACCGCGCACATGAAAGAAAACACATGATCACATGACACACACACTGTTCTCTGCTCACTGCTGCTCTCCACAAGTCTGTGTCGTCTCTGCTCTTCTGACACATGATGCCACTGTGAGACAAATTGTAAATGTCTTTGTAAATGTCTTTATGTCTGTGGCCTCTTTAATGTGCCTCAAAAATTTGCAAAAGATCCTAAACTCCTCTAGTGTGCAGTCAGCATAATACAAATCACCAAATTGTACATTTCCAGTAATTTTGATCCATATCTAGTGTAGAATAATTTAGATCTGATTTATGTTCTTTTGTATAGCTTTAATAATATTTTCTTGTTTTGTTCGTCACACAGCGAACCGCCCAACAGGCCAAAGAGCGCAGCCAGATGAAGAAGACGACAGCAGCCTCCAAAGTGGCTTCAGACATCACCAAGTTCTTCATGAAGAAATGAGTTTGGACAATACCACTGACATGTATGACCCCAGTGTTTCTCAAGATGTGGTGTGGGGCCACTCGGAGGTACGCAAGGACTCAGCTGTCTGCACATGTTTTTATACGTTTTGAAAATATAATCTGTAAATGAGTAATGCAGAAGAAATGTTGAAAATAAAAATGATCTGTGACTGAAATGTGGTTTCTAAAACGAATAAGCAACATTAAAAGTACTCTTGAATCTATTTTACTTTGTCTACACAGTTTTTTAGATTTTAAGCATCTCTCCATGAGCTCCATGAGAAATATACACTGGATAAATAATTAGGCTGATCTTGCCTGATACGCTAATGCTGCAGAAATGCTCCAAACGAGACTGGATGATTTATGGGCTTTAAAAACAAAGTCTCTATTACATCTAAGCTCAGACTGTGTCCAGTCGAGCTCCTCTTGATTCAGTCTTTGTGCAGTGAACAGCTCACATTCTGTCCTCTGCTCTGCTGCTGCGGTTATCTCCTTTGATCCCACACACGTAAAGACCACATGCTCTCTTTGCTCCAGTGAAGGTTTCATCCAACGACAAAAGTCAGAGTACCGCTGCATGGAGCACCTCCGCGTGGAGAACTGGACTGCAGTGTGCTGTGTGAGAGGCTCTTGTACTTCTCGTGAAATGGAAAGTCTGCCATGACTGCACTGGAGCTCCACCGGAGGTAGTCTGAGCTAAGTGTTACAATAACATCACAGGTCTGGGAATTTGAGAACTGTTTTTCTGAGGCTCAGAGGGAAAAGAATAGTATTTCACAGACAAAACTCCAGCCGTGTTTGTGATGATGAAGCAATGCAAGCATTGCAAGAAGATGGTTAAAAAGTCAATTAGCCAAATGTGTTTTTAAAACAAAGCTATCCCCATGAACTCGTCCCACCCACACATTTCAAGCAAAACTTTCTGGAATAAGCAAAAGGAGGGTCTGAGTTTGGAGAGTGTGATTAGTTTGACTACAGGTGTTTGTGGTTAGCAGACAGTTTTGAGTGGACAATTAATGCTGATTTCACTAGAATGACACTGGCATTTTCAGTGAGTTAGTTTGTGACTATTTTGATTTGAAACTTGCTCATTCGCTCAGGTTCTACAAAAAATGCCCCAAAATGACTCAGAACAGTAGACAATGCTTTTAAACCCCAATATACACAGTTTATTATACTAAACAAGTCGTTCTTGTGTTCTTCATCTTTAAACTTCATTTGAAAGGTGCACCGTGTAACTTTTTGACCAAAAATAGACTTAAATATAATCATATTATAACTATAAAATAAAATGTGTGCCTTCACTTTGAGTGTGTAGGGCACAAATAGACATTATTTGCCTAGAGGCGCTCCTGCAAGTTTCCGTAGAAAAACAGCTCTTTATCTAGATTTTTGCATTCTGACAAAAAAATATTGATTCCCATGAAGAATGCCCAGAGTAGGATTTTAACTTTCTATTTCAATTGTTTCATGAAGTTGAGTTTTCACATCCAGAAAGTTACACAGTTTCACTTTGCGCCCTGCTTCATACCTGATTAGTTTAGTCCTAGTTTCACATGCTAAGCCTTAAATATCACTTAAATTATTTCTTATTTGATCTTTATTTAATTTTGCTTTGACCTGACCAAGTATAGATTTGAATCCCTGCTCAACAATGTCTTAATTCCGTGTTCATCCTTTACTTTTGTCCCACAGTTGTCCAGATTTCCCTTGCTCCGACACTTCTAAACAGCACTTGCTCTGATAAGTTTTCAAACAGCTGTCTCGTAGCTCTGTTAGCTCTTATGCGCTAAACCGCACTCTTGGGTCGCGGCGCTTGACGGATTAAGATAAAATACCTTCTTCTTTTCCAGTTCAAATCCTCTCTGCAGATCACTACTTACTCATTTCCTGATGAAATCCACTTTAGCAGGGTCAAGTAGCCTCTCGCGCTTTCCACGGGACGCCCCATCTCCACAAAAACCGGTGAATCAAATGCAAATTCAGCTTTTGTCCCCAAACCATCACAGCCAGCGCGCTACTTTTGTGATTTATGATAGCCTCGGCGCGCTCCCGGCTGCATCAGAGCACAGGTTGTTTAGAAAGATGCTACGGTTATTTTAAGATTGTGCGAACAGAGTAAAAAAGTGAAAATGAGGGATGAATCGGGGGCTCCGCTGTGATAATAAAAAGTCCCAAACACAAACTGCGTGTCCTCGTTGGCGCCCTCAGCAGGTGACACTATGGAAATCTGCTTGGTGGATGATAAATGATTGGACATAAACTTGTATATTTTTTTTGCATTTTGCCTCCTTCTGTTTCTCCACAGCTGTTTTGTTTAGGATTTCACCACAAAAGTTTAGTCAGACCTAACAGAGCTAATATATGAGTTGGCCAGCATTTGTTCAAGAGACTTAACTTGTTCCAGAGCCGAGGACCAGCAACAGAAAGTGCTCTTAACAGCCCAGGATCAGCCGACCTGAAGGTACGAGAGGGTCCTCTGTGGCTGTAGCAGGTCAGACAAATATTGAGGTGCAAGACCTTAGACACAAGCGCAGTTCAACTCTGATGTTATGGAAGACTTAGCAACTGAGCTAGTTCGGTAAGATTTGAAGAACTCTCGAGCGTTCATGTTTATTTTCTTATTGATATGAAAGATTCTACACATTTAGGTCAGAGCTTTATTACAAATCACTGTTGAGTTTACAAACCTATTAATGTTTTATATAGGTAAAATTAATGTATAAAACTGCTTATGCCTAGCAAACCTCAAGTAAAGATTTCTCATCTTGTGGGTCATTTAGAACTCTATGGGGGTATTCCATGAAAGTGGCTTAACAAGTCTAGGCTTATCCTAAAATCCTAAGCTGAAACTAGCTTCATCTCCAACTTAAGCCTCAAGTCGTTCCATGAAAGAAATAAACCTGGGTCTGAACAACGCTAATTCAAGCTTGAAGATTATCCTGAGCTATGAGCGCGCTCCCGCTGAATGTGACGAGACCAGATCAATGGAGCGACGACTTCACTGAGAATGAGAGAGAAAAACGCTTATTTTACATGATTTGACTGAAACACGAGGAGCCAAAGTGCACACGGACTACAGTTTGATTTGCATCGCAAAAGTTTTCAGTTTATAGTCGTTTATTCTTATGCGGGGAGCGAGAGGCTGCCCCTCCCCTCCTGTTCACTGCTGGAGAAAGACGAGGCGGAGATCCAGAGGATTTATCATCGTATTTGTGAGTAGTAGGCTCATCGTTTTTAATGCAATGCACAGTTTTCCACTCCGCATGTGGAACTAGTCCCGCTACGTAAAGTTGTCACAAAGTTGTAGCGTAACCTGAGCGTAAGTCTTCACAACCAGAACTGACCAATCAGAGCAGAGGATGTGTGTCCGTAGTGTGAGGAGAGACGAGGAAAGGAGATGCGATGAAGCGCTTTTGCGCTCAAAAGCAGCAGCACAACTCCACGGCTCTCACACTTTAGTCCTGCTTTCATTGCTTCATCCTTAAGAGAAATAGCTGCATGTCTGTGGGAGATCTTACGTAGTTTAGATTCACGTAGGAGTGGCCTACAAGTTAATTTTCCAGTTAAATATGTGGCTTTTTGTGCAGCCAATGTGACGTTTGCTCTTACAAACGCGTCTATCCACAGTGAGAGCGGCTCAAAAAGGATGAAAAGAAACAGTCAGAGCGGCTCTTTGGTGCCAATGCCAAGTAAATAAAAGCGAATAAAAAGTGACGTTATAAGTTGTGTTGTGACAGGCAGAGAGATTTCACACAGTTGTGGAAGTGTGTGAGGATAAACATGAGATTTAAGACGTTTTTTGAGACAAAGCTAAAATAATCTTGACTGTTAGCCTGGTCCCGACCAGGTTATGTCTGTGCACTTGTTACTGCGGCAACTCAGCGTCACCTCTGGTTAGCCGCGTTAGTGGAACAGAAATGGAGATTTCATAAGCCTAGATTGGCCAAATAAGCCAGGCTTTGGCTTTAGCTCGCTTCATGGAATACCCCCTATGACACCAACTCTTTCACATGTTACTAGTGAAAACAGCCAAAAATGACATAAACATCACCAAATAAAAGTTGTAAATATAGCTTCACTTCTCTGTGGAGGAGCGTCTGGGTCACAGTGATGGAGTTTGTAAAGCATTTCCTGCCTATGAATGTATTAGTTTGAGAAAAATAATATAAAATCACCATTATTGTTTACTAAAGCTTTGTAAGACACAAGTCAATCCGTTTTGCTCATGGTTTTGTTAAAATCACTTGTTTTAGTGCATTTTATCAGTGAAAGTGCAGCTTCTGCCATTGAGTTCAATAGATTTACATCCTCACATAACTGTACTACTATTGTGTCACGTGTCATGTTGTAGCAACTGAGCAGAGCTGCTGATCTATGTGCAAGACCATTTAAACATTTAAAACAGAGTAGATTTAAAAATCAACTCGAAAGCGTACTGACAGCCAATGTAGAGACGCTCAAATTAGAGAAATGTGGTTATGGTTACAGGTGCATATTACACAGTATATATGGCATGATATGAAAAGCCTAAGCCTGAGCCGATATTTCATAGAGTAAAATTTACGAGTTTTGGTTGACGCACCGTGGCGACATTAGGCTTCAAGTTACTAAATTAGGTGAGTTTAGGGCTGAGGCTTTGGGTAAATTAAGATTAGGATCAAGATTTTGTTAATATTCATAAATATTAACACATCTTTACAACTACCGTATGAACTGAGGCTGCAATGCGTCATGTTCGTGCTAAGAATACACTATTGACATGTCCTGTTATGTCATGGTACATACACGCTTTCCTCTGAGATCGGTACTTTCTATTGAACCCAGCTGTCTTCTTACTGTGTTTAGAATTTTTTCCCACCACTGCAACTCCATAGCTCCTGGACATTTTAGAGTCAAATCAGCCATTTTGGGAGAACCAGATTCAATTTGTACTCTAAGCCAACAAATAATAAAAAAAACAACTAAAAATGAAAGTTAATTTAAAAGGAACTTGTATATTGGATCCACTAAGCTTTTATTAAACGCAGTGGCTGGCCGTGCATTTCTTGCCTAGGCCTTCAGTGGTGCTCCTTTTAAATATATATTAACTTGTCAATAACCAGCTGATAAAGAATAAAGAGCAAAGCATCATTACTTCTTTAGCCAGAATAAACGCATTTACACACACATCCAAAAAATATTTACTCACCAATAGTCTGAATTACTTGTACACCAAAACGCAAATGATATTGTCTTACCGTGGAGCTGGTGGTGGTGTGCGCACGGATCTCACGCTAGACCTAGACCCCGTCTGGTCCCGGGGCACCGGCGACGCCTCATGGCTGCGTAGATTTCTGCTCCTCTCTCGCGCAGTTATGTTTCCCTCTGCACTTGCTTGTTTAGCTGTAAATCCACTTAGTCAAAAGTTTTGGAAAGGACCTTTGCTTGTAAGTGTCCCGCAGTACTTTGGTGCCTTGTGGCTGCTTTTGTTAGACAAGACAAATTAACAATCACAGAGTGGCTCCAAACATCTCCGTGGCAAATAATAAGCACACCCGCAATACCGTTTGCAGTTTCCGTGGCGCACAAATCCCTTTCCTCGCTTGTGACAGGCTAGCTAGGTTCGGAGTTGCCCGGTCTTTCTCAACAATGTCCAGCTTTTCTTGAAAAGTCCGTCTTGAAAAAGGCTTTACCAATAAATTTGCAACAAAATCGATTTCTTCTCTCCCTTTAGCCACTGTGACAAAACTGCTCAAAACAACAATAACATTGCTTGACTGCGCACAGCCAATCAAATGCCGTAGTTATCCATGACGTTGGCGTCGCCTTCGAGAAGTCCTTCGTGTCGTCAACGTAAAATCTGATTGGTTGAAGCAACAGTTTGATACGTGCTTATGTGCCTTCAAAACTGATTGAGAAGGCCTCGGGCAGATTTCACTGACCCTGACAACAACTGATGACTGAAATATGATTGGTTAAAACAATATATTTGAAACACACGCCTGAAAGCTGCGAAACGATGGGAAATGCTACGAAGAAGCTGATAAATAATTATTGAATTATTATTAAGCATGCATGCACTAAATATAATTTTTATCAGTTTGTTATTTAGATATTTTTAGGCCAGCAGAGACGGCCTTGCAGGCCTGACGGTCCGCCACTGATGAAACGTCCCTAAAACTATTTTTTTTGCTTAGATTACCTTCAGCTTTTGCAGAGGAATTTTCAAAGCCCAAAATAGGCTCAAAAGTTGTGTCATTCACAAAGAATCCAGACAATTATTTGTGCTCCCAAGGCTCAAAAACAAGCACCGGCTTTACTCCAGAGATAGAACTGACTATAATAATGACTACAATAATCCTAATATGAGCAAACGTTTGTGTTTTGTTTTAAAATTTAGTTTTAGAGACCTAAAATTTATTATGCAGATCTATAAATTCTTTGGGATGTGGGTTGACTTGATATATTTTGAGGTTTGATAGATTATTTTGATCAGATAACTGACAAATAGTAAATATAGCGCGAAGATACAATGCTTTAACCATAGAAAGTGCTTGATTTTTTGTGTGTTAAAGCAAACTAAAAGCTCACAAGATTATTTTCTACACAATCTAATGACTATAATTACAATTTCAACATGCGTAGCCTAAATTACAAAGAAGAAAATGTTATAAACTGTTTCAAATCTCTTTAAAACTCCTGCCTTTTGCCTGCGATTGTCCACGTCCTCCTCCTCTCCATCTCCTCTCAATGATCTGAACTAAAGTCTCTCACAGGGCTATGTTTAGACCCGGGCCCGTTGCTATGGAAACAGGGATCCGGGCAGGTTCAGCGATGTCAGGAATATCGAATCTTACTCCGGAGAGACCTTCTTTACACAATGAAGCAGACACATCTCCAATCAATGCGCGCGGACAGCCACTTTCTGCTGCGAGTTTTTTTTTTTTTTTTTTTTTTTTTTTGTCGGGGGCGTCTCTGCGCTGTCGTCATTTCACGTCCGGATATTTCTGACACGTTTAAAAGTCACAATTCAGCGAAAATACTGTTTTAGAAAGTGGAAAGTTTTACAGACTTAAGGATGTCAAGTCAGAGGTTTAGTGCAATAACTGGTTTTGACCGAGATCTGTCCTGCTGCTGACGATTTTAGATTCTGGTAAGTCGATTAAATGATAATTATGAATGTATAGTGTGTGTTTTTATGTGTTTAACAGAAGTGACAAGTCCAAGTTAAAGAGAGACAAGTCCAAGTCAAGTCCCAAGTCAAAGAGAGACAGGTCCATTTCATGTCCCGAGTCAAAGAGAGACAAGTCCAAGTCAAGTCCCAAGTCAAAGAGAGACAAGTCCAAGTCAAGAACCAAGTCAAAGAGAGACAAGTCCAAGTCAAGTCTCAAGTTAAAGAGAGACAAGTCCAAGTCGAGTCTCAAGTTAAAGAGAGACAAGTCCAAGTCAAAGAGAGACAAGTCCAAGTCAAGAACCAAGTCAAAGAGAGACAAGTCCAAGGCCCAAGTCAAAGAGAGACAAGTCCAAGACAAGTCTAGAGTCAAAGGAAGACAAGTCCAAGACAAGTCTAGAGTCAAAGAGAGACAAGTCCAAGTCAAGGCCCAAGTCAAAGAGAGACAAGTCCAAGACAAGTCCCTAGTCAAAGAGAGACGAGTCCAAGACAAGTCTAGAGTCAAAGAGAGACAAGTCCAAGTCAAGTCCCAAGTCAAAGAGAGACAAGTCCAAGTCAAGTCCCAAGTCAAAGAGAGACAAGTCTGGGTCAAGTCCAAAGTCAAGTCCCAAGTCAAAGAGAAAGTCCAAGTCAAGTCCCAGTCAAAGAGAGACAAGTCTGGGTCAAGTCCAAGTCAAGTCCCAGTCAAAGAGAGACAAGTCTGGGTCAAGTCCAAAGTCAAGTCCCAGTCAAAGAGAGACAAGTCCAAGTCAGGTCCCGAGTTTTTACCCCACAAGTCAAATCCAAGTCCTCTGCTTTTAGTTTAAATTTTTATAATTTTATTGATTTTTATTAATTATCCCTTTCTAGTCACAAAAGATTGAGACTTGTTCCAATATGTTATCGAAAAGCTACACTACATAACAAGAAGGTCCTGCGTTCAACTGCCAGGCGACCCTGGACCTTCTATGTAGAGTTTGCATCTCTCTCTGTGTCTGCGCAGGTTTCCTCCAGGTGCTCCAGTTTCTCCTACAACTAAAAACATATCCAGTAGCACCCCACAATTTTGTACAAGCATCTCTGACATTGTGCTGAATGTAATTGTACATCGTCCTAATTACAACAACCTAAAAACATCTTAACCTGGCTCCAAGTCCAAGTCAAGTCCCTAGTCTTATTCCATTTTATCAAGTCAAATCTCAAGTTATCAAAACAATGACTAAAGTGATTAATTTAATGATGAGAGACGTTATAACATGGCTAAGAAGTCAGAAAAGTGGATTTTACTTACGTTTTGTTCACTTATGATGTCTCCTTGTGTGTTTTGTCTCTTCTTCAGACCTGGAGTGACCCTGATTCTGGACAAAGAACTTCTTCTCTTTCGCAGATCGTCTTGTAAAGTTGTTCGGATGTCGTATCGTAGGAGGGGCCCGTGGGTGCGCCCCTCTCAGCAGCTCAGCACCACATTTAATAAGCTGCTGCTGTCCAAACCTGCAGACACATCTCCAGGCAGCTGTGTCAGTCTGTCACACACTTTATTACTGCACCAAGATGGCCGCCGCGACGACAGGACAGTGCAGGAGGGTCCGAGAGAAGAGCTAAAGCGACGACTGAATATACTGACTACATTAGTGACAGGCTGCGTTCACTTTCAAGACTTATTCACATTTTATTTTTTGTAGCAAAATATATATTCATGTTATTGTTCAGTTATCACTTAAAAGTTCACACTGTTTAACTACATGATGAATGAATGAATGAATGAATAATTTTTATTATTGTGTTCACATGCAAGTGCCTCATGGCTTATAAGACCATACTGAACATCAGCCAGTATCCAGAATCAAAAATAAATATTCAACATTATTACAATGAGTCTGCCGTTTCCTCAGCTTGTCACAAAACAGAATTTAAACATAACAATCAATAAATTTCATTTATCATCATCAAAAAAACATTCAGGTTTTCACATCAAAAGGATTCTGATCATCAAAAAAAGTATACAAAAAAGATTGTCTAACTTCTAATTCACACATTGAATACCCAGGAGAAAGCCACTCAGGATCCACCAGTGTTGAACAAACTGCTGTGGGAGTTTGTAATCCTCACATGAAGCCATCTCTGCTTTTCTTCCCACAGAGGATTGTGGGTAATGGAGTCCATCAGCACCACAACACTGTTTACACTGGACAAGCTTCAGCTACAGGAAAACATTGGCTCAACAGCACCCAAAGGACGACTGCCTTCTGTATGTGTCAGCTCCTGGAGTAACCAGTTCAGACATGTTTGGATCGGTTAAGTCTGGCTTTACACTTCATTTAGTTACAGTATATTTAGCCCTAGTTTTATTGACAGTTTAGGTATTAAATTAGTCTTAGTTTAGGCTTTTTCCATTGTCTTTGGTAACGCTCATCTTGTCTTCAATTAAAATGGATGGATCTTATTTCTTTTTTAAGAATGGCATCTTTGAAATATCATGTACATTGTGTAATTGATCATAAATTGGAAAAACAGGACACGCATTTGACGAAAGAAAGGAACACCAAACCAATTGTTCAAATGCTGGAACAAACGAGACAATAATAAGTAGGAAGTGAGGCACAGACACCATCAACCGGGATGAAGGAGATTCTCACACATGGGACACTCTTCTATAAACAAACAGGCATTCTTCTGGGTCGCCTCACACTGGCCACTCTTAAGAAAGTAACATCAGCCGGTAAGAGGCATGTCACAACAATAGGTCTATTGTAAGAACTGGATACGATACTCTCCCTCTGTCCTCGTGTGAGTTTAAAGTGAGGCTAAACACGCGATCAGAGACTTTTTTCGGCCACAACTGCACTTCAAACAGGCTCGAAAAAGTGGGAGATGCCCGGAGACCTTTTAAGAGACGCCCTGTGGGTGTGAACAGACACAAAGTATGGACGAGTGATGCGCGTTTTGTGTGGGAGCAATCCTGACGTGAGGTGAGGTTTACAGCTGCTGAGGCTGTGCAGCACTGGTCTAGTTTCTTACTTGCACTTCAACATTATTTTTTGTTAACTTTACAGACATGTATGAAACCTTTTCCTTTACATAAGCACATGAGCTCGTGTGAGTATTTGCTCAAATTAAAAATGAAAAGCAAACACAAACAGATGTTTCGAACCTACGATCAATGTGAGCTAAATGACTCATGGTGTTATTGTGTAGCGGGTAACTGATTTCCAACTCTCCACAGCTGCATTGTCAGAAGGAGTTTTTCATATCCCACCTGGGCGGCTTGGCTGTGGTGTCAACTCAATGTGACGTGAGTTTGTACTAAAAATGCACTGACAGCGTTTGACCATCGTGGCAGCACATTTCCCTTTTTTTACGTGACAGCGAAATGAGTGAGTTTATACAAAAATGACCCGGAAAATGTAGATAATTGAATTTTGACTCCATTCACACAGTCTGACAGTGGGAAAAAAGTGAATTCTGCATTTAGTTTCACTTTAATTAATGGCAAAAAACTTTCCCTAAAGAGCATCCATTCCTTTTTCCAGATTTAATATTGCTTGTGTTCGGATGACAGGTCACATATGGATTTCACAAAGGTAGATTTTTGAAGTAAAAATGTAATTTTATTATGTTCAAAACAGTCAAATGAAGTTCAGCCTAGCTTGGCCACCATTGGACTGATCACAAAGTCACGTTTCTTAGGTCAAAATCTTTTTCGGCATCATGATCCAATAGGTGACCTCTAGCATTATGCATCAACTGGTTTCATTGTAGAAGCTGTCTGATATTAGACCATTGACGTTTGCTGGCTCCAGATTAGGCAGGTTTTGTTTGGTTTGTCAGCGATTGTTACCATTTCTGTGCAGTAAAAGTTAACCGAGTAAAGGTACAATATCATAATCTAAGTTCATAATTGACACAAGGTCCAGGAAGGAGAATATATACTGTATTTTGTCTGCTATTTAAACAAGACTTGTTCTGAAGATGTCAATTTCAAGGTGAGTATTATTCACAAATAAAGCAAGAAAATGTATGGAATGCTGAAAATTAAACCAGGACTGATCATGATATGAAATAAACCACTTTTAGATGACTTTTCTTGCTAAAACTTACTAATTTGACAAACGACAAGTCCTTAAACTTGCCTCCAAACCAATTATCATCAGTATTTATCTGTTCCAAAACAATAGCTCTGAATATTATTACAGTGGTGTATTATTCTTTGCACAATTTGGGTCGCGGTGCCTCTGGGGGCCGGTGCTGCCGCTGCCTCGGGGCCTGCGGTAAATTGAGAAATAGATTAATACGACGACGGCTCGATTCTAGTGGAAATTGTCCCATTATGGAGTCTATACAGGGGGGGCATTGTCGCGCGTTTGCCTCCGTCCTCACCTTGCCCGTGTCACTGCGACATTTGAAATCCAGACACCACTTGACAGCAAACTACACAGATCATTCATAATTTAATGGGCATTTGCATGAGGTGGCGAGGCGGAGAGTTGGGAGCCCGGGCATTTCCAAACGGCTAATTCACTTTTGGCCTTTTGCAGTTGAAGGAGGTGTCCAGGCAAACCCAATCTCCCGTGACAGCCGTGATGGAGAAGGGCCAATAAAAACAGCGAGGAGCTACGGATCCTGCCGCGGTTTGGGTCCCAAGACAGGCGTGCCCTTCAGCAAGACACACAACTGGGCAGGTATAAACAAAGACAAAAGCAGGACTGAAGCGGCTAAGTTAGGATTAAGAAGGAAAATGAGTGTGCAAAGCTTTCTCCACATTTTTGGGGTTTTGTCTCCTACTATACTGTTTTTTAGCCATGTGAGATGTTTTGTTACCATTTTGGACCTCGGTAGTTTTTGTATGCCAATAAAGACTGCAGCAATTCATTGTTATGTGTATAAAGGTAAACTATTTTTAACTATGACTGAAACAAGAAAGACAGAAACATTAGAACTAACCATATCACAGTTTAGCTGTTAAACGATGACCTTTGTTGTGAATATTGAAGACAATTGTTTATGATGTTTTTGAGATTTTGCCAGAAATGCAGCTGGTGAAAGTTAAAGTTAGCTTTCAACGATGTAATATTAAATTACACACCAATTTTCCCTTTACGATCTTCAAGAGGAAGGGTCTTTCCGTCTAGTCAATTGTACATCTTCAGGGATTGTCTTTTTTTCCAGTTTTTTACTTCCTATTACTTTTGAGAATTGAGGAATCTATCTAGGCATGACAATTCTTGACACATGGATTAGTCTTTTCCAAGTTTTACCCTATTACCTTGAGAATTGAGGAGATCTGTAATTTATTGAAATTAAGAAAATAGAGCAAATATTATTATCATTATATAAAAAACATATACATTTTGGACCTAGTTTTGCACAATCCTGCGTCGGTCCTGTTTGTGGTAAAAATATATCATAGTTTTACAGTAGTTAAGTTGAAAATTATGACGAATTTGACGACTAAAAGTAGAAAATTGCTTCCTTCCACATGTCAACAAAAATATTTAGACAGTTTCCTGGAGTTTAAGCAATTATTTAACACAATTAAAGTGCTTTAAGTTATAATAGTTTGTCTCATTGTCACTTGTGTTATTTATGCTGATTTTGGCCCAGATTTACAATGTGGTTGCTAGGTAACAGTTATGGAGTCTCCTCCATATGCATCATATTTACTGGACAAAAGACGATAATGAACTTCACCAAAACAACCAAACTGGGTAAAAACTAGGCATGGGACGATATTAAAATTTGCACTCACGATTATTGTGACCAAAATAATCGCGATTAACGATATTATCACGATAATTTACTAAACGTAAAAGTGCACAAAACAAGCTAAATGCTAAAACCTTTGTTTTACTAAAAATGCAGTCTAACCTGTCATACACAACAGATTTATACTACAATACTCTCAAATAAGATTAAGTTGTCGTCTTTTGTTGTTGTGAATTCTCATTTTGCTCAGTTGAGACGGTTCAAAAAGTCTCCATCAAAACAAGGCTAAAACATTAGCTCTATCTCCAAAATTAAACATTTCAAGGCTGAGTTGAAGTGATTGAAGTGAAGGCGCTTTCTGTATTATCACTTCATGACATCACAAGGTGGAACAGCACGTTTTAAGACACAAAAATTTAGTCTATAAAATATGTAGGATTGTGTTAAACATATTTAAATAAAACACAATTCATCTTTGGCTGTAATTTTGATGAGGAAACAGCATAATAATAATTGGAATGTTTAAAAATAACCTAGCGCCATATTTGACTTGTTTGTCAAAAAAAAACAATCCCATTTCTAATTGTATTTTATTGTTAATTCTTTCCTATAAAACACGACAGTAATTCTACGTCAGCAATTGAGTTCGAGCTGTGTCTACTTTCTGCAAAGGAAATTACTGAAGGAAAATATTCAGACTGATTTTGTCTGATATGCTATATGTCTGGATGATTTGTGGACTTAAAGAACAATGAAGAATATTATAGTAGGGTGACCAGATGTCTCTATTGACCCAGGACAGTCCCTGTTTTGAGCTCTGTGTCCCATGTTCCACCAAATGTATCTAAATCCACTGATTTTCGACCACTTTGATATATTCCAACAGTGAAGGAATTTATACTTAGAGAAAACATGCTTGAAAATGACCGAAGATTGAGAGAAAATGCACCAATATAGACAGAAGTTTCAGAGAATACACGTGTTAATGATGTAATGAGACATAGAATATAATTATTATTTTCCTTATTTCACAAATTTCATTATCTGGAAACTTACTGTTGATTGAAGATTTAATTATCACTTAATCAAAATTTATATATTTTTTTTATCTTAAAGCCGTTATCCTCATGTGAAAAACTGAACGTGTGATTACCAATGTACATTATAGCAAATCACAAATTGCACCTTGTCAAAATACAATGAATTTATTTTATTTATTACAGGCCTATTTTTCATACAACACAATAACTACAAAGCGCTTTAACAGTGATAAAACAACTTCCAGTCATTAACATTCCAATACCCAGCCAACACCCCATATTACAAGCATACCCCCACCCTCATCCCGACACACTCAAAATACATTTAGCCACATCACATACAGGCTGGGTACAGATGGACCAAAGAAAGCGTCATCAGTGGAGCTGTCACAAATCCGATGAACTTCAGAACAGTGTTTTCGGAACCAAAAAAAGAAAAGATTTTCTCATAGACAAAATTTCAGCTTTGTTTTTGATGAGGAAGTTGTGTGAGAACATGATTAAAGTCTCAATTAGCATTAGCATTAGCACTGAAATACCAAAACGTAAAAACAAAGACTAAAACAAGGCTAATTTACAGCTATATATCTAAGTTTTAAACAGTAAAACACACAAACATAACATTCTTTGCACTGTCAAGACCAAAGAGTCACATAGTGACTAAAAGGCTCTATCAGATCAGACATTATTCATACAGTCTCTTCCTTCTGAAACTCTCTCTATCCACTTGTAAAGCTCTCCATCTAAACTTTGCAGCGTTTTGTCCGAAACAGTCTCCAGATGATCGCTCCTCTGTTGCCATAGCGATGGAGTTATAGGCCAGGCGAGTTTATTTGTACAGTATAGAGCACATTTTGTACACAAAGTAAACCGAGCTGCTTTGCATAACAGGACACAACACAAGATATGTTAGAAGATATGAATTATGATTGATCTGAGAATGATCCATGACAAATAGTACAAATATGTTTTTAGTTATTTTGAATTAAATTACATTAAATTCACAGATTGAAAGCTGTTTAAGTCACAAACATTAGCTTCAAACAGGACTCAAATTACCTGAAGAACGTTCTATATCAAAATATATCTGCTGCACTCAGCCAGTATTTTTCAGCTGACGATTTGTTGCTAACTCAGAGATAAGAAGGTGAATATTGTGACTCCCATCGGGTGTGGTGTTCTCACAAGCAGCAATACTGTATGCAGAATCAATCCAGTGTCACCAGGCAAACCAGACCAAACTCCAATTCAAATACATAATTACCCTGAGGAAGGGTAATGTCGGTTGAAAAATACTGACTGAGTGCAGAAATCTAGTTTCAAATTGTTAGTAAAATATTTAAATCCTGGATGTTTTATGAACTGCAGCATTTATACAGCAGTTGCAACAAATTGAGTTTGAACTTAAGCTACTGCAATTATCATAAACAGTGATTCTGGAGTTTGCGTGTTCCTCCCCTTCCTCCCATTTCCCCACCAACCAATAACATGCAGATATGGGAACACTTGGTGGTGGTCGGAGTTTGAGGCGCCAGGTGTTTAGGCGAATCGCCCCCAGGGCTGGAAGACGGTCAGTGTAAATGTGCTGTATAAATAAACCATTCATTTACTCATTCACTAAAGCTAATCCCATGTAAATAAGTTCACACTCAAATTCTTGGCTTTCAAATGACAGTGGCATGGTCTTTATTCTCTTCTTAGCTTGATTTCTTTTACAGTTTATTAGCGCATGAGAAGTCTGACACATCTCCGCTCAGTGCTGCTCTCGGTGGATGGACACAGTTTTGCAGCACAGGTAAACAGTGCAGAGACATCAGTCATGAAAGACGTAATTATTGTAATTAACAGCGACAGTTCTGGGCAGAGGCAGAGGCCGACATGCAAAATGGCAGAATCCATCCTGATCACTGTCATGTTTATGCAAATGTGTAAAGAAGGGTTAAAGAAGGTCACAATCAGGACTAAAGCAGGACTGTGCAGGCGATTAGGTTCAAACTAGATCCAAATCATGATTCAAACAAGTGCAAAGCTGGACAGTCTTATAGTGTCAGTATAAACCCAGAATTTCTTTCAAATTTCTTACTAAACTAAGATTAAACCAAACCTATACCAGCAAACTACACATAATAATATAAACAAACTATACCAGCACTATAGTTAGTTTAAAATTGGGTTAGTAATGATAAACTTGGGCTAAGATAAGATAACAAAGGGGGAATTCCAGTGTTGCAGCACACAGTTCAAGAATAGTATACTAAACTAAACAAGATTTTGGGCAGACTTAGCAAAAATATAAGGCTAAAACTCTAACCTACAATAAGTTGCTATTACGTCTGAGCACAGTGTTAAATAAATAGCCTATTGTACATGTTTTAGCGATAGAGGAAACCTACACAGACATGAGGAAAACATGCAAACGCCACATAGAAGAGCCTGAGCCACTGGAAAACTGAATCAGAATCTTTGCCAAAAGGCCAAAGCACTAAGCACTTTGACAACATGTTACTGTCTATGTCTGTCTCAGTGAGCACTTGTGTTTGCCGTGATAATCCATCCCACAGTCTCACAGGTGTGACAGGTTATCGTTTTGAAACACAAAACAAACACCATGACTTAATAAATTTATTCGTATATGCATAATTGTAGAAAAAAAAAATGGTTTCATCTGGGATTTGAACCTGTGTATACAAGAGGAAATGCCACCGCTCTACAAGTTACGCCATCATGGCAGTCAATGCTGTTCATTTGAAATGTATATGATACTTAAAGTTGATTTGTTGTATTTTATGGCCGAAATACTCTATAATAGTAGTTTTTGCTAGAATCGAGATATTATAACATTGTTGACAGAACAGAACGGCCTTCTGGCAAACGTTACAGGACCCTTCGAGCTAGGACCAGCAGACTAAGGAACCGTTTCTTTCCCAGTGCTGTCACACTCCTGAACTCTAACTTTAAGAATTTTAAACCTTAGTAATAACATGTTTTAAGTCTTATAATGCATGTGCTATTTTTGTGTAAATACTATATATCTGGTACACTTGCTTTGTTGCACCTATGGTTGGATGTTAAACTGCATTTTGTTGCACTGTACTCGTACAAATGACAATCACGTTGAATCTAATCTAATTAATTAAAAAAAAAAAAAACAATTAATCTAATCTAATCTAATCTAAACAAGATGAATCCCTGAACTAAACTTTGTGAATATGATTTTTTTTTCTTTGTGGAGCAGTCACATTTGTTGTTTCTGCAGTTTTTGATTAGAATAAGTTATTAACTCTGAAAGCTTTAGTACTGGTCGTTTTGAGCCACTGTCACTTTGCTCTTCACATGTTGGTCGCGCATTGACGCAGAAACGTTCGCGCGTCATCGCACTCCTCATAGACATAGCATTGAAACTGTTTGTGTGGTCAAGTTCGGTGTGTAAGCACCTTAAGGATGGTCACAATAAATGGACAACCTAAAATATTCAGTCAGAGTCAAGTATTTTCCTCGTATGTGGTTGTAACTTGTTGTGCCAATTAAACATTTATTATTATAGGAAGTTTCAGCTAATTATTTTGCAGGAAATGAATAGGACTATCTGCCAGTCATTTCAAACCGGAACTAGCTTAGCCACAACGTGAAAAGGGCCTATTAGTGACAGAGCCTGTTCACTTTATTGTATTACAACAGAAGTATTCTTATAAATAGTTTTGGCCATAGAATCTTTTGTTGTCACGTGTCCACAACCTTTTTTTCTCCACAGTGTTTTTGTTTAGAGTACTTCTAATTAGGTTCTAAAGGAGTGATAGGGAAACGGTTCAGTAAGAGCTTTATTTACTGTTCCTTCAGAACTGAACCAGGTCTATGGTCTAAACCGATCAATATCAGAGTCTTCCAAGTCCATTTCCTAATGCGGTTTGTCGCGCAGGACGCACAGCGGTGAAAAGATGCCGTCTCGTTGCTCAGCTGGGGACGGCTTTTGTCGCGTCCAAAATCTATTTATTCAAGATGGCTCCCTGGTCGTCTCCCAAGATGCATGGCATGCCGAGGATTAGGCCCAAAACCCAATCAATCCCCCAGCAGGAGCGCAGGAGAAGAAGAAACGCTAAAGCTCTTAGTGTAATTCATAAAGTGATGTGTGCTGGATTAATGCATGTCTTCTGTGCGTTTGGGCAGTGCTGCTGGGTTGTTTTACAGCTAAACGGGATCAAGATTATAATCAGGATTAGATTAGGAAGGTCCAGTGTCACTACATTTGACACAGTGGGAAAGATTATCATGATTTCAGGTTTGAATAAGGAAAAACAAGATTAAATTGATTATGAATTAGGATTATCCCAGCTAAAAGAGTAAAGACAACTAAATAAAATACTACATATTCTTACTATTACAACTAATTCTTTTCTATAATTCTAAGATGTAGAAATTGTGCACCAAGCCATTTAAACCTTTCTGTAATCAGACGTCAGATTTACGCTTGTATTTACGCCTCCTGTACTCTGACATTTATCAGAAGCTATGAAGACGTTACAACTGTCCCGAATTAACCTGTTAGGCGCCAGAGTTTACAGTTGAAATATGTTTCTGGAAATATAAAGTCTTTAGACTTAGGGGTTCTTAAACTTTTTCAGTCCAGGGACCACTTATCGGTTTGAAAATCTTCCAAGGACCCCCTATCACTTTTCACTTTGTTTCACATTAAAATTTGGAATTTAAAGCCAAGTTATATATCAAACGTGAATAAATGGTTCATTTCCTATGGTCATTTTTACAGGTTTACTTGTTTCTATTCAAAGCTATCTATCTTGTTTTCTATCCAAAATTTTGTTTAATTTAAAAAATGACCAATGTTTCACAAAAAAAAAAAATTGGGGGACCCCTTACACATGGTCCAGGGCCCCACTTTGAGAACCACTGACCTAGAGAATCAAAAATAATCTCTCTATCAGTTTATAAAACTACTAGTACAGAGTTGTGTTTGGTATTTTTCAAGCTTCTGAAACTTATCAAAACTGACTGTGAGTTTGGTACGAGTCTCCCAACACGTAGAAAGTGCTTAAACCCAATGTACACAGACCTTGTACACAGACCTTGTACACAGACCTTGTACACAGACCTTGTACACAGACCTTAGAGCAGTGCGAGTCGCGCGAGTGTGCGGAAAAAATCTGTAGAGTCTATTTTTCGCAGCGGTCTGATGCGACTTTCTACTCATAATACGAGCATTCTCGCTGGAATCCACGTGACTTTGGGCAACTATGAATACGCACTGGACTAGAACTGGTGAACAAGGCACTTCATAAGAACGTATCTCGCACCGAGCTCGCCTCAGTCAGAGTACGGGAGGCGTAAATACAGGCGTAAATCTAAAGTCTGATTACAGAACGGCTGAAATTGCTACGTATCATGAGCACTTTTCTTTTGCGTCTCTATTATTCAACGTTTCTAATTGATGCTGTTATAAATGTCAAACGGAGATGTGTTTTGGTTGTGGAGACATTTTCTTTGAGTTTAGGTCTGAAGTTACAAGTTTAGGTCTTGGTCTTGGGGTTCGTAAAGATTAGGATTAGGCTTTTAATATTCATAAATAACAACACAATTTTTATCCACCATAGCCGCACAAAAAAGGACAAATTACTTGGTTTACACACACATATCCATGAGAATTGGTTTACTAATCGCAACACTTTGACCCTTGTTTCCTTGTGAATAATTACTTATAGTTCAATATAATTCAATAATTCAGATCAGCTTTGAGCCAAGATGGATTCTTCTGAGAAAAACCAACACGTTACATTGATATTAAAACATATTTGTTCGCACTTGACCCTCTCTCTCCTTCTTGTTCTGATGATAGAGGTTAAAAATGGCCGCCCTCCGACTAGTCCCCTTTCAGGAGCCTTTAAAACCGCCTTTCATCCTGCGTTCGCTGAGGTTTCTATTGATCAAACGTGTTTTATAGATTGCTTCCAGACGCATTCATGTGGCGACGGCGCAGCAGGCCTCCGCTTCATAGCTTCTAATGGAAAGTCTTTTGGCTTTTGTGACAAGATTAAAACGCAATCACTTAAATTGCAAGAAGAAGTCTCGTGTGTCAAAGGTGGATCAGCGGCTCGAGTAAACGGCTTTTGCTAAAATAAGGAGCAAATTAAGACTTAGTGACAAATCAAAACCCGGACTGAATGAGGTCTAAATGGAGTTTACGTCAAGGTTTAAAACAAAATATGATCTATGACAGCAAAATAATAATCATAAACACATTTTTAGTAACTGGTAGTAACTGGTACTGATAACACTTTATTATAACTAAACCTTAATGAAAAAATTATACAGGCTTAATTCACCATGAACAAATTATTAATTAACTACTTAATTGCTCCAAACCCATTTTTCTCAAACTTAAATCCTAACCTAAAGTAATGTTTTCATTCATTGATTCATCATTTGTTCATGAAATATTCACGTTTTATTAAGGTTAAAGGGACTCTACGTTTACTTCAGTTGATCTTCTATTCAATAAATTACTTTAGATAATTTTGCTCCTTTTTCGGGCCTTTTTAAAAATTGTATGTGTATTTTATTCAACATGATATAGCTGCAGTCCCCAACCTTTTTTTTTTGTAAGGACCGGTACAGTCACAAATATCTTTTCCACTGATCAGCTGAGGTTGAGTAGCATCAATAACAACAACATAAAATGCAAACAACCGATTATTGGTATATTTTTAGCTCTCTTATTGCTTTAATTGGTTGTTTAATGGATTAAGTGTTACTATATTGCCATAGTAAAGCACAAAGAAGTACTGATAGACTATCAAATAAATTATTAATGAATTCTCTTGGGTCCGGTATAGCAGATGCCTACAGATGCACCAGGCACTGTGTACTGAACATACACTGCGTGGGAATTTCTGCAGGACCCGCAGACTCGTGGGTAAACCCTCGGGATCCTGTGGTATTTATGTTCCCTTATACTCTCTTAAAAGTAGGACCGAGTGAGGGACAAATGCCGTTGTTCTGTGGCCACTTGCGAGTCCTGCTTCAGGACTGACAACACTGTCTGGTCCGTTAACTTTCTGTGACCCACAAGTGCGGTTCATAAGAGTTCCTTCATGCAGCTTTATACTATGGCGCAGAAGTGACTCGCGCTTCCAACAATGAATCTCAATGCCGGAGACAGTGTTTCTATGAACTACACTCATCTTAAAGCAAATGGAGGCGTCCTTTGATAAAGCTTTTGTTTGATTTAATGATGATTAGTTCTCTTTACTATGATTTATAAAAATGTAAACATTGATGTTTTCTTGACCCTGGTTAGAACCAAGCCAAGCAGGTACAAAAACCTAGTCTCAGAGAAACAGGGCTAGTGAAAACGCCAAGTAGAGTCACCCTGGATGTACACAGACTGCGAGTTCGGAGCGGATCGTGACCACGTGGGTCCCTCAGATCTTAGAAAGTGCTTAAAACCAATGCGCTCATGTACACTGACCTCCGAGGAGTGCGAATGCGAGTGTGGGAGCTGCGCAGGTCTGCGGATAGAATCTGCATGAAGTCTATTTTTCTCGGAGACCACAGCAGTCTGATGTACTTTCAAATCATTATTCAGGCGTTCTCACAGGAATTTACGTGAATTTGCGTGGCTTTGGACGAAACCGGACCGCAGTGACAGCATCTGGTGTAACAGGCACTTTGCAAGAAACTTGCACGTGTCCCGAACCGAACCCACCTGGCAGTCAGTGTACACCCAGGGTAAGGCCAAACAGCCCTATGCCCCATTAATGTATCGGCCTATCTTCCTTCGAAGATATTGGGTCCTGCAGATCCTTGAACCTTTTTTTAAATGAATTGTTCTATTTAAAAAAAATCTGGTTTAGAATTACATATCAACAAATTCTATCTGCAAAAACTTCAAATCTTGTTCAGTCGAAGATTCTGAAGTTCGAGTGAGTAGAAGCTGGCTGAAGAAAAGAAAGAAAACTGTCTTTGAAGTTACAAAATTCATTAAGTATAATTATACGTACAAAGTGGATTTAATTAAATAATAAAACCTCTGTAGAAGCAGACAAGACAAAAAAAGAATCAGGAAATGAAAAGAAAAGAGTTTTGCCTGTAGTGTCTCGCTTCAATCAGAATTAAGCCTGAATCAATAGAACACTAATGTAAACTAATTCAATTTGATCCCAGTCTGCACTAGTTCTAATTCTGCTAACACAAAGCCCTCAGATTACAGCAAGCTCTCAGGGCCAAAGCAGCACTCAGCCGCTTCATCCGACTAAAATTGGGATTATTTTTCCTCAGAGAAAGGTCGCGTCGCCGGACTGACAGTGGTGACATACCCGGAGAATCATTAGGGCCTCACCTCCAGAGAATACAGCAGAACACAGCCTAATGAGAGAGCCGGGTCTGCACACTGTCTGTAACGAGGACGCCGCGGCAACAACATCCCATAATGCCGTGCTGCTGGAAGCGTGTGCCACCTCTGCACCTCCGCCGCCACACGCTCCTGTCACACAGAGAGAGAGAGAGAAAGAGAGAGAGAGAGAGAGATGTGCTGCCAAGATGTCCGCCAACAACTGAGACTGGCCTCTTCAAGATACTTCATTCATGTTGTGCAGAGAGAGAGAGAAAGAAAGAGAGGGAAGAGAGGTAAAAGGTGAAAGAAAGAGCAAGGAGAGAGACAGAAGGGAGAAAAGAGAAAGAGAGAACATAGGGAGTGGAATGAGAGAGAAGGAGAGCGAAAGATGAGAGATGGGAGACAGGCAGAGAGGGGGAGAGAAGGGAGAAAAGAGGGGAGAGAGAGCGAGGAGGAAGAATAGAGGAGAAGGGAAAGAAAGAAAGAAAGAAAGAAAGAAGAGAAGGAAGGGGAAGAACAAAGAGAGAAAGATGACTGTAGGAGAGAGGGAAAGAGAGAGAGGATCTAGACTGCGAGAGATGGAGAGGGGGAGAGAGTGAAGGCAGAGGTAGGAGAAAAAAGAAAGATGAAGGGAGAGGAGAAAAGGAGAGAGTGAGGACAGAGGAAGAACGAGAGAGATCTAGAGAGAGAAGGGAAAGAAGAGAGTGGGAAGAAAGAGGAAAACAGAGAGAAGGAAGAGAGATGAGAGGGCAGAGAAAGAGGGAAGAGAGGCAAAAGGTGAAAAAGAGAAAGAAGGAGAGAAAGAAGGAGAAAGAGAACATAGGGAGTGGAATGAGAGAAGAGAGAGCGAACGATGAGAGATGGGGAGACAGGCAGAGAAGGGGAGAGAAGGGAGAAAAGAGCTGGAGTGGAGGAGAGAGAGGAGGAAGAATAGAGGGAGAAGGTGAGGAAAGAAGAGAAGGGAGGGGAGAGAACAAAAGAAGAGAGAAAGATGACTGTAGGAGAGAGGAGAAAGAGAGAGGAATCTAGAGGAGAGATGGAGAGGGGGAGAGAGTGAAGGGCAAAGGAAAGAAGAGGGAGGGAGAGAAAAAAGAAAGATGAAGGGAGAGGAGGAAAGGAAAGGAGAGAGTGAGGACAGAGGAAGAATGAGAGAGGTTAGAGAGAGAAGGGAAAGGAGAGAGTGGGAAGAGAGGGGAAAACAGAGAGGGAGAGAGGGAGAGAGAGATGAGAGAGGGAAGAGAACAAGAGTGAAGAGAGGCAAAAGGTGAAAAAAAAAGAAGGAAGAGAAAGAAGAGAAAGAGAACATAGGAGTAGAATGAGAGAAGAGAGAGCGAAAGATGAGAGATGGGGAGACCGGCAGAAGGGGAGAGAAGGGAGAAAAGAGCTGGAGTGGAGGAGAGAGAGAGAAGGAAGAATAGAGGAGAAGGTGAGGAAAGAAGAGAAGGAAAGAGAAAAAAAAAAAAAGATGACTTAGAGAGAAAAGAGAGATTAGAGGAGAGAGAAGGCAAAGAAAGAGAGAGAGAGAAAAAGAAAGATGAAGAGAGGAGAAAGGAAAGGAGAGAGTGAGGACAAGGAAGAAGAGAGAGAGAGAGAAGGGAAAGGAGAGAGTGGAAGAGAGGAAAACAGAGAGAAGGAGAGAGAGATGAGAGAGGAAGAAAAGAGGAAGAGAGGCAAGGGAGAGAGAAGAGAAGAGAGAGAACATAGGAGTAGAATGAGAGAAGAGAGAGCGAAGATGAGAGATGGGGAGACGGCAGAGAGGGGGAGAGAAGGGAGAAAGAGCTGGAGTGGAGGAGAGAGAGAGAAGGAAGAATAGAGGAGAAGGTGAGGAAAGAAGAGAAGGAAGATGAGAGAACAAAAAGAAGAGAGAAAGATGACTGTAGGAGAGAGAGAAAGAGAGATGGAGAGGGGAGAGAGGGAAGGGCAAAGGGAAGAGAAGAGGGAGGAGAGAAAAAGAAAGATGAAGGGAGAGGAGGAAAGGAAAAGGAGAGAGTGAGGACAGGAAGAACGAGAGAGATCTAGAGAGAGAAGGGAAAGAAGAGAGGGGGAGAGAGGATAAGGAGGACAGAGAGAAGGAGAAGGAAAAGAGATATTAGAGAGAGAGAGAGAAGGAGAGACTGTAAAGGGGATGATACTGACCTCAAAGTACTTTCATTCATTTTTGTGCAAAGAGAGGGAGTTAAAAGGAGGGGGAGAGATGGAGAGAGAAGGATAGTGGAAGACAAAAGGGTTGAGAGAAAGAAAGGAGAGTGGGAGAACAATAGAGAGAAGACATGGAAACAGAGAGAGAGGAAAAAGGGGAGAAAGAAGAGACATTGAGAAAGTGAGAGGAGAGTGAGAAACGGAAAAAAAAACTACACAAATCACAAAACTAACAATTGATCAAACACTTATTCCCCCACAAAACATCTGCATGCTTTGTTGCAATAAACATTTAGTTTATTATGACAAAACTGTATTGTATAAAACTTATACAAAACGGGAAAAGGGAAACATCGGGTCGCACGACACAAGTTGAAAATAATAGCTTTGTGTCTGTCGATATAAAACACAACTGTGATCTTTAGTAGTTTAATCCAACCAAAGGAGTCACAAATTAAGATGATTCTTCTGTTTTTACCAGCCATAAGTGAGAAAAATATTGATTAAATGAAGAAAATGTGATGTGTAGCCTTGCTTAAAACGACTTAGACACACATTTTATGTCTGAATACAATTACATTTTTTGCGTAATGTAGAATATTTCACTGGTTTCAAGGTATTTTTGATCTGTTTTGAGAGATTTCGCCATATAATAGGAAAACAATACATTTGCCAACAGGTCAAGTAAATAATTCAGCTCAAAGTTAAGTCCAAAACCATTTGAAACAAGCAAAACAAGCTAGATCTATGAATAAATACTCTTAAATTGGTTAATATTTCTGAAATTAAGTTTAAAATCCTAACAAATGTGATTTATTTTTGCAGTGTGCAGCAGAAGTTTCACATAGCTTTAGGTTCTCTTCCTATTTACCTGCTGTATCTGGCCTTATTTGTCGATTTTGAAAAGATGAAATCACAAAATTTGGATTATTTTATCAAACTCACGTAGCGAAATGTCATTAAATTATAAAGTGTCTTCTCAAAGTCTAAATTTGGTGAAAAGATTGGCCCGATTTCAGAATCTCTTGAAGCGCTGTATTGGTTCAAATCTGGGACGGCAGCCACGAGACAATTAGCACCTCAAAAAACAAAATAAATAAAAAAATCTGAAAAGTTTTTAGTTAATAACTTTGTGAGAAAATCCAAGGTGTTAGCGAGTTCTGTGGAGCGTCGGCGTGCGGCTTTGCAAATGAAATTAGACACTGTTTTGTTCAGATATATTTAGCCCTGGCAAGTCTTCAGAGTTCACTTTAGCTGGAGCGGTTACAAAAGCTAATGCTAGCATGCTAACGCTAACAAAAGCTATTCATGTGTCTCGCTAATTACTGTGATTAAATACATGTTTCCTTGGTTTATGGCTCTACAAAGAAGGAAGATTGTCTCAGATACTGATTACATTTAGAGCTGGTGTTGTTTGGACGAGAAAAAATGATCAGGATTTAGTGATTTGGCTTGATTATTATGATCAAACAATTGTAAAATATACACTTTTTCTTCAATGGCATGGAGCATTGTGTTCAGCCAATAAAATCTTTTTCATGTAAAATTAATATTATTATTAAGAATTATTTTTGAAGGGATTTGGGATCAACTGTTTACAAAACCTCCATGCTATTGACCCTGTGCATGGTTCATTTTCAAAAAGTCAGACTTTAGCATTAGCATTGACAGACAAGCACTTCTTTTTATGAACAAACTTTGGTCCTTTGGTGAAATATTTTCTCTTTTGCAAAGTATTTAACATGTTTTCAGAGAAAACCAACAACAACTCACTGTTCACTGTCTGATCTTAAAGTATTTTTTTTAAATTTTAGACTGAAGCAGTGAAGCTCCATAGAAATTAACTCAACAGGAAACAAACATGCTGACAAGAAGTTAGCATTTTTGAAATAAATAAGCCAACTGACTTCTGTGACAGAGCCAATTGAAAAAAGAAAGTATATAATTATGACTAAAATATTAATAAAAAATATTATTAGTGCAAAACAATGTCATTGGTCATACTCTATGCTTATGATTATTAAGAATTATTTTGAAGTGATTAGGGATCAATATTTCAAAAAACCTTAATGCAATTGAAATAAAGTGTATATTTATGACTAACATATTTTTTAAAATACTAATAATGCATATGAAGACAATTTCATTGGCCGTACTCTATGCTTATCATTATTAAGAATTATTTTGATGATGATTTGAGATAAATAATTCCCTAGAAGCTAAAAAGTGTATATTTATGACAAAAAATTTATAAAAATATTACTTATGCATCTGAAAAAGATCGTCTGTACCCGAGAAGTAGTTTGTATTGATTAGGGATCAATATTTTTCGCAAAACCTCCATGCAATTAAAGAAAAACTGTATATTTATGAAAAAAATATTAACAAAAAAATGTATATTACATATGAACAATTGTATTGGCCGTACCAATGCTTATCATTATTAAAAATCATTTCTGAAGTGATTTGGGATAAATGTTTCTGAAGAAAAAGCGTATATTTAAAAGTGTATAAATTATTAATCAAAATAATAATATTGCATATCATGAAGGATTATGGACTGTCACGTCCTTTTTCGTACCGGAAGACCCGATTCGTACCGTTAGCCCTATTTCTTTTACATTGTTTTATGTTTTATTAAATTTTAATTAAACACAGACGAAACTAATCTATTAAACACAAAATTCCCTTACAGAGTTCAACAAAGCAAATGATTGTAAATGAGATTTTACTGTTTAAAGCCGTAAATGCCTGATTAAGCTAGTTCCGGATGCTATCTGCTAGCTTAAAATGGCGATAAATAAATGTGCCGTTTTGGCTTTCTATTGGCAAACTTTTGCTTTATACATTCATAAATATCAATATAAAGAAATAATATTAACTGTACACTTACAAATAAAGTGTTTAAAAGACGTAATTTCGGTCTGCGCATGCGTCGTTGACCTAAAAAGGACTTTCCGGACGAATCGGGTCTTCCGGACGAAAGTTGACACGACATGGACTACACATTTCTTTGTTAGCACGCTTTGTCATAGCTGCTGCACAAAAGACATTTATAATCTCGCCAAAACAGCCAAAATGATTGAAAAGAAAAAAATATTATCATGTTCAGTATGTTTGACTGAAGACTGTGGTCTAATCTCAGACTCTAAAACCAGTTTCCTTCATGCTATATGTTAAATGAGCTTCTCTCTCATAATTTGATCACAAATACATATTCTCACGTTACAGTCTTGTGCGTGGGCCGTTAGCTGTTAGCACGCAGCCTTTTGCACCAGTCGCCCACTCGCCGCGCAATCGCCAAATACTCCAAATACAGAACGCACAAAAACCCCTGTGTGGGAGCGCACAAGTGTCCCAAAAGTGTCCCACTCTGGCTGCCGTACTTGTCCATACGTTCAATAGCACCAGTGGATAAGCAAGTTATGAGGTATTTTTAGCCGCGCTGCCATAGCAACCGGAGTCAATATAGCCTACTGTACTCAGCTGAAAATGTTTTGAATCAAGAGCGTTTGGGAACAGTTTAACTAGAAAACATTTTAGACAAGCTATTTTTAGCTCTGTCTTTAGAAAAGAGTTAGAATAGTAAATATTTTTGTTCAGTGTTTGTAAAAGTGACCGATGTAGACAGGGGCGTAGCACCAAAAATCTGGGCCCCAGGTACAAACTCTGTTGATGGGTCCCTGATACATAATTTTGTGTTTTAATTATTTAGTCCGCTCTTATTAGTTTTCTTTTCATTTGGGTTGTATTTCCTCTATTTATTTAAATTCTACCTTCTGCATATAATAAGTGTTGCTATTGGGTTTTTTGCAGGCTTTATATCTGAATACCAAATAAGAGATTTATACGTTTTTGGCGTCAAAACTATTGTGTTCGAACCACTGCATTCACTCGCATAAAGACAAGAGTAAAATTTTAAGCTCACTCTTACATTTTAGCAAACTTGCTTTAAGCATAAAACTTGTCTAAATTTTGCCAGAAATACACTTAGAAAATCCCAGTGACATTTTCGACACATTATATGTTGCTGGAATGAGAAGTTGTGACAATATTCGACACAAAACCCTGTGAATATGAATATTTATTGAACTGATCATTTGTGTCAAACCCTGGAAATCTGCAGACTCTTGCTTAAAGCATTATGATCTCTAGCTGTTACATTTGTTAATAGTTTATCCAGTTACTGTAATATTGTCTTTATTGCATAATTTTCTTTAGCCATTGTTTATTTCTGTTTTGTAACAAAAGATTTCTCTTGAGTGGGTTGTTAGCCCTCTGCAGGGTAGTCGGTTGGCTGCCACCTTACAGCATGCCGACACACTGGTCTATGTTCGTTTGGAAACTGTCCTGAGACCGGCCTGCCAAGGATGACCTCCCAACAGTATCGCTGTGTCACTGTGGAGGAAGCAATACAGCTGACTCAAGACCACCAGCATTGGAAAAACGGTTCATCTGGTCGGCTCAATGCAAGAGGCGCCGCCCCCTTTGCTGGAGCTCTAAGTAACTATGTTTTTTTGCTACATTTTATAGGAGAAATGAGCTCTCGGATATCACAAGTAACTACATTTAGAGAAAGAGAAAAACTGACCTGCTTTGGTGCCCCTTCCTGCCCTGGGCCCCGGGCAACTTAGTCATTTAACCGCCCCTGTTGTAGAAGCAAATATAATAAATTTTTCTGACCCTAACCCTTTTTTTTTTTTTTTTAAAGAAACGTTATCAATTTAGAAGCTGAATTTCAATTTATTTTCCCATAATCTATAGAGAAGTGTACAATTTTAGGAGCTAATTTTAATATATTTACAGTAGACAAGTCATTCTTATTTTCTTCCTAAGCTATATTAGATCAATATGTCTTACAATGAACAAAATGAAAATTACTGATCTATAATTCGTTGCTAAATACAATAAGTCTCCTTGAATGTAATTACCCAAAAAAATTTGAATTTGCTATTTCATTTAGGGTTAAGATTATGTACAGTCTCTGTTCCCAAAAACCTGGAGCAAAACCACTTTTTCATCCATAGCAGCTTTGAAAAGTAAATATTTCTGATAACAAGTGTTTAGACGTGTTACAATTATAATATTTCTAATTATAAACCAAACTTATCATGAGAGTACTTTTTGCCATAATGTTTTGAATATATTGTCATTACTACATTCTCACAATTCTAATCCAGTGGTAGCAGTATAATGGTATATACACTTTTTACTTATTATACTTGATCCACTGGGTATTAAATCTTCTATTGCGGCAAAGGATAAACACAAATATTTGACTCGGCTAAGAAAGCATGCGTTTGGGCTTTTGCCTCTGGATAGATGCACAAATTTGCATATAATCCAATATTAGAAAATCCCATCTAAAATGTAATAGCACCTGTGATGATGAATGGAAGCCAGGCACAATAGAATCAGAGGCTGTGCAGTTTCTTGTTCTTACTCATAGTAATGGTTCTGTGGGCTGCAGCTGTAATTAAGCCCAATGAAGGCTAAGTTAAAGCTGGTAAAACAATGGAGGTTGTGGTGAATTGTCTGTAACTTTTCTGGTGCACAGTTCACCATCTGGTTGTTTCCATGGAGATGTTATAGTAATGTTCCACATGTAGCAGAAAATTCATCTCTGTGTGAAAAACAAGCAGTAGTGTTCTAATGTTACTAAAAATTAAAAGAAACCTATTATATAAAATGTTTCTTCTTGTGTTGTCTCATCATTAGTTTATTCAATCTGGATTGAATTGTATTAAGAATTGCAGCCATTTCCCAACAATGAATACAAGTTATTTAAATTTTGCTGCTTGTTACAATTAAATTTAATCCTGAAGAGGTGGCACATATCAGTGTGTGAACCTTACACACTCCATCCATGTGTGACGTTTGAATGTGTTCCTTTTATTGTGTCCAGCCTAAGGCACACCTTAATAATAATCATGTTGTCTCATCAGCATCTTGATATACCACACCTGTGATGGGTTGGATTGTCTTGGCAAAGGAGTTGTAATGTCTTCTCACTACATACATTACAACTTTGGTGCAGCCACCAGATTCACTACGTAACTTGAAAAGTCGGTAAGGTACTCACACGGCTCACAATACAGTCTAGTGTTTCTGGCCATGCCGATCCCCCGAGTGCGACTTCACATGTGTGGGATAAAAACACATGACAGCAACAGCACTGGAGAACAAGCTGATTAAATGTGAGCTGTTCTCTGCGAAGACTGGATCAAGACAGGACTTCTACAATGTGAGACAAAGATTGACAAAGATTTTTAATCCTCTTGTGTGCAGTAATCATTAGCATTACTATTATCTAATAATAGCTACTTCTAATCCTACAGGTAGCTGACATCACAAGGCCAAGTCCTTACTCCAGGTGTACACTGAGTACAAGTTTGGTGTGCTAAAATCAATGCGTCTGTGTACACTGACCTCCGAAAAGTGAGAGTGGGGTGCAGCGTGATCTGCGGTAAGAATCCACAAGAAGTATATTTTTCCCAGAGACAGCAGCTATCAAGTCATTATAAAACATTTCAGGACAAATCCGAACCATAGTGGACTACACCTGTTGTAAAAGGCATGTGTCTCAACTTGAACCCCCATCGCAGTCAGTGTCCACCTGACGTTAGCAACAAAAACACCTACAGCTGAATATACTGTAGATAAGTTTAACACATTCAATTACATGATCATTAAATTATCTTTCACTTCCTACTTAGAGTTTGTAATTCTTTGACATAGACCTTTTTGCATTGCTATTTCAGAGTGTTTATTGCTTCTTTTAAAACACATGTATAAAAGCCTTATTATGTAACCATTTGTGAAAGCTCTCATTGTGCTACAGCTTCCTCTCTTTACCTTAATATACCAACAAGCCCGTGGCGCTGTTTCACCCGCTGCAGCTCTGACGACCCAAAATCCTCGGCGCGGCTTTCTTCCTCCTCCTCGTCCTCCCACACGGACCACATAATCCAGGAGACATCCCTGATCTCAACACCCGCGAGCCGAATGAACCGCTGTCATGCGCACAGTCAGGACGTCCCGCGGTGTACCAGGGTAAAAATAAAACACCAAAATGAAGGCTTTTCGAACGGTGTGGATTCAGTCGTAAATGCTTTTGTTCTGCTTTGGGTCAATGCTTTACTCATGGTTTAGTCTTTTTTTTTTAGACCAAATATTCTTGTTATAGACTAAGAATTCTTAAACTGTTACGTAAAAGCCATTTTGTATTTGGATTGATCTTTATAACAAAAAATAAGCATCTTTCTTGCACCAGTATGAATATATAAAATCGCTGCGGCCGCCATTACAGCAGTGACGCTATCAATGAATCTAAGTGAAAGAAGCTTGAAATGTAGCTTCTGTGGTTTATCTTTGGTGTTAATGTGAAGCTTTTGTACATGACTGAAGCTCTTTCTCTCTTGTCATTGTGATAAACACTTGAAAATCATTTTGGTTTAACATCGGTTACCTTGGTTTTTACTTTAGTTTGTGCTTTTATTAAGTCATAAATCATTCAAAGACTGATTTGAAACACACTATGTTGTCTGCTTTTTTAACAAACTAAACTTGCCAAAACACAATCAGAAGAAAGATGCTGAATTGCTTTAAAACGATAGTTACTAACCAGATACAAATCAATTCATCTGCAGCTTTGACTCACTGTTAGTTGGTTTAGCTGCAGGAATACACTTTTATTTTGTCAAAATTGTGTCTCGTGGAAATGGCCTGACTTTCTCCTGTCTTTGATCATTTGTATGTTCCAGTGTGCAAAAATACTCTGCAGAACTCCCATAAAGTTTGATAATCCCAGCCGCCACCAATGAACTCAGTGGAATCATCACTCGGTGCATGCTGGGATACCGACGTCACCTGCAGGAGCTTTAGAGAAGTTAGTAGAAAATACTATTTTCTTTCCTCAACATTTGCATTTGAGCTCCAAAAAAGCATAGTTTGTAGTGCGTAAGATCATAGTCACTGGTGCAAGAAATTTGTAATATTACAAGCACAAGCCTATAAAATATTGCCAATTTAATCTATTACTGTCTATTTACTGTGATATTTATTAGGAACACAGGTGCAGACTGTTGACAAGTCCATTAAATATTGTATATAGAAAGAGCCAGCCTGTTCTCATGGATAAGTGTGTCAATACCACGCCATTGGAAACAGGGCAGGATGAATGCAACTTCACATTTTGAATTTTTTTGCGTGTGTATTTCACGCGTTTCTGTCCTAGTTAATTTCAATGGTGAATGTTAAGACGTGTTGTTATTCATGAAGACTAACACAATCCTAATCCTAACCTTAACCAACTCCAAGCCTCAGACCTAAACTTACCCATTTTTGCAACTTCAGACCTAAACTTAGTCGTTAATCCCTTGAAAAACCTCATGTTTGTCTTCAATCCCATCGCGTGTTCATACCACGCCAGAAAAAACTAGAGTGTAATTGCACGCCAAAAAAAGGCAGAGGGCGTCGTCATGACACGCAATTTGTCATGGCGTGCTATTTTACGCAATCCATGAGAACACGTTGAAAGAGCCCATTCTTGTTTTGTACACAAAACACACACACAAAAAGTAAAAGTGAACTTATATTTGCATAAGTCAATCACATTTTTACTACCATTATGTATCTTATCTATAATGTAGCTTCTTGACAAGGCCTGGGACCCAAAGTGTTGGCTGTCAAACCTTCTCAAGAACTGCAATAAGTCATGCAGATTTTTATTATTTTGCAATGTACTGTTGTGGTTTTTAAGACACACAAAATGCCCATATTAGCCCTCACTTTATTCTCTTGGTTCTTTAGTCGTTTGTCCTAATGAAGAAACTCATGTTCTAGACTAAATAGACATTAAAAGTGTGATTTCCTTTCACTGGATTGACTGTGTGGACTTTACAAAGCAGAACTACACTGCAGACTCGCTCATTACTGGAGGGAGTGTATAATTAGCCTTTTATCAATAGGTCAATGAGGTCAGGGCACTTTACCTGCGCCGTCTGCTGCAGCTTCTCCCAAATCCTGTTTACGTTTCATATTAAGACCTAAGCATTTGTTTTACGTCGGGATTTAGCCGCTCGTGTCGTCTTTGCGCCTGAGAGTGGATGAGAGAGTTTAATTATTATTAGATGATTTGTTGCGAGGGTCATTGCGCTAGCGCTACGTAGCCACGGTTGCTATCGGTAACCGTCTGAAGTGGACATGGAGTTGAATTAGCGCTACATGCTAATTAAAAGTGAAGAGGTGTTAGGTATGAGAGTATTTTGTATGTAAAATACTTGTAGCTTTGAGGTAGTCAGTGTTGGGAAGAAAATATATTTAGTTAAAATACTGATTACGTCGTACGTTAGCATGTTGTTGAGTCAAGACAGAAAAAATTTTCTCCAGCTTAACCAGATGGATACTTGCTCTATTTGTGAGCTTGCAAACACAGTACTGACCAATCCCAATCATAATGTGGTTTGAGCGGAAGCCAAAGGTGCATCGTCCAAGCTACAAACTAAACATGTTAGCACGATGATTGGTTCCAAACCTGGCCAGCCAGATGGATTCTCTTTGATATGTTTAAATTCACAAACTCAAGAGAAATCCAACGGGCCCCCCACCAGCCGGTTTGCAGTCTGAACCAGTGGTTTGACGGTCAATCACACTGCAACAGAGCGGGTTGAGGGGGACTGTTAACAAAGACGACTGAAAGTAGCGGCTGAATAAAAAAAAACAAAAATGGCAGCTCATGTGGATGTCTGTGTTTCTGCTGCGTTTCGGCAGAAATACAGAGTGTTTACTTTCTTAAAGAAGAGCAGAGAGGAGACTGTGTGTGACACTTGTTCTGTCCCTCACAGACATTAAATACAGTATACACTATTACAGTTCGTTGCTGTGATTGGTTAAGCATAAATAAAGTAGGCCAGTATTTCATTAAACATTTCAACACTTTCAGAGGAGAAAGTTCTAGGTGGATTCTGTGGAAGAACTCAGAACACAGATCCATCTGGCATGAGCCAGGTTATCTGTGGCGGTATTGAAGAAATGGTGGAGACCACCAATCATTTTTTGGAATGCAAAGCAAGTTACATCTAAAATACTGAGTCTTTGCTGGTATCTACAGGATCTACAGGCAACAATCTTTTCTTTCACAAATTAGTCAATCAGCTTCTTATGGGACAGACCAGACCAGACCAGATCTATTTTGATCCTGCCAAGTTTAGAAACAGATTTAAACATGGTTTGTTACAATTTTAGGCCTATTTTCAACATATTTATTTTACTCACTATGTAAATAAGATTTCCAAAATCCTCTATGTAAATTTGATTACATCTGAGATGTCAACAAAATTAACCCAAACTCTTTTTTCTTTTTCATTTGTCAGATTTAAATCCCCACAGTTTGCACATTATTGGCTGTTCTTTACACATCAAAGGCGTCCTTAAAGTTGGGGTAGCTAACTTTTTTACTTGTAAATTAGTAAACTTTGTGCATTCCACTAAATAGTATATAATAAATACAGCACTTTGTGAAAAAATTAGACCTCTGAGTACTGTCTGAACTGAATAATAAAGAATTTTAGTTCTAATCAGGAGCTGAATGCTGCGTTCTGATTGGCTGAGCTTGGGGCGGTCACTCCAGTTTCACTTTGTTGTTTGTTAAAAGATGTTTATAAGCCATAAATGCAACAAAAATTAATACATGTTGATATTAACGATGTGTCGAAGGATTTATGAGAGGAAGCTGTCAGATTTAAAACCTAAACTGTGTTTGCAGTGTGAAAATCAGCTACCCCACCTTTAATCAATCTCTGCTAAATTACAAGTGTAAACAGAAAAAAGGTAACACTTTATAATAAAGAAAAGATACAGAACATTTACATTGGATGTAAAAAATAAGCATACTGATATTTTTTTTTTTTTAATAATGTTTACTTTTAACCAGCTCCTATTTAAAGTCATATCATTTAGAAGTTTAAGAAAAAATTTATTTGGCAAAATGTCGTGATATTTGACAAGCAATACTGGTATTGATTCTCCCAGACCTATAATGATATTTTCATGATATTTGATCCTGTAATTCATCTGATTTCACTACAAATGGGTCAGTTTCCCTTCATGATGCTACTATAAGCTATTTCCAGCCTCACTTTAGACTAAATTCTGGAAGTAAATGATTAGTTATTGTTGGTTTATTAGTAGTAAAATCTGATCATTTAGATAATAAGGATCAGATGTAATGTTATCTTACCTGTGAGTTTTTGCTCCTCGTAGCACATTTTGTACCTGAGCAAATACTTAATAAATGAGGCCCAACGTTCTTTTTTTCTATATAAAAACACAACATGATGGAATCTTGAAATAGATTTTTTTTTTCTAATTGCAAATATTTGTTCACGTGTCGTATCTCTCCTTAAAAGAACAAAGCATTGGTAGAACTGAAGCGTACTTTGTCACTAACGACTATCTTTACCGTCCGGTGTGATTGTGGGCGTTTCCTGGGCGACAGTATCGAGCTGTAGTTTTCATGTGACAGGACCCTGCACAAATAGGCCACGGCTGCTCCATAATTAGTTCAAATGTCGAAGGAGGTGAATTATTGATGATGAGGTCAAACCCAGAGGACGACATTTCACATCAACACTGCGCTGCTTTTTCAGACGGTGTAAAGGACAGACGCTGCGGCCAGATCCAAGCACGAGGAAGAAAACATCTCTAGTGGTGCGGCCGTGAGAGAGAGGGACGTTTGTGTGCTGGAGATGCGACGTTTTAAGTGATGAAGACGAAACAAATACAAGACAGAGAGCTAAAATGTGAGTTTTGAGAGAGTGTAATGTGCACAAGAGCTTTTGTTTTCAAAGCTATTGTCATATAAAGCTGATTCAACCTAAAGTATTGTTACTAACCTTCACCTTCACATCAATCCTAAAATTTGCCGTAGAATTATGCTTAAACTTAGACAAATTAACCTTTTTAATCCCATGGTTTGGATAATATGTCACGAAAACAAGTGAAGAGTTGACCAACTTTTTGTTGTTGTTCCAGAAAAGGGGTCAGGTTAGTCCCTGACCCCTTTTCTGGTGTGTTCCCACATAAGAAGAACCAAGAATCAAGGAGGCCAACGTGGGGACCGACCTACCCCCTCTGTAGTATGACTCTGGAGTAATAGGGGTTATGCACAACGTTTTTCCGGTCTCAAATAGACAGAGGCCGTTACATCCAGTGGCATGGTTGCCAGTGACACGGTTGTTTACTCCAAATGTGATGGACATCAAACGAAGTAATTTGGGCAAGTCCTGAAGTTGTTTTCATAAGGAAAAGTTGTAAAAGTGAGCTACGAACTACGGCTCATGAGCACGGCGAGTCTGGGTATGTGCGCGGAGCTTCTGTTCATGTAGTTCGTAGCTCACTTTTACAACTTTTCCTTATGAAAATCCGGAAGCTGCTCGTTTGCTGCTGTTACCGTCGTCGCTGCTACAACAAAAGAGTAGGTTTTTGGAGTAAACAACTGTGTCACTATGGCAACCACGCCACCGGATGTAACGACCTAGGTCTATTTGAGCCCGGAAGACGTTAACGCATAACCCCTAATACTTTTCCTGAGAACCTTTCAGTGACGCAGCAACATTATACGTGACTTTGTTGACGCCCTTTGTATGTAACAGTCGAATGGGAGCAAACAAAAGAAACACCGAATGGTTTCTCATCCTCAACAGTTTTTGGCACGCGGTCCAGCATATATCTGACGTCACTGACTGTCCCTGGATCCTCTTTTGAGCAGTGCGAATGTTTAGCAGGCATTTGTTCCTATAGTTAGAATTGGCCTCGTGAGAGAAGAGATGTAGAAGTGTTCCTGATGCCGGATTCTTAGCGCTTTCATGTGCGAAAATGCCTATTGTCTTAATACGAAAATATGATGCCAAAAACCTGACGCCAATGTCTGGTCTGAACGCAGCTTCCCAACAAAGTCTGTGTAGAATTCTTACTGAAAATGTACCTACAAACAAAACACAAACTTCTACAAACTTGATCATTTCTCATTTCTTTCAGCACAGGTCTCTTTCTGCCGCATCTCTGAACCTCAGGAGCACAAAGTTAACATTTTCAGATTGGAATGCTCATGTCAAGTGTCTTTTAGAAATCACAAACCGAATGTCGAATGTGATGCAACATTATAGTTTGTACGTACGCACGTTTTATAATAAGACCGCAGGAACAAAACCCTTCATCTTGGCTCTTATGTAAGAACCACACAGTCTTTTGCGGATGTCCACACAGTCACAGTTTCTGAAAGTCTGTGTAACATGTTTATGGTTTGGTGTAAAATATTCTCCAGAGTCAGTTTTGCACCACCGGCTGAAGTAAAGTGAACATTATCAGAACAGCTCCATTGAAACAAGTCGACCGCACCGAGCGGCTAATACAGAGCTAATTGATGCCGGTGCCAATCACTGGTGTAATTGCGCTGGACCGGCCGCCATGTCTGCCCCCCCCCCCCCCCCCATTCCACACACACACACACACACACGGCTCCATCACAGGTACATTCTATCGAGCCTGATTTTTCAAGAGAGACCTCTCAGACGCCAGTGACAATGGACTTTCAATGGTTTATAATTATGCCACTTTAGTGCACAATTTCCAGAGCATGGCCATCATTTACATAGAGAGAGAGAAAAAGAGGGAGAGAGAGAGAGAGAGAGAGACAGAGGGAGAGAGAGAAAGAGATGAAGGAGAGAGAGAGAGAGAGAAGAGGAGAGAGAAAGAGACAGAGAGGGAGAGAGAGAGAGAGAAGAAGAGAAAAATAGGAGAGATGGAGAGAAAAGAGAGAGAGAGAGAAAGAGAGAGAAGAGAAAAAGAAAGGGGAAGGAAAGAGGGGGAGGGAGAGAGAGAAAAGAGAGGGAGAAAGAGGAGAAGGAGAGAAAGAGAGGAAATAAGAAAAAAGAGGAAGACGGTGAGAGGGAGAAAGGAGAGAAAATGTGAGGGAGGGAGAGAGATGAGGGAGGCCCAGAGAGAGGAGAGAGAGGGGGGGGGGGGCAGAGAGGAGAAAGAGAGAGAGAAAGAGATGGAAGGGAGAGAGAGGAGAGCGAGAGAAGATAGAGAGACTGAGAGGGAGAAAAGCGAGAGAGGTAGAAAAGAAACAGAGAGAGAGAGAGAAGAGAAAACAAATGGGAGAAAGGAGAAAAAGAGAGGAAGTAAGAAAAAAAGAGGAAGACAGTGAGAGGGAGAAAGGAGAAAATGTGAGGGAGGGACGGAGAGAGATGAGAGAGGCCCAGAGAGAGGAGAGAGAAAGCGAGACTGAAAAAGAGGGATAGAAGAGAGAGAGAGAGAGAGGAGAGAAAGTGGGATAAATAGAGAGACACAAGAGAGAGATGAAGAAAGTGAAAGACAAAGGAGGACAGACGAAGAGAGAGAGTTAGAAAGACAAAGAAAAGAGAGAGGTAGAGTGGGAGGGATGGAGAAATAGGAGAGAAAAAGCAAGGGATAGTGAAAGAGAGATAGAGACAAAAAACAGAGGAAGAGAATGAAAAAAAAAGAAAAGTCACAAGACAGATAGATAGACAGAGAAGAAAGAAAGAGAGATAAAACAGAGAAAGAAGAGAGGAGAGAAGACAGACAGGGAATGAAAAAAAGACTAAAAAGATAAAAGAAGAGGGAAAGTGAGAAATAGAGAGAGAGAGAGAGAGAGAGAGAGAGAACAAGAGAAAGGAGAGAATGAGGTAAGCTAAGTGCTCTCACACACTTCTACAAAGGCCCTTTGATCAGCTGAAAATGACCAAGTGTTGCTTGTGACATTTCCTGCTCCTCTTCAGCCATTTTCTTCTAAATCTGTTAATGAGACGGGCTGCAGTCCAAACGTCCGGGTTTACCTTCTGTGTGCGCGGTTGTAGTTTGGTCTGGCGTGCAGTGTTCGACCGGAGCACCTTGGATCGCCCGGTGTCCTCTCCAAGGTTACACAATGGGCTTTTTTTCTCTGTTTCTCCTCCAAATACTGAAGTGTGCTGAATTCCTTTGCTGCTTTTTACCTGTTCAGAGCAGATCCAACACTGCCATCTAGAGCTCATTGAAGATGTCATGTGACGCACCTGGAGGATCGGTTCAGTGCCACAGACAGTGTACATAACATTATCAGAGTTAACCGCTGGTTCTGAAACTGTGCTTGAAGCTGCAGCTAACATAAACATGGAAGTGTTTTCCCTCAGTTTTTACATTATCCGAAAGCAGGTGACATCTTCTTTGTGGTGAAGTTCTTTTTCGAGGTGACATCACCTGCTATCGAGATAATGTAACTGAGGGAAACATGGTAAATGTGTTTTGGCATTAGATAAAGTTTAACTTTGATGATACAAAAACTTTTCAGTCTGCAGTTTCATGCAGTTTTAGTCCTTATTTGAGCTGTAAATTGACCTTTTATATTAGCTGCAGTTTCAATCAAAAACTTCAGAACCAGCAGTTTGTTGTCTCCATGTGATGCAGGGTGTACATTTGCAGACTAGGAGACCATTGCAAATCTGAGTTGGTCAGATCTACTGGCTGTCTGCGGATCTGCGGTTCTACATTGTCACCTGCTCTCCATTTAATGTAATATTTGAGGGAAAACACCTAAATGTTTTTGACTTTGATGACTATAAAACCTTTTCAGGTGACAGTTTTAGGACCTGCATTGTCAGGCTGCAGTTTTAGTCTTTATTTGAGCTGTAAATTGACTTATGTCAGCTGCAGCTTCAAGCAATGTTCTCCAGAACCAGCAGTTTGTTGTCTTCATGTGTTTGAGCTTTAAAAACTTTCATTTTAACTACAGCCTGAAACTGGCAGCTCAACCGCAGCCTCCAGACTATAACCTTTACAATGCTTGCATAAAGCCTACAGGCTGGAGCCTGCAGTTTCAAGCTGCAGTTTCAGGCTGTTGTTGCTGTTTTTAAGTCATAGACATATAATTTAAGTTAATGTCTTTGGTTGTACCCATAGTAAAGTATTTAAAAAAATGTGTTACCTTTCAACAGGTTTATAATTATATTAAAAAAATATAATTGCACTTTTAAAAAATCTGCGTCTTAATATAGACTAATAATTTTTTCTTTTTTATTTTTACATTTCTAATAAAAAAAAATGTATAAACCCAGGTAGGTCTTCAAGCAGTGCTCAGAAGTAGCTCGCAATCTGAAAAGGGTTGGGCCCTGCTTTAGATAGTCCTTCAAACTCTAAAGTGCACTTGTTTTACACCTGCCATTCGTCCATCTAAAATAATCTCACATTTATCAGCAGCCTAAAGACATTTTTCTTCACATTTAAGCGGTTGAAGCCGTGTGTGGGCGTCCAAACAGACTTGGTAATTAACACGCACACTTCTAATTTTAGCGACGCAAAAGACAATGGGCAAATTCAGCAGCAGCAGCACCCAACCAACCGCACCATCTGGCCACTTTCTCTCGCTGCGTCCTGCCTGGTGGGAGGGTGGTGAGGGGGAAGGAGGAAGAGAGAGAGAGAGAAGAGAGAGAGAGAAGAGGGGGAGGGAGGGGAGAGAGAGAGAGAGAGAGAGAGAGGAGAGAGAGAGAGAGAGAGAGAGGTATTTCTGAAGACTAAGAATAAGACGCCTACTGCTGCTCAAGTGTAACCTGGGAAAAGAACGAGAGAGAGGGAGAGAGAGAGGCAAAAGGAGAAGGAAGAAGAGGAAGACAAAGAGAGAGGGGTAGGGAGAGAGACAGACAGAGAGACAGAGAGAGAAAACAGGTGGGATGAGGTGTCAAAAACAGAGAGAGAAAGAGGGAGAAAGAAGAGAGAGACAAAATAGAGGGGACAGAGAGAAAGAGAGGAGAGAGGGAAAGAAAGAGACAGAGAGCAAACAGAGTGAGAAGGAAAAAGAGAAGGAGATGGAGGAGAAGAGAAAGAGAAGAGACGAGAGAATTAGAAAGAGAGGAGGAAAGAGGAGGGCAGAAGGGGAAAAAGGGAGAGGAGTAAGACAGAGAGAGAGGGGACAGGGAGAAAGGAGAAAGAAAGTGGAGATAAAAGAGCAACAGAAAGAAGAGAGAGAGAGAGAGAGGAGGGAGCAATAGAAAAGGAAGGAGAGAAGGGACAGGAGAGAGGAAAAACAGGAAGAGACAGAGAAGAGAGGGGACAGAGAGAATGAAAAAGAAGGAAAGGGAAAGGGAGAGAGGAGGGAGAGAAGAAGGAAGGAAGCAAGGAGGGAAGGGAAAGAGAGAAAGAGGGGGGAGAAAGGAGGAAGGAAGAGAGAAAGAAGGGACAGAGAGGAGGAAGTGGAAGAGCAACTGAGGGAGAGGAAAGAGAAAGAGAGATAAGAGACAGAGAGAGCGCAAAGGAAAGGAGAGAAAGAGAAAGGAGAGAGAAAAAAGGAAGAGGAGAGGGGAGAGACAAAGAGTAGAGAAAGAGAGATGAAAAGAGAAGACAGGAGGAGGGTGAGAGAAAAGAGAGGGAGAAATGAGAAATCCCAGTATTAACAGCCATCTGAAATAAGCAAACAGCATCCAAGTTGTAATTACACAGAGAAGCACACAGCCACGCTCGGCCAAGGTTCCTCGCTCATAAAACACTATTATTATCGTTATAGATGAGAAGATGAAACGTGTGATTAGACAAAGGCGTGAGCACAGACCTGTCTTTCCAAAACGACCAAAATAAACTCGTGTAATTGTCAGAAGTGGGATGAACGCCGCGCTAAATGTATTTGGAGATTAGTTAAAACGGTCTGATTATGTAAACGACACTTTTCGGAGTTTTGGACAGTTTCTTGTGATTAGTTTAGTCAAAGTTGTGTTGGGATTGGTTCATGTATGTTGAGTAAGTTGTATTCGTCTCAGCTGATGCTGAGTGCTAGTCAGTCTAGTTTTCACCTACCACCTATCCCCGCCCACTTGGATTCAGTTTCTGAGTATAACATGTCCTGTAGCAACTTTCCAACAATTAAAACAAATGAAATCAAATCTGCTGCTTGCTACAGTTAAATTTGACAATAAAGAGGCGGAGCTTATCAGTTCTGCAGACAGGAAGTCACTGGACCCTTTATATTTCGAAAATCAAAATTTGCATGCTCCTAAATCTGGGGCAGCTATCTTTTGATATAACTGCACTGTCTTTAAGTAAATACATAAATACAATCAATTTAGTGTTTTACAATGAACAAAATGTAAAATATGAATGCAGTACATTAGGTTTTCTTTAAACTCAAACATAAATGGAGCTGCGACCAAAATCAAAAGTGTCAGAGTTGTTAGGGCCGCATTTTAAAATATTGATCTACCAATGTCATATTCACTATAAATGTCCCTATTATCCTAAGTTAGAAAGTTGTTCTTTTACATTTCTTGTGTCAGTTTGAAGTAAATGCTATTTTTCCAGGATTGTTTCAGCAGAAAATGTGAGTCTTTGGAGTCAGTGTTTTAAGTAAACATTTATTTGATTACTAATTTGGTTTAGAGCGCTACAGACCTGCTAGTACAAGACTGGAAGCAAGTGCGTTTGGGGACTTTTTTCTATAATAAATGTAGTTGGTGCAGCTTATCTTCAGGTGTGCGCAGTAGTGCCAACATTACAGTACTTGACTTCTTCCTCATAGTTTCAAGAATCTTCAATCATTAATAATATAACAAATAGAAAACATATAATCTATATTTTACATAAAATCGGTTCCAGATAGTTTATCAGGCAGTGTGTTTTATAAAACCATCTGCAGCACTTGGCATTTCCTGTTATGTTTTTAAGAACTTATCATCTATTTATGTCTTTTAAACTTTTAAAATCAGGCTTAGTGAAACTGGCTTCGTCGAAGTTTTTGTTCTTATGAAACTTCTGCCTTCTGTTCTATAAAATAAGTTGCATGTATTTCTGCATGTATTTACTTCATTTAATTCTAGGAACTTCAAAGTGGAATATACAAGAACATTGTAGTCTTTTTTTTTTATTTTGTCAGACGATATTAAGTCAGTCCAACAGAAATGTGTTAAAACATACTGTATTAGATCAGATGTAATGGGGGATATGTATACTGTATCTTATATACTCATTCAGCAGAAGTTGGAGACTCAAGTCACACTTTTCATGACTTGTGACTTAGCCCTATGATTTCTAAAAACTTGACTTGTAACTTGTCCCTTAGTGACTTGATACTTGACTTACCTGTGACTTGACCCTTAGTGACTTGAGACTTGTTTCTTAGTGACTTGTCCCTTAGTGACTTAAGGCTTGACTTGACTTGTGACTCGACCTTAGTGACTTGAGACGTGCTTCTTAGTGACTTGAGACTTGACTTGTGACTGACCTTAGTGACTTGATACTTGACTTACCTGTGACTTGACCCTTAGTGACTTGAGACTTGTTTCTTAGTGACTTGTCCCTTAGTGACTTAAGGCTTGACTTGACTTGTGACTCGACCCTTAGTGACTTGAGACTTGTTCTTAGTGACTTGTCCCTTAGTGACTTAAGGCTTGACTTGACTTGTGACTCGACCCTTAGTGACTTGAGACGTGCTTCTTAGTGACTTGAGACTTGACTTGTGACTTGACCCTTAGTGACTCGATACTTGACTTACCTGTGACTTGACCCTTAGTGACTTGAGACTTGTTCTTAGTGACTTGTCCCTTAGTGACTTAGCTTGACTTGACTTGTGACTCACCCTTAGTGACTTGAGACGTGCTTCTTAGTACTTGAGACTGACTTTGACTCGACCTTAGTGATGAGACTTGACTTGTAACTTTATAATGACATATTGCTGGAAAAATGGTACAGAATGCAAAAGTTTTAGTTTTAGGTAAACAGGAAGTGTGCTGCGAAGAAAAGTGGGTGTGTCAGAATAAGGTGTACAGTGAAAACGTATTGTTAAAGTGCATGGAAAACTAGATAAACTGGTTCGTAACAGTGGAGCAGTGCCACAAACAGAAATGCTCAAATTAGGGTTGTCGCACTGAAAATCAGCTTTTTAAATAATTGTTAATTGGACTATGCTATTAACCATACGCAAAAAATGAATTGTAAATATTATCCAACTATAAGTGTTTTGTCACCATTTTTCAACAGTTAGTCTCAATACGAAATAGAAATAATAGTTGACAGGTTGATTAATCAAAAATTTATTGCTGACTAGTCGACTACCAAAAAAATCGTTTTGACAGCTATAAGACTTTACAGGCAGGAATTAACCAAAACTTCCTCTGTTACAGGCTACAATATATTACTCAAGTAAGAGCATAGGTGTCTGAAAAATAAATGTACTTAAGTGTGCCATTTAATACATGCCAACTCAAAATTCTCAAGTCTGTAATATTATATATATAGGGGACTCAAATTTACCCCCTGCATAAGTGTAAATTAGCTTGACCTGAGTATGTCCTTTGCTGCTGCTGCTTGGTCCAACAGCGCCATCTCTTGAAGGAAACATTGAACTACACTCAAGGTAAACTAATAAAGCTTTTAGAGATGGTGGTAATAATTCTAGCTTTGAGCATCTACATTTGGTTAGTTTTTAATACAAACTTGAACATGGACGACAGCAGCGAAATATTGTAAAGGGGCATTGGGGTCTAGGTGATGTAAAGGAGAAGCAAAGAATTTTGATTCAACATCATATTTCAACAAATTATAGGCAACAATCAGTCTGCATGTATAAATTACCTATGTACTTGTATTGCCTTTTGAAACAGTGGAGCGGTTACATTATTTATCTGTCATGAAGTTTTTATTTGAATGAAGATGGTGCAACCCTTATGCATTTTGATTAGTTAAAGGAACAAAAAAAATATATACAGAACTTTTTAGAAAAACTAACGTATTAGTGAGAACTAATATGGCTTTAGATCCTAAAGATCTACAAATTCAGCTGCCACACAGTCTTCGGAGAAAATGTAGATAAATGGAACGTCGAAAACGTACAATCAATTTTTCATGCCAATAGTACAAAAAGCTAATACGTCAAATAACCACCAATTTTGGTTGAAGCCTTGTGGGTAATTTTTTCAGGTTTAATGGATGAGTTAAGGTTTCACATTACTAAAAAGGGTAAGTTTGAGGTAGGTTAAGATTTATCTGTTAACCCCCATCGTGGCTTTAACCAAAATTCTTGGTTATTTTTCGTTTTGGCTTTTTGCACTATTGACACAAAAAAAAGCGTATTGTACATTTTTGACATTCGTGTTAGCTATGTTGTCTACGGAGACTGGGCTGATGGTAGATTTGATGGAAAAAATGATCAATGCAACGAACATGAATCAATACACAACTGTTGCACTGATCTGCAAAAAAACCCACCATAAATCATATTTTATTATCAAAATTATATAATTATGGAATGAGGGGGGCCTGTCCCACAAGGATCTGTTTTAGGGTCTTTATTTTTTATTTTATCAATTACCTGGTAATCCTCTAAAAAGTTGCAATTTTTGTCGTTTGCAGATGATGCAAATATTTTCTTTCTGGAGTAATTTAACAGCACTAGCACAGTATAAATGAGGAAACTGGTTAATTAAAAACAAGTTCTTTAAATTGTGCCAAAACTAAGCTTATAATTTTTCGCAACTGTGAAAAGAATTAATATGTGACATTAGCTATTGGAGGAGTCACTGAAGCGACATTTCTAGGAATAATTTTGAGAAAATTTAAGTGGAAAGCCCATGTAAATTACAGAAAAAGAAAGCATATTATATCAAGTTAAGGATGTAAGATATTTCGTCACTTCATATTCCTCTCATAGTTACAGTTGTGAAGTTTGGGGTAGCACCTACAAAACCTTTTATATGACAAAAAAAAAGAGCGAAATGTATAACAGATAAACGATTTAGTGACCATACTAATCTTTGTTTAAGTCTAACCAGATAAAGTTCTATGATTTGGTTGATTTAAAGATTGGATTATATCTGCTGAGAGCAAAATAAAAAACTTGCAGTCAGTCAAAAACACATCCAGACACTGCTTTGAAGAATTAATTTAACACCTTTATTTGGGCTCCCAATACACAAATCATCAACACAGTCTGCTGCAGAAGTCATGATACACTCAACTAATCTTATTTACATCTGATTTTTCTGTAACATTTATTATACTTACTGAGTAGCATTTGACAAGATACAGTTATTACAAGGCCGTTTTTTTATATCTGCCATTTCAGCCAAGATTTTAAATGCACTTTCACAGTTGAAGTTTAGCGCTTATGTCGTCTGCAGCCTTGGAAGTCACAAACGAGGCTCGGTATTGCCTGTTTACCTAAGCAGACTGTATTATTTTCAAATGGCAGGCGTTAAAACTCGCGCTGTCTGCAATGATGACGGGTATAACTAACCCAAAGAAGGAGGAGGATTCTTCTTACTTACCAAAAAACTTCGAGACCTGAGATTTTTAGTGGAACAAACTCGTACAAAAACATACAGAAGACTGTCTTGTAAACTCACGATTGCTGAGATACACTAGCTATGACATCCCTTTCGAAAAACATGCAAAAATCATCGCCAAAACAGTTAAAATTTTCGCCAATTTAACACATTCGTTTCTGCAAGTCATTTTCTTTTTGTGTTGCAAGCTAGTAGTAGTACACAGCTCTATGCATATACATATCGACAGCATGTTTATTTTTTTTAAAAACAAGAGAATCACCTGTTTGAAAAGTAAAATCAGTGCGCGCGGATTAGACACGACTGACGCGAAATCCAAGATAACTTAAGACAAATAAAATCTTTACTTTTAATTCAATAAATCAATGATAATACTTTGAAATCTCATCAACACTGGATTTTTTTTTTATTTTTGTGTGAGTTACAAGTTCATTCCTTGGGCACTTAGTAGCGAGTCCAGCATATCGAATGTGTTATTGTAGTCCGTGTGTTGACCGTTAGCCGCTAAAAGTCCGTTTGTCGCGTCATGTCCATGGTTTGAATCGGAAAAATGCGAATTTAGAGACGCTTTGGAACTCCGGCTGCTTTTGGACGCGTGGTGATGGTTGTTGTGATTAGCGGAGTCGGCGTGAGATCTCTTCCTCGATGACACCGCGCCGACGTCGCTAACGGGCGGCCGTGCTAAAGCGTCCATTCTGCCGTTGACGGCGTACTGGTGCGAATGCTTCGAATGTCGGTGGTGGTCCTTGTGCTTCGAATCGGACGAAACTTTATCCGCATTTTGAGCTCCTCGTTTGACGCTGAGCCGTTTTCCGCGAAGCTGTGGGAGATTTTGGGCTTTTTGGAGCTGGATTTCTCCCGCCTGCCTTCGCCCGATTGGCTACTAGAGTGCGCCTGCGATCGCTTCTTGTGGTGGTGATGCGATGGCGCTATTGGCGATAAGGCGGGGTACATTTCGGTTTCAGTTTTTATGCCGTTTTGCAAAGCTAGCTCCGGCGCGTGCTTTTCCCGATACTTCTCAAGCGTCAACACCTTTTGCGTTCGGGAGAAACTGGTTCCGTTCGTTAGCTGTTGGTGCTTCGACGGTTTCTCCGATTTTATCAACGTGAAGTCCGAGTGTAGTGGTTGTGAGAACTGGTCATACCCACAAGCCTTTGCTGCGTCCAGGCCCAGCGGCTGGTAGGAGGCGAAAGGGGCAGTTAGAGAGTTCAAAGAGGGCATGTCCGAGTCCGAGGTGGAGGGGAAGAAGGAGCTGGAGAGGCTGTCTAAAGAGGACGTCCCCTGGAAGGCACTGTCCACAGACTGTCCATCTGTCTTTGGCTTCTTGGAGTTTTGAAAGGCCTGGAACATAAACACAAACCTGTTAGACATGAGAAAAATGGGAAATGAATCACTGATTGTTGTAATGTATGTCAATATGAAATAAGAAAAGACTATGTGAAATGATTTTTTTCTGAGAAAAGTAGATTTGCAAATTACAACGTTTCTGCAGGACCAAGAGGTCAAAACACACTAAGAGCCATTTTGATTGTGACCTACAGTATTCAATAAGGCTTCTTCCAGAGATACAATTTCATATTTGCTGAATTATGAATGAAAAATTAGAATAACAAAAATGAAAGCAATTTAGAAAACTTGGCTTTACATCTTTACCTTCAATCAAATAACAGTAGAAGAAACACCATTGTGACATTTTTGAGTTTTTTACAAAGCTGCAGCAGTATGACAATCAGGAAATGTAAACTTTAAGCTTGTCATTTTAAAGGTAAAAGGAATTTTATGTTATTTGCAAAATAAATACCAGTTACTAACATTATTTGATCGTTTTCTTTTTTTTTCAAGTTGAAGAACTGCTTTGCAAAACAGTTATATCAACAATAGTAAAGCAAATTATATAAATTGGTATTAGAACTTGAAAATTGGAACAGTGAACTGTAAATTTATTATTTTTTTTGCTTATTTAGCTTAGACTTTAAACATTGCAAATTCTTACTTTAATTCAATGTTCCATATAGAGGAGACTATGGCGTCAACATAATCTATTTTTTGTCCTATAGTCATAACAACCTGTCAAATTTGGTCAAACAAATATACTTTATGATTGTAGCAATGTAATAAGATATAAAAGCATTATATATAATCTATAATCAATGCTTTGATCAGTGGAAGCACAAATTTGACTTGGACTGCTGAATTTGAAAACATAAAATATAATTTTTCACGTGAGTGCTTAAACTGTAAAAAAAAAAACATGATTAAATAAAAAGCATTAAATTGCACAACTTTGAAACAAAAATTTTGAATAAATCAAATAAACTGAGAATTTTGCCTCTACTTAACATTTTAAAGCCGATGCAATATTCTCTCTCATAATAAAACTATCAGTAATATGTCAAGCAGCAAGTCACAATCACAGAAACTCACCCTCCAGTTGCGTATCCTCTTCAGTTTACTGGGCGTTCTCTCTAAGATTTGAAGGAATTCGTGAGTGAGGTCTGAAACACAAACAATGAGAGTTCACTTAACATCTGAAGAGCTGCAGATTGTTCTAATAACATCCAATAACCACTTGATTTGTGTGGTTACATGAGCAGAAGTGCAGGACGACGACAGCGCTCAGAAAACACGAGTAAATTACAGCGTGTGGCCCGTCGATAAAAGGCCGATCGATGCAGTCTCACTCCACACAGCGCTAAATGAATGAGATCAAAGGTGGCCGTGGCAGTCATTTGTTACAGCTCATGACATCGACAGAGACAAAGGTGAGTCCTGATCAAACCACTTGTCTAGTATATTGTACACAAACAGACCTTGTGTTTAGAAATACAAATACTGTACTGTTGACAGAAACACCTTTACCCTATCTCTGAGTCACTGATGTTATCTGATCTTTTACAGCTTAAATGCTATGAGTAATAGTTTGTTCACTGCGACAGTAAAAGATATAATTGGTCATATACTGGCAGATAAAGCTGCATTCTCTGGTAACGAAAACCTCACACAAGACTAAACACATTATCAAACCAAGAAAAACAAAGACCAAATGTGCATTAGCTCCACTGTTTTAACACCCTACAGCCATCCAGACAAAAAACATACTTTAATAGTGGAGGGTTCACTACCCTTGTCTCTATTAATCCTTCTGCACACTAGAGGATATTAGGCCTGATTTTTAGTCTGATTTGCTTCGTCATAACTTCTGGGAGGTGTGGCCTGAGTAATAGGTCATGTCTGTGGATTAGGTGCAACTCAAATATCTTAAGGATCCAAGATGTTACCAATGCTATGTCCTCAAACGTCCAGAAAAAAACTGCTTGAGAAACACGGTTGTAGTATGCAACAGGCTTTAGTGTAAGTGAGAACTTAAAAATTTTTTTTTATAAAAAATCTATTTGTTAAGATTTTCAATAAAAGCACCGGTTTATTGGAATACAGTTTATCAGACAAAGCATAACATTTCATTGAAAAAAGTGAGCAGTAGACCCTCACCCTTCATCAGAAAAGTGTCAGAGTAAGGGTGAAACAAGACATTTTGACATGAAAAATTATGTTTTTTTGGAACTAGAGATTCTTTAGGGCAACTTCAAGGTCTAAAACACATGTGTCAAACACCAGATGCAGCCATCTACCTCTTTTCCTGCAGCTCTCAAAGTCTTAAAAGATTTACTTTAATTATATTTTAGTGCAGGAGTAATCTGTGTGTCTTAAATTAATCAAATGATTTGTCTGAAACTGAAAGAGTTAGTCATTTTTCAGACTAATGCGGATGTACATTCAGTAATTGTCACATCAATAAATGTACAATAATCAACTATTATTTGCAGTATATCAAAGATTAGTAAGGTTAATTTTAGTTACAACTGGCCCTTTGAGAACAACCACAATGTCAATGTGGCCCTTTGTCAAAATGAGTTGACACCCCTGATCTAAAACATCATTACAAAGTATTCCAGAGCCTTAAATACATTGAATCTTAATTTTAAAAATGCATTGGGTTTCTATTTAAATTTACTGACTCACAAGTTAAATGCCACACACTTTACGATCATATAATCTTTGCACACTCAGTGATTGAATAGCTGATATTTACACCACGTGTTTCCAATCTATCATCTATCACAGCAAAGAAAGAAAAAGCACACAAAAGCAGTGAAGTGCACCACGCATTACGCACAGCAGCACTAGCGATGCCAAAGTCTGACATTTTTAGCTCAAAGCTTACCTTAAAACTTGCTTGTACTGTAAGTGACATGTGCCTTATTCTAGCCAAGCTGAATAAAGTTCTTGTCAACTCGTGATGTGCTAACTGCAGCTAAGTGTGAGCTCACACGTTCTTAAAACACCTTTGCTCCGTGCTGTAGCTTCATCTGATGTTTATTTACTTGACAAGCAGGTCTTCACATCAGACGCAGTTTCTCAGTCACAAACTTGGACATTCTTTATTAAAATTAGATCAATCTGCTCAAAAATTTGGTTTTAAAAAGCTGCTTCAAACTTAAACCTAAGAGTCCTTAAATTTCCCTTTACCAAAACAGAAGCTACACTGTTCTCACAAGATAAACCTAATAAAGCTTCCACATGTGAGTGTAATCTTGTGGTAACTTTACCTCATCTCTTCCCTGGGAAAAAGCTTGCACAAACTCACCGTCTAGCAGCTGAAGATTGACGTTGCGGTCGACATATTCCCACCAGTGTTTCCCGTCGGTGGACACGGGGATCTCCCAGTTGGACCATTTACAGGCCAAATGGATGCAGACACAGGCCACGATGGTGGGCCGGTACTGGAGGCAGAAGGTGGTCAGGTGCAAGCTGCAACGGCAAGTAACAAGGGACAAAACAGAGCAGGAGATTAGATTCATGTTTAGTCTACACAATCTTTCACATATTAGCCACTTTTTATGATCACTTTACTGTTACAATTATGTCTTATTCACTGTAATTTAACATATCATGGGTTAAAATCATAATCTAAAGATAGAAAGTTCACGACACAGCCACACCTTACCTCAGTCCACAGGAAATTATAAGTCTAGGATTTGTTAAAATGCGTTCATAAAATGTCTGCTTCATTCAAGGAGGTTGTTCTCAATGCTTCCTTGGTTTTTGATGCTTAAATACAGTTTTCCAGATGCAAAAATACTTAGCTGAGGATCTGGTAGAGCCCTAAATAAAAGCCTGTTTGTGAAGAAAATGAGGCCTAGCAAAACTGGCTAAATGTTGCTCAAGTTTTCATGTTGACAGAATAATTGACAGCACCTTACTTCCCACATAGATTTAAACAAAGCAAAGTAGCTGTTTGAGGTCATGTGCATAAGAATGAGGAAACACGGACGATTTAAAGCCAAATTCTTTTCAAAAGTGAAGTTTGTGGTGTTGGTTTTAGCTCACAAACTGTACTGCAAACGCTCAAGATATGACAATACAACAATGATTCTTAACAAGGCAAATCATTAGTTTAAAGGTTCACTAAGTCACTTTTCTATTATTTGCTTGTCTCCAAGGAGATTTCGATTTGCCAGAATGAATGGCCTTTTTAAATCACTACATGCTAGATGGGTTTTTTGTGATATTGAGGCACATTTCGGGCGAAGCAACATCTTCATGGAGAAAAGCAGGTGGAAGACCCTGCTAACAGAAAGGTTACATAGTTTACATTTAAAGTCTCGCACTGTCGCACATTTTGCATTTTCTCTAAAATCAACCTCAACTGCTAAACCAGTATTTAGATTGTCAGAATTTAAGTTCTAGCTTTTGACAAGATCAATGTTGCGGTTCTTAAACCAATTTACTTTTAATGTCACACTACATCAGACTATTTGATACTGTATGTTTAAAATGTAACTTTAGGAATGCATAGTTGCAGATTAAAACACTGCCTGTTCTCAATGACAATAAATACTGAAGTGTTAAGTCTATTTTATAAATAGAATCAGAATAACTTTGAAGTGTCATGTCCTACCACAAAAGTTACAGCAACATTTGAAATGCTGTGAGTGATACAGATCCTACATAAATTTGTAAACAGCAGGTTTTTTTTTTTTAATGCATAGTTAGTAGTCTTTAGACTACAGCTTCTCTATTTCTGATAACTTTCAATAACTTGGTAAATTCCAGACTCAACTCTCTACCAAAGTTACCATAAGATAAGCTTCTCCAACCTAAAGTTTCAACTCCCTAAATTTACTGGATTGTATTTCAAAGGAAACCTCTGATGCCTAAAGGGTAGAAGACCATTACTTGATCGGACAGTAAATTCTACCAAAACAAACAAAAAATACTAGAGGAACAGTACATGTAATTGGTGTTGCACAATATAACTCATGTTCACAAAAAGGTTCTTGACAAACAACAAAATATCCTATGACAAATCTTGTTGGTTTTGAAATTCATGGGATTCTTGTACTAACTTAGCAGTTCATATTTCACCCCCTCTCTAATGTTTAATGAACAGAAACCTATTCTTGTATTGCTACTTTATTGTAATCGAAAAACAGACCTAGTCCAAACTGTTTCTTTTTCTACAGACAACAAAAACATATAGAAACCTCTACAAAGTTTGCAGCAGAGTTTGTGAGCATTTGAGGGTACGGGAAAAAAGCAAAAAAGAAAAAGTACAAAGTGACCGTAGGCTATACTTACCGTTTGACTAAAAGTTTAAGAATCTTTAGTGGCAATCTATATTCAGGCTACCAAAGTGTTTTCTTAGACATATGCACTCTGTACCAAACAACCTGGAGAGGTATAGCACCACTACACTCCACATGTGCGTTCCACCCCACTGCGCCAACACGGAGCCCCTGTACAGTACACCGCACAGCAGCCCGGCCAGTACCGCCCCGACGGGGTTTCCCAAGGCCCGGGCGCAAGGGCGTTGGACACACGAGGGGGGAAGCTATAGTGTGCCATTACAGTGCAATAGAGGAACAGGATAATAACCTGTTGGTAGCCATGAAATAGGAAGTCTGTGCCAAATCCTTGCTTGCTGTAAAAGGAAGACATATTCGCAGTTAGCGCAAGAGGTTAGCTTTCTGTTAGCATGTTTGCAGGCTAAAGACAAGCCATTTACCTCGAACTAGCTGGGTACACCTCACCACATCTGTGTGAGGATGATCTACAGTAATTTCAAAACCTGGAATAAAAATTCAGTTAGATCAGGATGAAAAAATACAATCACAAAATACATTAAAAGCTGTGAAATATTCAATATTACTGTGAAATCAAGGAAATATCATTATGCCCCTTTAAGTTAGTCAAATGTTTAACTATTCAAAATCAAAACAAATCCAGGTCCAATGACAGACTAATAAATGTTTTTTTTTGTCACAATGAGTAACAAAAATCAGTAAATCAGTACAAAAACCTAATATCAACACCAGTATAGCCTAAAATCTTGACCTAAAGCTTTAGTATTGTAATGACTATAAAAAAAGAGAATATTTCTTAATGTTAAAAATGAAAAAACTATGGTACAAACATAGCGGTGAATAATTTACAAATACACTTCAGCAAGGATCCGCTGTGGAAATGCCATCAGAATAAACAAAGCAGATATGCATGTCTCTTCAGTTCACATTTCCCCCCACAATTTCACCTATAAAAAGTAAGTTAATTAAACAAAAACATTACATTTTTCAATTAACTCACCCAGTGTCTGTAGCACTATCGTTTCCAGTGCCACCAACTCTTGTGCCTGCTGTTGGAATGCCTAAAACGCCAACAAATCAGCATTAGTAACAACCCATTACATTAGTGTTGTAACATTCACCACTAGAATGACGACAACATAAAGTGGATGAGTGCTACTTCCCCATAAATCATATATACCATGTTTGGCTTTGCTGTAAGGGCTGGGCAATATTGACATAAGGATACTGAGATGACATTTTAGCAATGAACCAGGAACAAACTAAAATGTGACTGTAAATGTTTTGTAATCTACTTTAAAGGCTAACAAAACAGACTAACCATTTAAACATGTAAATTAAGATATATTACACACCTGTGTTTGGGGGTTTAATAGTTATAAACTCCATATTACATGCTTTGTCACCTCCAAAAGATTATCCATTATCCATCAACTCAACAATGCTTGTTTACAGCAATTATCTTCAAAACAACCCAAATTCCCACAGTCGCCATGTTCGTCTTTAGTGTAACTCAAAACCAAACAGCCATAATACTTACATTGCTCTTTACATCTATGGGAGGATCTTGCGGGTTAATGTAGGCATGTGCTATTTTAATTACATGTTCAAGCTTCCTGGGTTGTTCTTCTACTTTTGCTGCGAGGAATAGCGTCGTTTGGGAAATTATCTGAAAGAAACACGCGCGTTAGATCCGCTGATAGCGATCATTTTCACTGTAATCTTCAGTAATACTTACATTTCTGTGAAACTTGGTGAACGAATGGATCATATAAAACCTGTGCATGTAAACTATAGCAGTGTTGATGATTAGTTGAGAGCTGGAGGGGGAAGAGTTAAGAAGTTTGACACGAAACCAGACAAAATGCAGAGTCAAAACGGCGACTAGCTAGGTCATTTTCACGCTACGTAGACAGCTAGCTAAACGTGTGACACAATGATGAAATTAAACCTCAACAAAGACCACAAACTGGCAACAAATCTAGGGTTTTAAAATGACAGCGAACACACTAAAATAATCTATAACAAATTGTGTACTAGACGTTATAAAGGGTTTGTTATTTGAGGCGACGCTAACAAAGAATATGCGTATGAACAAAAGCTAAGCTAGCAGCTAGGCCTCAAGACGTCAACTGAAATAAAACCACAATTTTAACTAAATGTAAGTGCTTTTTGGGATTTCTTTTGGGATATTAATTGTTAACACGTGTCTACATTGTGAATGCGACTTGTTTGAAAAGATTTGTGTCATTTATTTAGAGCTACACTGGCTATTTTTCAAGCTAACTATGCTAACACCAGAGAACAGCCTTGTTTAGCGGATACACGTTGAGTCTCTGGCCGATGTCTTGGATGAGGTTGGCGGCTTGCTGGCGGTAGGAGAGCTCTCGGTCCGCCTCGATGCCGCAGCGGCGAGACGGCGTGTTGTCCAGCTGCTCCCGGGTGAAGAGCCATTTCGTTGAGGGTCCCCGGTGCGCCGCCATTACGCTCCCACCTCAGCCAAGCCCGACGGCGCGGCTCCTGCACCGGGAGGGAGAGAGCCGGGGAGGGGGAGAGGGGCGGCGGAAAGACGACAGCCGCGGGAGGGACAGGGTCTGCGAGGCGCCCCCCTGCTGCACGGAGAGAGAACAGCAGGCTGTACAAGAAGCAGGGGTCTCCAACAGAGATCTTTTAAAATGTTTAGAAGTGGGCAAAAAAAAAGCCAAAATATGCTGTAGGCTACCATTTGGCTTCAAGAACCACCAGATCCAAACTCTGACTATATTAAGCCTAAATTAGAGCTCAAAAAGTTTAAAACAAACTAAATTGGTAAAACAGATAAAGCAGTTTTAAAGCTTAGCCCAAAAGAGGACCAACACATGAATAGATGTAGTACCACCAGAGGGAAGTCCAAGTACAGTGATGCACCTACAGTGTTGGGCAAGTTGCTGTGAATTTGTAATACATGGCCTATTACATTATTACTACAGGGATAAATAAACATGTAATACATTTGTGTTGCAATAAAGGTAAATGTTGTTGTTTTATTTTATTTAATTTAATTTTTTATGCTTTTTATTTCATTCCTGGAGATTTTGTTTTAGGCTACACAAATACATTTTTATGAAGCAATATGGAAACCATACACAACAGTCAATGATGGAAACAAATATTTTTCTATTGTTGTGATAACAGTGTAGTGCTTCACTAACTTATTTGCTAACAGCAGTTGGACTTTTTTTTTTTTTTCTCTTAATTGACTCTCATGCATTTCTTGCCACTCACTCCTCACATTTAGAATGCTGTGATGTCACCTGCATAACCTCTATATTACAAAATGTAGCTGAGTCAAAGTACTTTGAGCTGATCACACATTTGTTAAGACATTATAATCTATAGATTACCAATCTTGTTACATTTACACTCGATTAATTCATAGAAATCTGATGTCTCAACACATTTGTGTAGCCTATGTTTTGTATAACATCAAATGTGTATGTTTAAAAAAAAAAAAAAAAAAGACTGATATTTTAAGGAATTCGTAGGCATCTAACATCTTATACATCAACTTTTTCTTCCAATAGGCCTACTATTTTTTTTCTCATTCTTATTATCACTATTAATATTCTTGTTCTCGCTATTCTCTTTATTATTCTTATTAGCACCATTGTTATTCTTACAACTATTCTCATTCTTATTTTCATTCTCATTCTTGTCCTTTTTATTTACGGCTGTCTGTGTGGCAGTTTTTTGTATCGACCACAAGATGGAGCCAGAGACTGACACGAAAAGTTGCATTTGATTATATCTGTCCCTCACCAATAATGCAAGATAAACACAGACGGTAATGTGTCTCGGTGGGCTCATGTGCAAAAATAAACACAGAGGAGTCCTTTAATGACGTAACTGAGGGCAATGGACCGATTTAACCACGAGGAAATGTGCTTAAACAGACATTTTACAACGTAGATCGCAATCAAAATCAAGACAATGCAAATCAGGCTGCACGATCAGAAGACTTTTTAATGCAAACGCAGTGTCTCTGGTGGTATGAATGTAATATTTATGCAGATATGTTTGCAACTGTGATGGGATTTCTTTCTTCACGCACTGATTCTTATCTAAAATGGAACCCCCCTTTATGTCAATGGGCAACCCCAGTCTCCGTCTCCAGCGCATTTGATCGCAATGGAGGATGTACCGAGGCTGCTTTGGGTGTGTCCGATGGGGGAAAGTCCTTTAAAATGTGGGGAAACAGACAGTAGGTGAGCCCCATCAGTCAGGAGTTTAGTTATTTGCGTGCTGTACGTGACTCAGGTGACGGGACTGTGCGCGCGGCGGGTCTCTTGGGACCGCTGCTCCGTGCGCACTGGGACGCACGCGCTCACTCACAGAGGAAGAGGTGGCGTGTGTGCGTGCTTGTGCGTGTGTACGTATGGGGCAGGTCTCGTGAGCCCCGTCAGCAGAGGCATAATTAGAGCCTAGGTGCTGCTGTCTCACTCTCACCGCGCTGTGAACTACCGCTGCTGCTGCTTCTTTTTGTTGTTGGTTGGTTTTCCTCCTGCCTGCCTTCGCTCCGCTGTGCGCAAAGTCTGCGTCAAGTTAGCGAACACGCGCTCATGCAACTTCCTGTGATTGTAGATAAGATAAGATCAGATAAGATAAGATAAGATAAGATAAAAGGAGAGGTAAGATCAGGTGGCATTGATACACGATAAGATAAAAAAGAGACATCAGGCTAGTGTTGAAAGGCAAAAACGTGGAAAAAAGTTAGATATAGTTAGATGTAGGTCGATAGGCTATATTTATTAAAAAAAAAAACAACAAAAAAAAACTTAAATTGCAAAGGCTAAGAAAAAACATGAAATTATGGCAACTTTTTACGCCTAACGATTTTAAAGATAAGTCCTATAACTATAGCTATAACAGCTACATAGACCCTAATGAAACATCATTAAGCCTTAAATAACCTTGCAATATAGAGTAAGAATTGTCCATAAAGTTTTTGCTAAAGAACATACAAATCAATTAGGCTATTTATAATTTAAAAAAAGTTTATTAGCAAGATCAACAATTGAGGACACTTACAATTAAGCAAAGCAAGATATTTTCTGTTGCTGCAAATGTGCAAATGTTCTCAGTTCATTCAAAATCCAACAGTAGAAGGAAACTCAGCTTTATGGATTTAGAACTATATTATATAAGGATGTAATTATACCATTTTTATTTCTTGTAGTGGCATTTCTTCTCAATGAATACCTATAGACAGACTTTTATACAAGATAGCAGTATTGCAGGCAGACTAGGGCTTCTTTTTGACATGCTCAACTATAAAACAAATTAATAATTTAGTTTTATTTAAATGTTTTTCACTGTAGTGCATGATTAAACGTGCGTAAAGGTTATTATTATCTAAAGTCATAAGTAATTGTCCACTGTAAAAATCAACATTTTCGAAGTTTTAGTCAAATGCTTTTATTTTGAAGCGTGTTTGCACTTCCGGTTGCTCTCAGATTCTCTCTAACTTGCCGGTCTCAGGAGCTGCTCCTGGACTCTGTCTCCGTCTCTCTCTCTCTCTCTCTCTCTCCTCCAGGCGCACTGCTGCTGTCGTGAACGCCCGCTCCTCTCGTCCAGGTGTCACATTTTACCACTTCTCCACTTCCAAAAAAAAGAGGAAAAAAAACTTGGGGAGGAGACAAAAAGCAAACATGACGGACTCGGGACTTCCTCCGGACCCTACCTCCACAACTCCCATCCCCATCCCGGCAGAAGGAGGCGCGGGGCAGACGGCGACAGTGAACGGGCAGTGCGAACCAGCGGCCGACTCACTCACCCAAACAACCCAGCAACAGCAACCCGCCCAAGAGCAGCCTCAGCCGGGCACGGAAACTCAACCGGAGGGCTTCAACATGGACCAGGAGATGAAAATAACAGACAGCATTGAAGATAGTGGTAAGTGCATGTTTTATTTTTGAACAATTATCCAAAGTTTTGCTGCGTAAAAAAAAAAAAGGTGTTCTCCTCCAGCTGGTTACTGGTGAGGTTAGTGAAACGAGAGGATCCGATTGGTTGGCTAAATGTGCTACAGTCAGGCTCAGTGGTGATGGCGCTAAACTTATTAATAAATCATAAGACTGGCTTTTTTTGGACGGTGGAAATCAGAGCAAGGAGGGAAAGCGTTGGACATGACAGGTAGACCTACTGCGTCAAGTCCAAACAATGAACCTGGACGTATCTTGTGGAAACACTTAGTTCCTGCACAAAACAGAAAGATAAAAGATAGATAATGATAGTTTTCAGTTTAGTTTTCCAATCTGGCAACCCAAACTAGCTTATTTGGAACGTTTTAAGGACTTTCCCACTTTCAAACGATCATAAGTTGACTATAGTTTTAGTTTTTCATGATTATTAAACCCACAGCGACTATATTTATATATTTTGGTTAAATATTTTTGTCTTTTTAAATTCGACTTATTTTTTAATTGTCTAGGGAAACAACAACGGTTACCATGGAAACAATGGCAAATCCACCATGTTTTTTGTCAGGTTTGCAAAACTTTAGCCAAAAACAATGTAAAAAAGTGAACAAAACAAATGTGTAACAACCCAAAAACTGCTGGGTCAGTAATAGTATATTATCTATCACTTTGTAGTGTCAGAATAAGCTTTAAATTATTAATTTGTTTAACATTAGGCTAACTGAACATTCTACTGTTGTGCAGCGAGCAACGTTTTTTGCATTAGCTTTTAGCATTAGCAAACCATGCTAAACTAACAAAGATGGTAGTATTTCACGAATTTCATTTTAGATTTTGAAACTGGCCATCTAAAACACATTTCAAGTTGTCTGTGTAAATGTTTGGAATTTAAATAGGCTGAACATAATCAGGTCTAAATACTAGCCGGTCTATTTATTGAAGAAGGTGACACAAGAACAGGCGTAATATTTGCACAGAGATTTTCAAGAAACACAAATATGCATTGCATAAGAGACAAACGTAGACAGGTACATAGAAAATAATAATAATTTAGTTTAGGCTTTGTCCAACTGGCTAAAAGACACTCCTCAACATCCTGACGCAAAATTATCAAAATAACATCGGATTAAATGGGTTTCTAACAACTGTAAAAATATCTAATCTGAAAGTAGTTTGAGTCTGCAGAGCTTAGCTAATTCTCTTGCTAACAGCAGCTGGCGATTTAGGACATTTCAACTGTTGCGCAACTAATTTCCTCAAAAAACGGCAATGAGTTCAGTTGTGTTTGAGCCTAAAGTCTGTCAGAGAAATGCAAGAAAAGTGTTGCAGAGTTGTTATTTGTATTCGCTATCAGACTGTAGCTGTTTTTTCACATTTTAGTTTGACTCTCATGCATTTTTACCACCCACTGCTGACAATTTGAATGCTTACATAACCTCTAAAACTTAAAAATTCGGCTTAATTTGAATTTTTGTTACTTAAACCTGTGTATTGCTTTGTTTGTGAAATACATTTTCTTCTTATGCTACTCTAACCAAATTCTAAGCAATTTTAACATGTTATTATTGAACTTTTACACAATGTCTATGGGTTTGTGCAACTCCTCTATCCACACTTTATAAAGTCACCAAAATGACCACCACCATGTTAATTTAAGTTACTCAAATTGTGCAACTTTATCTATAGAGAAAGAGAAAATTATGTTGACTTCAAAACTAAATGCTGCTACTTCTTGCAAAACGGTCTAATGTGTAGTGAAAATTGGGCATCCTGGTACGCAGACTGTTTCCCATTAGACTAATGCGTTTGAGTTAATAAGCCAGACAGATGGGCCAGAACAATGTAGATACACAATTTTTTGGTGCTGGGATCATGTGACCAATTTGGGAGTGTGTGCAGCATCTGTAAAGGTAAAATCAGGGTCAGCAAGACATTATGCACTGTGGAATTTAGCACAAGTTACAAATTATAAAAGTGAAACTGAAAGAAATGCTATTATTTGGGGTTTAGAAATGTTATGTTACATTCACACTTTCATTTTCACATTCATTGTTGAGCTAGCTCCAAAAATAAACTTGGTCAAGATTTGGATTCAACAAAACCTAAAATAGGACCAAACCAAGTCTACATAGGACTAGAAGAGGCTCAGCTAAAACCAAGTAATGAGTGTGTGAAAGCTGTCATATTCAAGAAGTTATATCACCAATTTTATTCCTGTTTAAGGAGCAATGTTTCTGGTTAGGATTTAGTCTGGAGTGGACTAAATTGTAGTCTTTGGTTGGTCCTGCTGATTTTATTCTTAGCTTAGTCCCATTTCAGAAGTGGTGTGTGCTTAAGTGTAGAGTATAGATTGTTAAACGAATGTCTCAGCACTAAAAGAAAGTTCACAATATGCTTTCTTAAATTTTGAGCACAGGGCCATATATCTATCTTTAGGCTACAATGCACTATTCTTTATCATTGTGAGCTAGGACCATTTGTATGCATTTGGATACTTGACATTTGTGGTGGAACATTTTTTCTGCAATATATAATAATAAATTAGATATACCGTGCTTTTCATGATGCTCAAAGACACTTTACATTTTTGCATTATTCATTCAGTCCACACTCTGTAATGGTAAGCTAGTATCGTAGCCACAGCTGCTCTGGGGCAGACTGACAACCATTCATACACACACCTAGGACAATACTAAACAAGGTGGGTGAAGTGTAAGAATGGGATGATTCACTTGTCATGATTAGATTAAGTTTTTGATTTTGCAGCCATGATTTTCAAGTTTGTTCGATTTTGTTTGATTTGTTAGTTTATCTATATTAACTTTTTACCTTAAAACACAAAATAAACCATAATAAATTACATTTAAAACAAAGCCACAGTTGTTGGTTCTCAGAACAGTCATATTTAGAGGCCCTCTCATTAGTTATTACTGCAACATAATATGACACATTCAGTCAAGTCTTGCAAAAGTTCACGCTTTATTTCTTCTTACATCGTGGCTAATATTGTTAGTATTATTATTTACTATACAACTGTAGTGTGTATGTGTATAGGTCAGTGCTTCCCAAACCTTTTAGCCTGGGATTCCCAGAAACAACCAGGCACCGAACCCAGGGAAACCCAGCAAAACTGATTGTTTCTGGCCTTTTGATTCGATTGCTGCACACGATTTTCAACGTTTTCTAACTCTTTTCCATTCACAGTGAAGTGTCACACTGTGCATTAAGAACTGTTTTCGTGTATATTTTAGAAAACACAGGTTCCACACAGCAGGACATCAGACATTTACTTCTGACATTTAAAAAGATTAGGAAAAAGTGTGATTTATTTTGACGTGTAGCCTAAAACTCCAGAGCTTGTTCTTAAACATAAATTACTTTTAACTGCAGAGCTTGTCCTAAAGCATAATTGACCTTTAACCCCAGAACAGACCATGAAAATGATAGATGAGCTCATTCTGTGTTTCCTTTTCATGCTTGTTTTTTTTCTTCTTTGCCAATTGTTATTCAAAAACTTTGGTATAAAACATAATTTTGATCTTGTACATTCTTACCTTTATGTCAACATCTTTATTGGAATTGGCTTATTGGAAATTTTGTTTTGTTTGTATTACATCGCAGAACATTTGAGTGTTTTGTGTTAAAATATTAGAAATGTAGAATAGAACGAAAACTTGGCATCACATCAAGCACTCATTTGTACTTCCTATTCTTGTGTTTTGCAGGCCTGTTGGAGAGCAGCATGCGCCTGAAGCCTCATGAAGCTCAGAGCTACAGGAAGAAGGCTCTGTGGGTTTCCTGGGTCTCCATCCTCATCACCATTATCCTGGCCATAGCTGCTTTCAGTGAGTAACACTTACACTTGTGTTTCCGCTCTGGTGTCGATCCAACAATCTGCTCACAACAAATGGACAAAGACTTTTACTCTTTCAGAATCATCTTTTGTATTACACTAATGAATACGTCTATAATACCAGCTGTTGTGACATCTTGCTTTGTTTTGTCAATGTTTGTCGATTAAAAATTATAGATAGAACTGAAGGATAATAAACAATGAACAAGTTCTTTGAAAAGGTTAAGTTTTGTTTTGGTTGGATGGTTAGAACTAAAATGCTGTATATGGATATTGGCAAACATTTTAGTTTACATTAGTGGCTCCCAAAATGGCAGTTGTGATATGGATTCTTGAATGGTTATACAAACTTCTTGGTATGGGTTTCCCTGACATGGGTGCATGGTTAACTTTGGGAATCCCGGCCTGGAAGGCTTGGGAAGCACTGACCTTTTAAAATAGCATAAAATGTCATTAGCTTTTGTTGTTGAGACAAAGTCGAAAAACTCCTTTGAAGATGCCTATGGTAAAGAAAAGAACATTTACTGCAGGACATGGCTCTGGTGAACATTACACACTCCATCTGTGTCAATGTGTTGAGCTAAAACTTAATAAAGTGTCCTTTTGTTGTGGCCAACCCAAGACACATCTGTGCAATATTCATGTGTCTGATCAGCTTCTTGATATGTGACAGCTGTGAGGTGAGGTGGATTATCTCAGTAAAGGAGAAGTGCTCACTAATGCAGATTCGTACAGATTTGTGAACAATATTTGAGAATAGGGATGGAAAAGAGTTAGAAAAATTTGAAAATCGTTTGAAGTATGCAGCAATTGAATCGAAAGGCCTGAATCGAACAGTTTGGCTCATGTGTCGTAAAAAACATGTACAACAATGACCTACAGACACTACAGTTGTATAATTCTAATATTAATACAATAATAGCCACGGTGTCTGAAGAAATAAAGCTTGTGCAGAACCTGGCTGAATGTGCATTATTAAGTTGCGTTAAGAAGATGTTCATAAAATAGACAAGTTTTGAGCACTAACAACAGTGGCTTTGCTTTCAATGTACTTTTTTTAAGGAAAAAAATGTGTTAATATGAACTACCTAAACTAACAAAATCAAAGAAAATTCAAAATCGAAAATTGAATCGAATCATCCCACACCTATTGGAGAGCTGTTAGTCTTTTCTTTTTATAGAAAAATGTTTATTATAATGAGTTTAGTTCAATTCAATTCAATTTATTTGTATAGCCCAAAATCACAACAGCAGTTATCTCAGCGGACTTCACAAGATGTTGATTTAGCAAACAAGATTTGTCAGAAAATCAAACAGTGAAACATTGGTCAATGTCAACAGAAGCAATGTAAAATTAGAAACAATCATTATTAGGAAATGCAGGCAGATTGTTACAACAACAAAGTGGCAAATAAAATTTGTCCCAGAGCATCCCTGTCCTTAGACCCTCCTTCTCGGCAAGGAAAAACTCAAAAAAACCCATTGGGGGAAAAAGAGAAACCTCGAGGAGAACCACAGTGAAAGAGGGATCCACTCCCATGGACGGACAGGCTGTAGATGTGACCAGGACTGACGTATGTCCAGATGTAATTAGAGTTTAAGTCTGTGAGCAGATAGACGCTTTTTCTAGCAGGATAGACGATTTTTCTAGCAAGACGAAGACAGACAGTCAAAGAGAGGCTGAGTGGAACAATGAGCGAGGTCCAGGATCTCAAGATTAGTGAATCGAAGTCAAGATTCGGTGGATCGAGGTCAGGCATCGACATGGAGCAGGAGATCTGAAACAGATACACTCCCAAAGGGGAGTGGAAAGGACAACATGTGATAGCAAAAAACAGATTGAAAACTAAGTAATGAGATGTTCTTTACAGGGAAAAGGAGAAATAACGAAAATAACGAAAAAGCAAGGAAGGGAAGTTATATGTTAATAGAGCACAATTTGTACACAGAGAAGAGCGTGAAAAATACAAAGCAGAGAAAACTCACACAAAAATACAGTACAAGAACAATAGTGCAGAAAGTTTGCAATAACGATACAATATGCATAGTATAAATATGAAAGATTGCGTAATGTTATTATTTGATGTAATGTAGTATCAGTGTTTGTGCGCTGTCCTCCCTGCCAGGGACTGCAATTAACTAGCCTAAGCTAACTCTGGTACAACATCAAAGAAAATTATGTTAATGTACATGGTTTATAAAAAAAAATAAATAAATAAAAGTAAGGACACTATGAACTCAGTAGTTGTTTATATATTATTGTTCTGTTAGTAGTAATGAACTGACCCTTGACTGTCTTTAAATAACAATAGTTCAAATAAGCCTGGACACCCCTGACGTACGCCAATGTAGTTTGCATACTTAAGTAAATGTTGTCATGATACTAAAATTTAAAACTCGATTTCAATACTAAAAATTGAAATGATTCTTTAATGTAATTTCTTTATTAAACATGGTTTTAAACTAGTTTTGATAAAGATTGTTCAAAAAACTTTCAAAAATGTCCAGCTGGCTCAGTTTGTGTTTTGTATTGATACTTGTTCAAATGAGTATCTACTTTTGATTATATTTTCACTTTAATATGTCGACAGTAACAGTTAAAATTAGTGTCAGAAGGGTTGAGTTACATGTTATTTCCTGTTATGTTGGACTAAAAAAAGTAGGTACACTGGTGCACACAAGACACAGTTGTCGTTTTATATTTTCAATCATATCTTCTTTGAAAGTGAAAAGATATTCTCCATGCTGAAGGTTAAGTATGACTCATTCCCTTTATAAAGCTCTCATTTCTTAGCAATTTAGTTTAACTCAAAAACATTTTCTTCGTCATATTGATTAAAAACCTGCAGATAAAAGACAAAATCAGCCCAGGTATTAAAATATTGCAAAAACCCAAACAAAGCTGCAGTCAAGCCGGGCAGCTTTTTTTCCCATAGAATTTAGATTTCATGGGCCTCCTCCGTTGTGATAAATTTGGACTCAAACTGTGCTCTCTTGCACGGTTCAGCTGCTGATCTTTGGCATTTTGAAGTGTCATCAATACCTGTCTATTCTTATATTTAAATTTTCCTGAATTCAAAATTATTATAATTTCTTTAATCTTCAAGATGGCTTTAGTCCTACTTCACATTATAACAAAACATTTAATATTACAAGACCAGGATGTTGTGACCTGCAGTTTGTTCAGTCAGAAATGTTACGCACACATGTGGACTATTGTATACATTGCTCCAGTTTTTAATTAACGTTTAGTGTATATAGGCCTTGTAACTACTGTGTTGACTTAAGAGTGTTGTTATTTCATATTTGACTAAAGGATTCATTTGGGTGAGCCTAGCCCGCTAAGCTAACATAGACTCTTACAGTTAAGGCTTATATATATATATATATATATATATATATATATATATATATATATATATATATATGTCCTTGTATCTGTGTGGATGGATCTTTATTTAGAATCTAGATGTTGCTCAGGTGTACCTAGCCTTATGTGAATGATTTATTTATGATTTCAGGCTTATGTAAAACAGGAGAAGATTCAGAGAAAACCAACAAGGTGAACACGTGAATTCCACAATAGAGGTTATGCAGGTGACATCACAGCATTTTAACTGTTCATGCTGAGTGGCAAGAATGCATTAGAGTCAATGGAGAGAAAGGACATTTTCTCTTGTAAGAGTTCAATAAACAGCTAAAACAGGAAAACTAAAGTACAGTTTGGTAAAAAATTCAACCCACAACAAGTCTACTGAGCACTGGGTTTGTAGCTGACATGTAAACAGAGAAAATCAAGTCAACAGTTGGAGCAAAACATGCAAAACAACAAGACTTTAGCTTCTCACATTTATCAGACAGAAATCTCGCACAGTTGAACTTATTACCTTTATCTTCTTAAAGAAGATGTTTTTTGAGTCTGTTTGTTGCAGTTAAAATGTCCTAAATCATCAACTGTTGTTAGCAGACAAACTTGTAGCAGACAAGCCGTTGTCACGACAACAAAGAAATACATTAGAATGAGTGGCATTTCTTCAAAGTTGCTAAGCATTTTTGGAATAAAATTATGTCACCTGCATAACCTCTATAAAGACCCTTAACTGACCTTTTATCAGTGAAGCCTTTATTTTGCCGAAATTAACTTCAGGCATCCAAATAGAAACTGAAAGTAGCTCGTGTGTTGCTGCTGTGACTGTGCAGAGATTAGCTAGCTTGTTTGCTAACCACAGTTGGAGATTTAGGACATTTCAACTTTGTCATCAAAGCTACTTGTTTTATTTAAAGTGATTACCATCAGTTAGACTACACTTGTCAACAAAACATAGCAAAGATTATATGTAAGGCTTTACTAGATATTTGACTTGTTTCAACCAGTTTAGCAATTTTCGTAATTTCCCTTTTATTAGATTTTTTTGTCAGTTTTTTTCAGAAACTACAACATGACTGATGTAAAATCATGTCAATGTAAAATTATGTCAATGTCAATGCAAAAGAAAACCACGATAAATATTTACCATAGAAACTATCACACCAAAGAAAAAAAAACGTGATAGGAGTATTCATTCATTCATTCATTCATTTTCTACCGCTTAATCCGTTAGGGGTCGCGGGTGACTGGAGCCTATCCCAGTGACTTTGGGCCTTAGGCGGGGAACACCCTGGACAGTGGCCAACTTGCCGCAGGGTTAGACAGACAAACATTCATTCTCTCATTCACTCACTCAGGGAAATTTACAGTGATGCCCAATTAACCTAAACATGCATGTTTTTGGAGGTGGGAGGAAACCGGAGTACCCGGAGAAAACCCACGGTGACACGGGGAGAACATGCAAACTCCACCCAGAGAGATCGTGTGATGTTGATTTGGTCCGACCCGGGAGACGAACCCACGACCTCCTTATTGGGAAGCCAGAGCTCTAACCACTTGACTACCGTGCACCCGTGTGATAGGAGTAATTTAGTTCAAATGTGTGTGAGCTATAGGAGAGGAATTTCCACGTTCCTGTTGTTTATCTGGTTTTCTTCTACTGTTTACCTGATTTTCAAACACATAAATATTCAGCAGTTAATGTATTTATTTATATTTGTTGTTGTTTTTCACATTTTAGTTGTGTTTTGAGTTCTTTCAGGAGAAAATGACATTTCTCACCATTGACTCTCATGCATTTTTGCCACTCACTCCTGATATTTAGAATACCATGATATCATCTGTGTAACCTCTATCACCAAGTTCAGATCTACAGTTGAAAATAGTCTCTTTAAGATCTGGTTTAAGGCTTTAGTTCAGTGTCAGCCTTGGATTTTGCTCAATTCTCATTTCTGTTTTAGCTCTAACAATAGCTTTTGTTGCTGCTGCCGTGAGGTGAGATGAAACACATGCCCCACGATGCACCTGGGTCTGCGGTATAGAGATGTGACTGCTGCAGCACCTGCTCTGTGTCCTGTCCACTGTCCCGAAAGAGAAATGTACGATGACTAAAACATTACACACACAGACACACAGACAGCGTTTAAGTGTGGGAATTTATGTGAGCAGTGACAGATGGGGCTATACTGCCTGTCTGTATTACAGATAACACGAGTTTGCCTGGATACAATACTATGTACCTGACGCACTTGTTATGACATGCTGGCTCATAATTAGGCTTTTATAGAGACTGTAGATCGGAAACAATCCAGAAAAAAACGTATAGAGCTGTGTGATATATTGAATTTTAGATACCATCATGAATGCAGTTTTCTGTTTTCTTGCAAGTCTTAAAAATGTTTTTAATGAAGCAATTTCTGTCAGATTTCCTGATTTGTTTCACACTGCTGCAGCTTTGCCAGAAAATTCTCAATAATATTCTCATTATAACACAGTTGGTGTGTTTCTTTCTTCTCCTGTTCTTTGGTTGATGGAAATAACAGGAGAATGCTGGGTTGCTGTATGAATTGCTTTTTTTGTTTATTCATTAGATTTTGACATTTATACAAATTTTCTATTTTAATCTAATTTAGTACATTAACATTAATTGGTTATATAAATAATTATTTGACATGAATCAAGAACAAGTTTGTGAAGAAAAGTATAAAAATATGCTGAAAATAAATGAAAGTACAGCAGAGTTTTAAACTAATGACATAGGGAGACAAAGTCTAGAGTCTCATGATACAAACATATTTCAATAAATACAGTAGGTCACAATACAATATGTATCCCCATACATGCATATGCCAATACAATTTAGTCAAAATGATGCGCATCACAATATATGTTTGATAAAATAATCTTACAAGTCTGTTAAAGTTGGGCTAACTAACTTTTTTACTTGTAAAATTGTAAACTTTGTATTCCACTATAAAGGTTATGGTACTAAATGCAGCACTTTGTGAAAAAATTAGACCACTGTGTACTGTTTGAACAGAATAATAAAGAATTTTTGTTAAAATCAGGAGCTGAATGCAGTGCTCTGATTGGCTACGCTGGGGTGGTCCTCTCCAGTTTCACTTTGTTGTTTGTAAAAAGAAGTTTATAAGCCATAAGTGCAACCAAAATGAATATTAATATTAACCATGTGTCCTAGGATTTAGGAGAGGAAGTTTTAGATTGTGTTTGTCTTATGCAGAAAATACAAACCAACTGATCAAAATAAGAAAATGTAGAAAAAAACTGCAGGATAATATAGGTTTGTCACGATATATAGCGATACTGATACACTGAGTACTTGTTGCAACACTAGAATTTCCTCTTATGTTCATTACATCTTAGGGCCCCCTCTTTAGCTTGGGCCCCTAGACAACTGCTCGGTTTGCCTCCCTCATTGTGACGGCTCTGCTTTTACCACTAGGCCTTGTAACATGAGCCTACAAGTCATTTTAGTGAGTCTAGAAGTAGTTTTAGTCGTAGAAAACACGTCCGACAAAACAACTGGACTGCAGTGTATTAGGGTTAATGCACGGATCGCCTGCAGCCGTGACTAATGCGGCCATCTTCGAGTGTAGCGTTAGCGCTGACAGCTAACAACCATTCAGCGACCTAATTGGGCTTCTCCTTGTTCATTAACGGAGTCACAAAGAGCCACGTCGCTATGCTAACACACACACAAGCCAGTAAATGTCACCGCGGAGGAGAAGATTTAACCTTCACCAGACAAGTTTGACCAGTCTTTCCTAAACTTTGGACAGCAACTATTGGAAAGACAAATTAGGCTTTTAGGATACAGTAAAACAGAGCAAAGATAGGTCCAGGTTTAAAGGAGAGCTATTGTATTTTTTGTATTGTATTGTATTAAGATATAAACAGTGACATGTGTAGATCAGTAATTTACATTTTGTTCACTGTAAAACCCAAAATTGAGATCCAAATACAGCCTTTTTAAAGAGGGCCTATTGTGTTTTTTTTTTTTCAACTCTTTAGTAATAAACTAGAACAAATGTAGATCGGCAGTTTACATTTTGTTCACTGTAAAACCCCAAATTGATCTAAAACGACTTAAAAATAGAAACGGCTCCAGTGACTTCCTGTTTAAAACTGCAGAAGTACTAAGCCCCGCCTCTTCACATTGAAATATTACTGTAACAAGTAACAGCTTTTAAATTACTAATTTTTATTGTTGTAAAGTGACTATGGGACAGTTTTGAACCACTTTGAGTATTAAGTTTTGAATTATAACAAGTAAATACAGACAGCGGGCGAAGTGAAGAACAGAGAGTTTCTGAACTCTCGAGCCAGAGTTGTAGAAGAATACAAGATTACTCAAACATACTTGTATCAATTAAGATACAATTTTGAGTAAACTAAGGATGAGGGAATGTACTGATAACAAGATTTAAATCATTGAATCGTTGATTTGACATAATAGGCCCCCTTTAAGAAGACATGTTGGTTTATATTGTTATTTTTTTTATTGCCATCTGTCTGCACCAGTGTTCTTAATAAATATCACGATAAACAGACAATAATAGGTGAAAATAGCCTGTATTTTACAGAAATGTGCTAATAAAAATACAAATTATATAGTTTCACGGACTATGGTCCGGCTCTCTGACCCTTCTCTGGATTCTTCTCTAGATTCTAATATGTACTGAAAGTGTAAAACTTCCACAAACTTGATAATCTCTCCTGTCTCAGAGCACAGATCTTTTTCTCGCCTGTGAAATCTCAGAGGCACAAAGTTAGGATTTTGTATGAACTAGGGCAATATTGCTGGTGATATTATCGCAATGATTTAAAATTTGGAAGGTCGTCATATAGCTGTTTTTTTCTCTCAGACTGACAAAATTAACTAAATACAAACAAAAGAAATGTTATAAATGCCATGCCATCTTGGATAAGTATCATCAATTATATTGTTATTGCAAATATTCTACTTTATTTTGTGATGAACAATTATGGACTGCTCATTTCTTGTCAAGTTATCTTTTATAACATTTTTGTACGTATATGCACACTTTATAAATAAAAACAGAAGCAGATTTTAGGCTTAGAATGTTCAATTCTAGTACCAACTATGAACAGCCAAGCTCTAAGTTTGGACAAAACAAAGACCCAAACCATGACTTTCTCACTCACCACTAACGGTACGTGTTCCACAGCTTGCGACTGGCCTCTCACAATCAAACCTAGCGCGTTTCATATGGCAGCGTGTGTTAGTTTGGCATAGTTTTCCTGTGTAGTTGTATTCCCCACAGAGACTGCTGCATCCAGCCTTCTGCTCGTTTAGAATTCAGGACACAGTCGCAGCAGCTGCCTCCTCTGCACTGACAAAACAACAAAAAACACAATAAAAACAAGTCCACACACCAATACCGTATATTTGGAAGATTCAATTTGGATTCAAGAGTGTAAGAAGTGATATTTCTGGTAGTGAGTTTGCACCTGCTTGTCTTAAAGTGGTTGTTCTGCCTGAAATATTCTGCAAAACAAGACAGTTTATATTTATAGGTTGTGTTCATGTTTAAGAATGTGATGGAGTGATATAAGGTCAGAAAGATGCATTACAACCATAGACTGTAAATATCAGTCTGTGGTTACAACTTTGTGACAACTTTAGGCAGCAGGACAAGATCCACACAAACCGTGGATTGCATTAGAAAACGTTTATAGCCTGCTCTGAAATACAATAACAAATCTAATCTATGCAGCTGACTGCCTCGTCTCTGACCAGGACAGGTGAAGAGGGTCTGCAGCGTCTTTCCCCTTGCTCCTCAGATCAGAATAAACCATTATAAACTAAAAACGTTTTAATGCAAAATCAAACTCACCCTCATCTCATGTTTCTGTCAGATCAAAAAACTCTTTCTCTCTCATTCTGAGCGATGTCGTCAGTCCATTGATTTGGTCTCGTCACATTCAGTGGTAGCAAAGCATTTAGCGCAGATTAAGCTTCAAGCTTGTATTAGCTTTAATTATAAATCAGGATTATTTTTTACATGGACGACTTGAGGTTTAAGTTGGAGATGAAGCTAGTTTTGTTAAGCCACTTTGATACCCTCTATAATCAAGTAGAGTATAAATTTAGCTTTCTTCACTTTGTATTAAATCTTATGGGACTGTTGACTGTTGTGATGTCACAAGAGCGCAACCCATTACAGGTATTTTTGGATGATTCAGAAAACATGCTAAAATACAAGTAAAAACTGATTATTTGTTCTCATAAAATACTTTCTGTTTCCATTCCAGCGAGTGTATTGCAAAAGCAGAAATTCAACATCACACTGTCCATTATTATATATTTTTTTTCTTTTCAAACTTAATAGAAAGAGATCTGTGAGTTTCTTAGTGTTGTCACAATACTCCAATTTGATTCTAAGTGATGCCCTCATGTTCAACACAAAACAGACTTAACAGACTGAATAAAATATACAAAAAGTTCATGTTTATATTCTGATGTTTTAATGTACTTGTGATATTATATGTTTAAGTTTAATCATAACTAAATTTCTTACTGCAACAGCCAAAAGTAAATGTAAAACAGACTGAAAATGAGGCTAAATTTGAATGTTTTTTCATATTTGTTTGATATTTTTGCGACACGAAGTAGAGTCCTATTTGACTATGTCACCATGACAACTTGTACTCACATCTTCTTCGGTTTGCAAACTTTAAAGTATGGATACTTGCTTAAATAAGTTTCTAGATTTGATTCTGGCTGTAGTATCGATTAGTACTTCACTGTATGACTTTTTGGGAAGAGAAATCTTGTAATACAAAGTCGTTTTACAATTGACTTCCTGATTGAATTGCGGATTAGACACCAGAAGAACTTTACATCAAACGCTGAAGTTAAAAGTTACCACAGTTGTCATATCCTCGGCCTCCTGGTTTCCTCTGGGACGCTGGAGAGGAATGGAGCCTCCTGCCAAAGCTCCGTCCAATCCCCAATGTCCAGCTTTTGGGTAAAAATCAGGACAAACTGAAATATGAGCCAACTTTCTCATCTCTTAACTACGCCCAGAGCTAAAAAGACTCACATACGCAGTCTATAGTAGAAGTAGAAAGGCAGTAGAATGTAGTTTGAAGTAAATTTCTTTATCATTTAGCTTTAGCATAGTTAATTATATAAACTTTTCAGGACACTTTATCAAATTTAGCTTTAGTATCAATTTGTAGTTGTCTAATGCTGGTGTCAGAGTCAGGACTAAACATGGACCGGCCTCAGAGTCAGGACTAAACATGGACTGGCCTCAGAGTCAGGACTAAACATGGACCAGAATCAGGATTGAACATGGACTGGCCTCAGAGTCAGGACTAAACATGGACCGGCCCAAAGTCAGGACTAAACATGGACCGGCCTCAGAGTCAGGACTAAACATGGACTGGCCTCAGAGTCAGGACTAAACATGGACCGGCCCAGAGTCAGGACTAAACATGGACCGGCCTCAGAGCCAGGACTAAACATGGACCGGCCTCAGAGTCAGGACTAAACATGGACCGGCCTCAGAGTCGGGACTAAACATGGACCGGCCTCAGAGTCAGGACTAAACATGGACCGGCCTCAGAGTCAGGACTAAACATGGACCGGCCTCAGAGTCAGGACTAAACATGGACCAGAATTAGGACTAAACATGGACTGGCCTTAGAGTCAGGACTAAACATGGACCGGCCTCAGAGTCAGGACTAAACATGGACCGGCCTCAGAGTCAGGACTAAACATGGACGGGCCCAAAGTCAGGACTAAACATGGACCGGCCTCAGAGTCAGGACTAAACATGGACCGGCCAAAGTCAGGACTAAACATGGACCGGCCTCAGAGTCAGGACTAAACATGGACCGGCCCAAAGTCAGGACTAAACATGGACCGGCCTCAGAGTCAGGACTAAACATGGACCGGCCTCAGAGTCAAACTAAACATGGACCGGCCTCCTGCTTAAAAACGTATTTTTTGTAGTCCTCCGAAATGTAGCAAAGGATCATGGTCTATGTAGTTTCTTGTGCATTTTTGCTGTTACTGCGACAAAACAATGAAATTAAACAAAGAAGCTTATAATTCTGTATATTTTGACAGCTTACGTCATTATTGTGAGACTTTTAACGATTGGATATCATCGTATTATGGTTTTTGTTACATTCCTATACATCTGGCCTCTTATACAAATAATAAAACAAAATAATCCCCTCTTATGGATGCTATTACCTGCCCATTGTGCATTTATATGTAGTCTATAAACCTACAGCAGGACCTTAAATGAAGATTAATGACATAAAAATAAGTGGCCTCCAGAGGTGATTTATGAGACTGTGCGAGACAGATGCTTCACGACTGTCACCGAGAACAGGATTTGTCTGATATGCAGCGAGCGGAGTGAGTACGTCTGCCGTTTTATCCTCTGCTTTGTCAGGTGATTGTGTTTGGGCCGCGATCCCTTCCCCGCTGACACCACCCTCGCTTCCTTGGGAGCCAATTATCCGACGTCGGGCAGCGCGCGATTTCTGCTTTCTGTGTCCTAATGAAGGAGTTAGGAGCTAGGAGGGAGGAGAGAGGAGAGGTTGCATATTTGCGGATGGGGAGTCTAGTTTGGGAGACTTTAAGCTGATTGGTGGAGCCAAAAGTGAACTTGAAATGAAATGGATGTCTATAGTCTAAGCATGACTGTGTTTGAACCAGGTTAAAAGTGGGTCAAAACCAGGACTATCCAGGACTAAACTGAGTCAGGGTTAGGTGGGTGCATTTCCACACATTACATCACAAATAAACAGGGACTCAACCCAATCAAAACAGGACTAGAACAGAATCAATAGTACATCAAATTGTTGAGAGATTGCTGTCTAGTCATGTCAGGATGTCAATTATTTAAGTGTGCATTTTGAATTGGCGCTCCACAACTAATCCTGTGTCAATAGAAGCAGAAGCCAGACTTTGGAAGAAGATATCTGACTTTTAAAAGTAAAGCTAAATAACGTAGGATAGTAAAATCAAAAATTGAGATCAATCAAAATGAGAAAATAATTTGATATAGTTTAGACCCCAAATTTCTCAGCCAACAATGATTGTATAGTTTTTTTTCTTAGACTGTACTTAGTCTAGCTCCAGTTGCTGTGTTGAAGCAGGTTATGTTCAGCTCGATGCTCTTGTGGTGCTGTTGCTGTCACTGCCTTTGATCAGGACACATGTGAGACATCTTCAGTTGTCTACAAAAGTCACGCGGCTATTCAATTATCTTTACAGGGCGGGCAACACAGACAACTCGAAATGGTACTAGTCACTAGAGATCTCTTTTCATTGGGATTAATAAAAACAACAACCAAACCTTAAGAAATAAAAAGATAAACAACAGGAACACTGAGGCATCTCTCCCATTTTTCATTGACAGAATTTAGAATCACTCATAGTTCAACTCATTATCTTTCTGTTCTTAAATAAAATGTTTTTGATTTTGTTTGTTGAGGAAATTCTATGTTGTGCAACAGTCGAAATGGGTGCCGATCTCATAAAACAACAACGGCGATAGCAACAAATTGGTACTTAAAAAGAGTGACAAAACATGTCTCAGTGGGCCACTTTTGATGAGCAGATTTAGACTGGATTTCAAACCTATGCCAAGTTCCTGATATCTTTGAGAAATCCAAACTAATCTACTCCTAATAGCCTTAATAAGTGTCCATCTTCTTCCCAGTAATGGTGTAAAACCCTGTGCAAAGCCGTGTTCCTTTGTGCTGTTGCCGTAGCGATATCTTCTGGTTTAATATGAGTGGCGTTTTCTCTGCTATTTGCTTTCATTCCACCAACTGTCAGCGCCTGTTTACAGTATAATACATCAACAGGCACTTGGCCACCGACTATGATTTGACAAGAAACCTGGACCGTTCAGGAGGCAGACATGTTGGATTAAATGCTGTCAGAGAAAAGAGGAAGAGGAAAGAAGTCGATAGATATCTGTTTTTATGTGTTTAAGATGCTGCGAGCTCATTGGTTCTTCTTTCATTTGAAGTTGGTGATATATATTCAAGCTATATTTGCAAGGTTTCTGCAGGGTGTTTAGACCTTGATAAATGGATTCAGCCAAAATTAAGGCCCATAAAGAGTATTAAAAAGTTTTATGGGTGATAATTTCAGGGGTAAGCTATAAAGTCTGTACAACTGTCTTAATGTTTAATAGTTGTGTTCGAACATTCACACTGTTTTCTACTTAGGCTGCTATATAGGGGTCTTTTGTTAGTGGTGTTTGAATGTCCAATAGCTGAAGACGTAGTTCCTTCAATTCTCCCACAGTGCATCTAAGTAGTGAGCATTGAGTGGAGTCTTATATAGATTATAGGAATTTATCCTGAGCTGTAACAAAAAGTAGTGAACCGAGACATTGGTCTAATCTGCATTTTTACATAAATGCACAGTTTTCTATACAATTTCTGTATAAATAGTTGTTTTTGCTAGAGCTTCATACCTTTTTTTTGTCTTTTTGAGCACAGTTTTTGTCAGAAAGTCAAAGCATACTTCAAAAGGACGTGTCTTTAGTCGACCAAGAATTTCTTTGGTCGACCACAGTCATGAGAATGGTCAGTATAGATCCCAATGCTTTGCAAAAGTCAGAAAATTGTAGAGCAAACTGTGACTGGTCTTCAGTTGGAAACATCAAGACATGAAAAAAATAAACATTTAAACAAAGCATTGTTAAACCTGTAATTCACCAGTCTGAATCAGTGCCGAATTTGAGTCAAAAGTCGATGTGCTCTTGCCCAGAAGCTTCTGTGTAAGTGCATAAACTTTGGTATCCACTTCAACTGGCAAGGACAGCAAGGGTCCGCATAATTTTCTGCAGACACGCCCCTCAAGCGGCGTTCTTGTGGACCAGGTTGTCCATGTTTCTGAGTATGCAAAGTCTGTGGTGAAATCAGAGTTTGTGTGTTTCAAGGCAGCCACTTGAAACACACAGAAACTATCAATACTTTCTCACTTCCGTATGCGAGTCCCATTTCCGTGTGGAGTTCACATGTTAGAAGAATAAACTATGCCTAAAATACAGGTCTTAATCAAAAAATAAACATTATGAAAGTTTCCTAGCAAAGTATTCAACTCATCAGATTGGCGATTTAAGGCTACATCTGACAGAGAACGTTTTTAAATGTTTCTGGCAGTTTAAAGAATGAAAATATAGTCATGATTTTTATACAAAATTTTGCTTCAGACTCTTTGCATAGAATGGATTCTCATTTGTGTAATATTTTGGATGATTCAGTCAATAAAGGTTTGGTTATTCCACTGGGGGTAACTCATAATTTGACAAAAGATTCACGTAGACCATATGACTATACAATTTGATTTTAAAGCATGAACAAAGCATCAACAAATACTTAAAAGGCTCCGCAATGAACAGCATCCTAAATAAGCTATTGTATTATTGAATACCAGCCAATATATTTGCATTAACGCTATTTTACAATGGTGGATTTTTTAAACTCCTAAATACCTAAGCTACATTTTTGTACAAGGTATCGCGGTCGCCATTTTGGCTCAGACCGATCCATAAGTCTTCATTACATTTCATCAATTCGTTCACAGGCTGCAATTAACAGAGAGGAGCCTCTTAAGTGCTTTGTGCAATGGAAACGGACGACTTTAAGATGTGCTATCGGTCACTTTTACACCATCACTTTCTTTTTTCTCCGTCACGTTTTCTTCTCGGCAGTGCGGCTCTCCACATGTGATCAGATATTCTCTCATTTCGCATTCACAGATCATTTATTAACTTAGCCGGGGCAAGTTCTAGCTTCTGCTTTTTCCACATTTTTTCTGCTGCTAAGTGACTGGGGAGCTGACGCCTGGAGCTAGCAGCTGATTCTGATTACAGACTAAAGGAGATGTATTATAGTGAAGAAGGCCATTATACAAGGAACTGTTACGGCAACTTCAATAGTCGCTTTGGGCCTGAGGCGGGGAACAACCTGGACAGTGGACAATCATCAAGAGTAGAACAGAGCAATATTGCCAAAAATGTATATTTTGAATTTTTTTTGCATATCCCGATGACGATATTCAGACAACTGACTCTGTACACAGAACGTCAGTTGGCTTATTTATCTTCATAAATGCTAACTTCTTGCCTGCATGTTCATATCCTGTTTAGTTCTTCTATGGGGTTTCACTGCCTCAGTATAAAATGAAAAAAATAGTTTAGGATCAGGCCGTGAACAGTGAGTTGTTGGTGGATTTCTCTGAAAACATGTTAAATACTTTACAAATGAAGAGAATATTTCACCAAAGGACCAAAGGTATAAAAAGATGTGTTTGTCTGACAATTTGAAAAGAAAAGCTTCTATGCACAGGGTCAATTTCATGTCTGTTTGGCTTAGATTTAATAAGTTGTGTTGAATGTGCTAGTTTGTCCTATTAAAGGCACAATGTGTTGCTTTTTGACAAAATAATGCACTTCATGTAAGATGTTTTTATGGCACTAATAAATAACATCTGTATTTTTACTTTGGCAGGTTTGCATGGCCAAAACAGACTGGTATTTGGCCTAGAGAGGTCCTCTTCCTGTATTTTTTTCACAGAAAACTGCTCCTTTAGCTGTATTTTAACTGTATGGGTAACATATTTTATCCCAGTTTAGAATGTTCCAAAGCGTGGTTTCAGTTTCTGTTTCTATTGAATATTTCACTTTTCACCTCCAGAAAGACACAATTTTCACTTTATTAAAATGTACTTTGGCAGTGAAATATCTGGTGATTTCTAGGCTTATTCACTTGTGCATTGCAACAAAAATGTATTTAAACAGACTCATTTAGTTGCTGAACATCTGTAGTGAATATTTTGGACTGTTGAATATTTATAAAAGCAAAATGTTTTTAAAATAATCAGAAAAGTGCAGACCTTAGTGGACAACATGCAGTGTAACTCTTAACTTTTTTTAATGGTGCTCTCTCATCTGCTCATCTCTACCCAGCCTATTGCATTTTAATCAAATAAGCAAACTCCTGTTTTACAATCTCCACTTCAAACATCTTGAAAGCTGCGTCTTTAGCTCATAACACCCATTCACCATTACACCGAACCATTGTCGCAAAGGCGCGTATACGCTCTTTCTTTCTTGCTGCAAGGAATCGTGGGTAAATAGACCGTCAGAAGACACATACAGCGACACCACATATTGTTGAAGATCAGCATGCAGGCGAGCTGGTTGGCCCCTGGTGCGTCTGAGCTAAAAATAAACTCGGAAAACAAGAAGGAGAGAGGATTCCTTGCCGTATCTCTCCGCATATCTGCTTTCTGCTTTTGTGCAACCTGCCATCTTTCCAGCCTTTGAAAACCGCAACATCATTATCCGTCTGTGTGTGTTTACAAGTTTAAGATCATCAGACGACAAATTTGAAAAGATAGGGCATCAATCATTTGCGCTAATGAATTGCCGTCTCGTGTTAGCCTCGTTATTTTGGCAGGAATCTGGAGGCACAGTCTTATCCAAACATACATTTACATCTTGATTAGCATAGCGCCACATGCAATTAAAAGGAGAAGTCGGTTATCTGGGTGTGGCTTAGCAAAGTCTAAAAAGAGAGATGAAGGCTTGTAATATAAATACATGCATATAAAGTTTGAAGCTGACCATGACAACAAGATGCAAGTAATTTCAGAGAATAATCACAGACTTGAATAACTCACAAGACGTGCAAGTTTTGGAGAGAAAACTACGCATTTTTGCCAAGCTGTTAGAATTCTTAATATTTTATCCAATTCTCACTTGAATTATGAGGACAGAATGTTGCCTAAAAATCTCTTTATCTTTAGCCAAATTTTAGTCAGACAAGTATTTTCAATTGTCTATTTATCAACTTATTTTGGAAGTGATTGTTTTTATTAATAAAAGGCAATTTGCACTGCTTCATAGACAAAAGAAATTGAGTGTGGTCTTCCTTAAATTTTGAAGATATTATGTTTTCAACTTAATTAGAGCTTAGATCTTGTGCCAACTTGTTAAAACAGTGAGCCTGCTTGTAGTTTAGTCCTAATTAAAAGAGACATTTTGATTTTTCAGGTTCTTAGTGTTTAACTATAACATAAAAAGTTCATCATTTTACATTTTGCTTATGTTACGTATTTATCAAAGCCTAACTAGAAAAAACATAAAATATGTTGGACACACATACCACAAATGATAGCGACTAGTGCACATCTACATAAAAACGAAATCAATAGTTTGTGGTTCGTTTGCATCTTTATAGTGATAAGTCCCCCCTTTTCATAGTGATAATTCCCCCTTCTTTATAGTGATAAGTCCTCCTTCTTTATAGTGATAATTCCCCCTCTTCATAGTGATAAGTCTCCCCTTCTTTATAGTGATAATTCCCCCTTCTTTAGTGATAAGTACCCCTTCTTTATAGTGATAAGTCCCCCTTCTTTATAGTGATAAGTCCCCCTTCTTTATAGTGATAAATCCTCCCTCTTTATAGTGATAAGTCCCCTCTTTATAGTGATAAATCCTTCTTCTTTATAGTGATAAGTCCCCCCTCTTCATAGTGATAATTCCCCCTTCTTTATAGTAATAATCCTCCCTCTTTATAGTGATAAGTCCCCCCTCTTCATAGTGATAATTCCCCCTTCTTTATAGTGATAAATCCTCCCTCTTTATAGTGATAAGTCCCCCCTCTTCTTAGTGATAATTCCCCCTTCTTATAGTGATAAATCCTCCCTCTTTATAGTGATAAGTCCACCCTCTTCACAGTGATAATTCCCCCTTCTTTATAGTGATAAGTCCCCCTCTTCATAGTAATAAGTCCTCCTCTTTATAGTGATATGTATCCCCTCTTTATAGTGATAAGTCCCCCTTCTTTAGTGATAAGTCCCCCCTCTTTATAGTGATAAGTCCTCCCTCTTTATAGTGATAAGTACACCCTCTTTATAGTGATAAGTACCCCCTCTTTATAATGATAAGTCCCCCTTCTTTTTAGTGATAAGTCCTCCCTCTTTATAGTGATAAGTTCCCCTCTTCATAGTAATAAGTCCTCCCTCTTTATAGTGATAAGTCCCCCCTCTTTATAGTGATAAGTCCCCCTTCTTTAGTGATAAGTCCCCCTCTTTATAGTGATAAGTCCTCCCTCTTTATAGTGATAAGTACACCCTCTTTATAGTGATAAGTACCCCTCTTTATAATGATAAGTCCCCCTTCTTTTAGTGATAAGTCCTCCCTCTTTATAGTGATAAGTTCCCCTCTTCATAGTAATAAGTCCTCCCTCTTTATAGTGATAAGTCCCCCTACTTGACAGTGATAAGTCCCCCTTCTTTAGTGATAAGTCCCCCTCTTTATAGTGATAAGTTCCCCCTCTTTATAGTGATAAGTCCTCCCTCTTTATAGTGATAAGTCCTCCCTCTTTACAGTGATAAGTCCTCCCTCTTTATAGTGATAAGTACACCCTTTTATAGTGATAAGTCCTCCTCTTTATAGTGATAAGTCCCCCTTCTTTATAGTGATAAGTCCTCCTCTTTATAGTGATAAGCCACACCTTTTTATACTAAAGTCTCGCATTTTAATATTGATAAGCCCTACTTCCTTATATTGTATAAGTCCTACCTTTTTATATGTGGCGGGACAAAAATATAGTAAAATTTGTATGAAGTTGTATCAAGCTGGTCTTAGATAATATGTCCCTTTAATACTTTCTTTAATACTTTCTTATTTACTCTTTACTACTGCCTTTTAGATTTTATCCCAGCACAGACAGATCTTATGATAAAGCGCTTGTGTGTGTTATTCTGTGATCGCATTGTTTTGCCCGATTTAGCAATACAATCTTCTTCTTTGTGAAAGCGATGCACCTGAGAGAGAGAAGTTACAATGACCTTTACAGAAGCACTATTCTCGTCTCTGAAATGTCAAAAGCTTTAAATTAAGACGTTTAATCGATCACATTTGTTAATAAGACATTGTACAAGAAAGGGGATTTCCAAAACTTTTATACAAACTTTACTTTCTGCACTTTGTTTAGTTTTTTTTTCTGCTTGTTTCCATGGAGATGTGATGCTTGGGATATTCCTCAGTATGGCTTTACATATATCAGAGCAGTTTCTATGACAAAATACTGTGAAAACATGGATTTTGACAGCGTGGTTTGACTGTACAAGATCAGCTGGTAATTTATATGGGAATACAAGAACAAAATGTATAAATAGCAATATTAGAATGCCAGTCAATATGTTAGACAATAGACTTTGCATGGGAAAAAGAAACTGATCGATCTAACCTTTGAGGCAAATCGACAAGCTAAAAATATGCAAAAATAGCTTAGCCTAAATATAATTTTCAATACTGCAATTAGCATACATTTATCAACATCTGTCTGCTAATTTGCATAAATATAAGTGATAAATGAAATCCTAAAGACTGGATAAATACTACATGTTGATACATTTATGCATATAGGCAGCTGTGTATGTATCTAAAAATAACATGGCTTAGTTTTCTATTTATTCACTCGTATGATGATTGAAGTCAATAAGAATCTATTTTCAGCCACATCGTTTAACAGACTGCCGAGTTCAAAGCTTGTGAAAAAAGTGGTAGCTTATTGTCTGGAAATTACGGTAATTACTTTTATTTAGCTAATAATACGTTCTGTGCTTTCTTGCAGCTGTTTCCATCATGCGACATAGTGCTTCTGCGTTTGGATTTGCCGTAAGTACACACACATAATCATTTTTAGTGTCAAGTTAAAATGTTGTTGTTTATAATATAATTTTGTTTGTTTCGTGACAGTTTGATGCCATCCTGGACGTGCTTTCCTCGGTCATAGTTTTGTGGCGATACAGTAATGCAGCTGCTGTCCACTCGGCCCATCGGGAATACATGTGAGTCAGCTTTAAACATGTCAATGAATTGAATTAGGAGAAAACTCGGTGTGAAAAACGTTTCAAAGAAGTGTCTTAAACCTGTGGTCGGAAGGTCGAGATGAGTTCATGAGAATTTTGATGAATCTCAATAATGATATTTGGACGATATTCATCTATTAATTATTTCTATTTTTTTTCCTGCTGAATATTTAATTTTCTTGCTTTCCGTACGTGCACCACAGTTTGCTGAGCGCATTAACTGTCTATAGTGAGAGGGGCTTTTGTCTGGAGTGTGCCTTCAGTGGTCCCACAGGAGCAGCAGCAGACGACTGTGGGTCAATCTTATCTGTTTACAGGACAGAGAAAGAGAGAGAGAGAAAGAGAGAGAAAGAGAGAGAGAGAGAGGAGAGAGAGAGGAGAGAGAGAGGGAGGAGTGTGCGCAGGTGGACCAAGGTCAGGAGTCTTTGTACAGCGGCTGAATAGGCCCCAAGGCTGCCAGGAAGAAGAGTGAAAGAAGGAAAAGAAACGAAGGTAAAGAGGGTTCAGTGAGGTGAAAATACTCCAAAGTATCGTGTAGTTATATATGACATTGTTTTGAATTGATTTAAGTTTACTGAAGGACGAAAACAGTGCTGCTTCCCACGCTACAGTTTAACTGGGCTGTGTGCCCCTCTCACCAGGAAGTTGTATATTTTAAGTGTATATTAAGAATACAGTATATAGTACAATTAACTATGTAACTCCAATACGTTGTGTGATGAATGTGATGATGTCAAAGCAAATTGTATCTGAAAAATAAGGTTAGGGCTACAAACTTAATATATTATTATACTAAGCTGCAAGTCCAACTAAAGTCTTTAGATTTTTCGTCCAAGTCAAGTCTCATTTCTTTAGATCCCAAGTCCAAGTCAAGTTTCAATTCTTCAGATCACAAGTCCAAGTCAAGTTGTAAGTTTTTAGGTCTCAAGTCCTAATCAAGTCTCAAGTCTTTAGGTTTCACCTCCAAGTCACAAGTCACAAATCAAAATCAAGCCTTAAGTTTTTAGATCCCAAGTCCAAGTCAAGGCAAGTTTTAAGGGCCTAGACACACAGCAAGCGACAAAAATGACGTGCGTGAACAAGCAAAACTACAGCCGTGCGTCCACGCATGGGTGGCCACACCGCCAATTGCAGCAGAATGTGTGCGTGCCTGTGGTCATCATCACGAGCCACTGACCCTGTGTTCTCTATGGGAAAGCTGTACAAGTTTGTCTGTCTGTATTTATGCTCTTGTATCTGGTCTGTAGTGAAAAACCACATGATTAGGTTTATATTTCCCCTATGTACAAGCTGATCACGGCAAACGCGAGGTTTTCAAAAGTAATTACGAAAACTCAAGCAGACAATCTTTCTGAAGCAGGGCTCCGTCACACAGTCCGGATCTGTCCAGGACGTACACACATACAACAGTAGAAGCCTGATTTCTCTGTATTCTCTGTATTCTACGCTTCTACGCACCTACGCCAGCGTCAAGCCAGCGACAAAAAAAATAGGTTGAATTCTTTCGCTCCCGATTCTCGCGCACGCAACGCTTGCACGACGTCACGCTCCCTATACGCGCAACAAGCGCTGCCGGTGTGGCCGGTTTCATTGACTTAGCATATTTTCTACATCGTGACTGTTGCTAGGCCATTTGCACAGCTCAAAAAGATGGATTACTGATTGCTAGATTACATTTGTGAATGAATCAACACACAAATTAGTTATGTTATGTGTCAATTACATATAGGATAGTTTTTTGTAATTAACAATTTTCATTTTACCTGACCTCCATCTGTGCTAAATATTATGATCCTAACATATGAGTTCACGTTTTACCATTTACAAACGTCCCAAGGTAGCACTAATCTCCTGTGAATAATAAGCTTTAGTCTTGCGAGTCTGTTTGGAGAGAGAAAGCATTGTTTTGTTTGTGTCTGTAGCTTACCTAAACGCCCTTGTCTGTCAGCTCCTGTACATTCCGCACACTGAACATCTGAACGTGTCTTAATTAAACCGGTGTGTTTTGGTCTGTTTCCTGGAGGACTTTATCTCCACTGACGCCTCTCTGCAAGAATTAACCGTGACTAAGGCAAGGACGCATCTGCACTGTCAAATCTGGAAGAAAAGTTTGCTTATTTCCCAGAATTGTCAACAAAAGACAGATTCATAGTATTAAAATCAGCGTACAGACAATGGTGCATCATAATGAGCTGTCGAAATGTTTGTTAGGACCAGTTTTGTGCCAGAAGCTTCAAAAGGTTTATGTTATGTATAATTTAAATGAGGAAAATGCATAGTAACGTCAGCAGCTAAATATAGATGCTGTAAATAAAAGATAGTCTCACTTTCCAGTGACTCACTTTGTAAATGGGTTCAATGTGGAACGTTTGAAATACAGCAGTGTCCATTCACAGATTTTACCATCTGCAGTTTGAAAAGTGGTTTTATTTAGAGAAAAATCTGCTCATGTTTTGGTTATCTTTTGGGCTAAGTGTCATCTTAACCTCATCTGAAAACATCTTGAGCTGTAATTTAGGCCTAATATAGTGGTAGGTTGGACTTGATGTGTAAAGTTTAAGAATATTTGGCAATAATATTTAATACTGATCTTGGGCAGGTAAAATAATTGGTTTGTTGTAATTAGGTTGCTTGTCTCGGTCTTGAGGTTGCTTGGACTCGATATTGTCTTGGTCTCGAGGTTGCATGAACACAGTCTTGTCTTGGTCTCGAGGTTGTTTGGACTTGGTCTTGTCTTGGTCTCGAGGTTGCTTGGACTCAGTCATGTCTTGGTCTGGAAGTTGCTTGGACTCGGTCTTGTCTTGGTCTGGAGTTTGCTTGAACTCGATCTTGTCTTGGTCTTGAGGTTGTTTGGACTTGGTCTTGTCATGGTCTCGAGGTTGCTTGGACTTGGTCTTGTCTTGATCTGGAGGTTTCTTGGACTCAGTCTTGTCTTGGTCTGGAGGTTGCTTGGACTAGGTCTTGTCTTGGTCTTGGACTCGGTCTCGTTTTAGTCTCGACGTTGCTTGGACTCAGTTTTGTCTTGAACTTGATCTTCTCGCGGTCTCAACCTATAGAAGTCTTGGTCTTGTCTTGAGGCTATATGGTCTCAGAAAGGTCTTGGTCTTGAGTAGTGCGGTCTTGACTACTAGACTAATGAACAAACTAAATGCAATTTACATAATGACATGTTTCTAATTTCGACTTAGGTTGGTGTGATAATACTTGTGGTAAATATTTATCATAGTTTAACAGCATTAAAATTGCAAATTATGAAGAAATTGGCAAATAAAATTTGAGTTCTAAAGCAGTTCTTTCACATGCGTCCTCAAAAAGAACCAAAATCTAAAGAATTTACACTCAACTCAGATGACTGTTCAAAAGAATCAACTGTCAAATTATAATGTCTGTGTCATCTATGCGGATTTTGGCCCATATTTACAGTTGCTGGGTAACAGTTGTAGAATTACCTCTATGTCATGTTTACTCGAAAAAAGACAAGTATAAACCTTAACAAAATGACTAAATTGGGTGAAAACAAGCAAAAATGTTTAGTGAAATCTTAATTATAATCATGTAGTTGAACCTGTCAATAAACAGGTAGGGGGCAGAAAAGTTACACACTGCATCTTTAAACTTTCAACCTGAATGAATCCCCAGTGAGCTCACATGCTTTGTTTACTATGAGCTAATGTTGTGTGTCTGAATTCCCCATGTGCTCGGTGCTTGTGTGGCTCATTACTGTTGATTTGAATGTAATCTCCCTATTAAAGTAACCGCCTCTTTCTCTCTGTGAGCTCAGCGGATCGCACTCGGGAAACTGCAGGAGGCCACTTAGGAATCAGCTTCACCCGCCACGACCAGGCAGCGCGGCTTTACTCGAATCAGACGTACATTATTGTCATTCAGTGAGCTCAGGCGTAAGAGGAGGTGTAAATAAGGCGGACAAACAATAGCTTCAAAGTGGAGATGCATCTTGGAAAGGAAATTACAGAGCAGGAATTATCAGATTGATCTTGCGTGATATGCTAATGAAGCAGAAGCAGTTTGGATGACTTATGGACTTACGGAAAAACACTACAGAAGTTCTCAGAGAGCTAACCGACAGTGGTTTCTAACCTGAAGCTTCAGAAGCTCGCCAAAAGGATTCTAGATCATATACTATGCTTTACTCAAATTTAACTTATTACATGTCTATTAATCGTGTCAACTTCTACACAACGAATGGCTAATGTTTTAAGTATCTATTGTAATTTTACATCTTACTTAAAATGCCAGGTTGGACTATATTTCAGTAAAACACAGTGAACAGGATTATATTTAAGATTTCACCAAACAATTTACTCGTTTTCACTTGGATTGGCTATTTTTATGGGGTTTGTAGATGTAATATGTCCCGCAAATATGACATAGGCTATGTAGAGGGAAACCAAGTCCCGGTGATCAAAGATGGCGGGCGCTGTGCGTCAATGGCTTTTGATCATTGGAGTACGTTGCCATCATAGCCGCTAGCTTTAGCCTTTTGCTAGGTGCGCTACAGGCTATGGAACATGCAGTGTTTTTAGCAGTGTTCTCTCATCATTAGTTTACCCAAAATTATATTTGGATTGATTCCTGCATGTTCGAGTAATCTGTCATTTGTCATGTAGACATTCTCCAACAACAAAAATTACCAATTTTTAACTCTGTGGCTTATTAAAGTTACATTTTACAATGCCATTTTGAACAGGAAATGAACGTACTTCTATTTCTAAGCCGTTTTAACTCATTTCTGTGTTTTGCAATGAACAAAATGTGAATTATTGATCTACAGAGCTCTCTCCTGGACGTTTAGACCCCTGACCTATAACATCACAAATTGAGACATTCAGAGCAATATTTTTTGTGGAATGATCAAAATCTCAAGACAAATATTGTCTTTGTTCTCGTCTTTGAAACACTTGTGTATTAGAACTTAAACAATCATCTGTTTCTAACGTCAGAAATGTAATTAAAGCTCCATCTGACTGCAAAAGAAATCCACAGAGGAACAAAAATCTGCTTAAATGTTGTCCTGTCAGATATGTGCACACAACACAACACAACACAGGCAAATGTAAGTTTTATGGTCACTTAAAAGCTCCGTGTGCACACTCAGCTGTTTTCTAAGTCCACAAAGCCGCTCGTAAACATTAGCTCATTCTAAACTGCTACTGTCACTAACGCCACTAGCAGAGCTTTTATTCATTCTTGTGACGTCGAGCGATAAATTATCCTTTTTCTTGAACATAATCATTAGGCGACATGTCATTTGAATGGCACAACGGTTATAAACAGACTGGCAGACACACTTTCTGGTTATGTAAGCTTGTGGCTGGAGCCTTGAAAAATAATAGTCAAGAGGATTTGAATACAACACATTAGTTAGGTTCACAGATTAAATATGTTTTAGATGAAGAAAACAGATTATTCTCCTATAATGAATACATAATTGATCCAGGTTGTAATAGATCGATTTGAGAACACAAAATATTAACATTATTAAATGATTAAAAAGCCAATGAATGCCTTAATGAAATATTACATAAAAGCATTTTTGAATATTGTTGATCCAGAGCATGTCATATGTGATGTTATTATGCACTTCCTGGTTACGCAAGCTTGTGGGCGGAGTCTTGAACAGAATGAACAGTAAAGAGAGTTCGAATAGAATACAATAAGTAGTTAACAAATGTATTTTTGTCCACCACCAAGCTTCTGGAAAGGCTAAAGGTGAAAAGAAAGTTGAAGCATTTTCTTTTACAGTCAAATCAGCCACTCAGAAATGAATCAGACTGAAGTTTGTTCTCTCAACCTAAAAAAATAATAACACCCAAAAAAGTTAGTGTGACTTTTTAATGGTCTCAGTCTGAACTAAGTTATTGCAAGTCTCTAAAACAAATGCTTCAGCTTTAGAAAGACATTTCACATATGATTGTTTATTTTGTTTTTTTAAACTAATAATTGTTACTAAAGAGACTCTAAAATACTTTTAAAAAGACCCTTTTCAGAGAACTTTGCAATGTCTAAACAAATGATATCTCTGTTGTTGAATATTTGTTTTCTTGAGGCCAAACGTTGCATTGCTACTTCATGTAAATCTGAAACTGTACTAACTTTATATTTTACACTAGAAAAAATAAGCCATGTTACTAAAAATAGGCTTGACAAGTTTTGGGAAATCTGGACTAGATTTCATAGTTTTCTTGGAAACAACAATACTGTATATCGGTTGATGGCTGGATAAATAAAGATGACAAAAATTATTATTACATATATACATTTGTTTTCCAATTGAAATACTAATAACTAACTATATTTTATTTTGTCAGCATGTGTTTGTTTGTTTGGTAATTTGGTTATGTTCTTGTCTGAAAAACAAAATTAATATAAAAGGTACACTGTGTTACTTATTGGCCAAAAACTTAAATATAAGCATGTTTTTGCAGTTCAGAGGTCTTTGTGATAGTAAAAACATAATAAAATATGTGACTTTACTCTGAGCAGGCTTGCATGACCACAAAATGTACTATTATTTGGTCTAGAAAAGAGCCTCCTCGTGTTTGTTTTCATAGCAAAGCAGCTCATTTAGCTATATTTTTCACATTATGGCACAAAACGTCTTTATCCCCAATAAGAATGTTCTAAATAATGATTTTATCTTCCTATTTGTATTAAATTGAAAAGTTGACAATTCACCTCCAAAGTTACACGGTGCACATTTAAAAGAAAAAAAACGGCCTTATTTAAGCAGGACACTATAGCTTATTACTGCACTTTATTTGTAAAAAAAAAATATCCAACTATAGGCCACAAGTCACCAAATTTCAAACCTTTATTTAGATCTCAATGTCCATTAAAAATAAATCAGTAAATAATTGTTTGTAATAGTCCACAAAGTATAATAATTGGACAGACTTGCACTTGCCCACTTCAATCAAACAAGTAAGCAAACTGTTTAGTAAAATCTTAAGTATATATTCACTTTAACCTATAGAAAAATGTAGTGTAAACCACCATAAATACATTAACATGAAATATTCAAAGTGTCATTGTATCTTTAAATAGAATCTGGATGGGACACGATGTTCCAGCTCCATCTTTACATCCGCACAAACTACTTAACCACGCACAGAGCTTCCCTGACAAAACCTGGCAACCCAAACGCACGCCGACATGTACTTTACACACATGCGTTTCCATAGCGACGGGACTCACACTTCCTACCTTGCATCCCCAGACATTTTTTTCTTTTTCTTTTTTCTTTTGAGTTTGTTTACGCAAGCCAACCTCAGTAAAACAGCCGAAGGGGGATCGATTTTTGCTCTTGTAATAAAACATAATACGTCTGTGTTTTGTATCCGAGGCGCGGAAATAAATAAAAATGTAATTGAGACGTGGGGACGGCCGCCGCGGCGGCAGTGGCGGCGGTGGTGGTGATTGGGTGTTGCCACGGTAACAGACCCCGGCGATGTCATAACAAGATGAATTGGGGGAGTTTGTGCTTACTGAGGGAAGCAGCTGTGAAGTATTTGTTTAAGGTTATTTTGGATTGTGTTGGTCTGCAGTTAGAAAGTGTCACAAAAAAGGACTTAAGATTAAAGGTGCACCATGGAACTTTTTTCTGCTCTATACTGTAAATGTGAACAGTGGCTAAAACTAGTAAATTGTTAATTGTTGGATCTCATTCCAAGCTGGAAAGAACTTAATCAAAAGTGTTATTTTATATGACAGTTTTTTTACTTTTGATGGATACAGACTTCTCTGGGGGAAACATGACATGAAATCAAGTCACTGTTTTGCAAGTCTCAAGTAAGTCTCAAGTATTTCGCCTCAAGTCCAAGTCAAGTCCCAAGTCAGAGCCCCACAAGTCGAGTCCAAGTCCTTTTCATATCTTTAAATCAAACTACTAAATGCATCTAAGATTTCTACAAATTCATTGATTTGTATGAATGATCCCATTTCAAACTAATTTCTGGTCACAAAAAAAGAAATGAGGAGTGACATGTTTTGGTTTGTAAATATAAAGTACACAACTTTGAGGAGAAGCGTCAAGTCGTTTCAAGTCACTGACCTTCAAGTCAAATCCCAAATCTTTGTCCAAGTCAAGTCTCAAGTCATCGGAATAGTGAGAGTCCATACCTTTGGCTTGCATGAACACAAAATAATCTATTATTTGGCCAAGAGCAGAGCCTCATCCTGTTTGTTTTCAGCAGCTCCTTTAGCAATGGTTTCTCACATTATGGCATAATCTACCCAATAAGATTGTTGTAAAGAAGGCCTATTCAACTTAAAGGCCTGGGGGCAAAATTGGCCCTCTAATGATCTGATTCGGCCCTCAGCTTATCTTCCAAAGCAAATATGCATATACTGTATATTTCTTGTTTTCAGGCTTAATTCTGGTGGTGTACATTATATTTGAATTGGTTCCTTTTTACTTTTTACTACTTTATCTGATGCTAGCAGCCTAATGCCAGTCACTCTTGAATCAGACTTGGCTAGTCCTGGTCTAGTCCTTTTTTAATTGTGGTTCAGGATTGGTTTGGACAGTTTGCAAAGCAATTCAAATTAAACAGAGGCTATAGCTGTAGTGACTAACATTACTGAAACATATTGCTGGGTTTCAGATGACATCACAACATTTAACAGTCCAATGTTATTTCAATGAGACTGGGGGCAGGTAAAATGAATATTGTTTAAACGCAGTTTATTTTGCAATGCAAAAGGTTTTTTGGGTCTAGTCACCCCAAAAATCATCACTTTTTAAATTTCTTAAATAATTTTTGAAATATTTCATATCAAAGTCCAATGTTATTAATAGGAAAAAGTGGCTCTTGCCCCAACCTGGCTTTAACTGACAAGAATTCTAGAATGTGAAACCCAGCAATAGATATTTCATACAACCCTACATTTTGGTAACATTGGTCATGTGCTGTGGAACTACCGGCCCAGTGACATGACCTAATGTAAAATCTGGCTCTAGGAAGAATTTGTTGAATAGCCCTGTTCTAAAGAATGATTTTATCTTCTTAATTGTATTGAATTGTGACTTTTCACTTCCAGAAAGTTACATGGTGCACCTTTAAGGAAATATGTGCCAACTAAAGACATGGAGAAGTGATCCAAATGTCCAAATATATCCAACAATGCTAACAGTGAGCTGAATGCTAATGTGATGCTAGTGCTGCCAGGGGCATTTTCACAGCTACAGAACTTTGTTTACTTTTTTGACTAAACTCCACATCAACAACCTCCTTTTAAACTTTGTTCTGACTCAACTTGAATTTTCATGCTAAAAAAAACCACATTGTTTGTTACAAAATGTCTTTAAAAGTTGAGCTTCCCATAGGACCTTCTTCATAATTTTCCCCCACAGCAGGCCACACCCCAAATACGACACGTTGCTGAGTGTATCGATAGTCCTTGTGAATATTTATCATAGTTTTACAGAAGTTAAGTTTCAAATTATGAAGAGATAGGTTGGTTTCAAGTTGTAGAAGTCAAGGCAGTTGTAGGCCAAGTACAGAGGCACTTTTTCCTATTAACATCATTACTTTGCAATAAAATACTTGAAAACTATTTCACTAATTTAAAAAGTGATGATTTCTGAGGTGACTAGACCCATTAATCTTTTGTATTACTGTTTGTTACACTTCAAGGAGAGCTTGTTCTAGTATATAATGTATATGTTAGTTGACTAATTGATAGGGCAGGTCTGTCTTTAGCTGATGAAGAATTTATTTTAATCAACTAACAGCCCATGCAAAAAACATATGACAGTTTATAGTAGTTTTTATGATTCATACATTTCAAACTGAACTACTGTATCGAGCATTATCTCCACTACTACATCTCCCACATTTACCCTTGTAACTGTACATAACGACTAATTACCATTCATAAAACCTTATAATTAAACCCCAAAACGACTGTTATCCAGCTGAACCTTGGCAGGGTTCAGCTGGGACGCACAACGACAGCGAGAGTGAGAGTGCCCCTGCCTTATATGGGCGTGTGTGTCCTGCTGCGTACTTCCTGGAGAGAGCTGCCCTGCGTTGCCGTGGTTACCTCATCCGCTCGAATTCCCAGGAGTCGGACGGGGAGGATCAGACGGATACACAGACACAGGGATTATGCTACAGAGATGTGGACACGGCTCAGTGCGGTTAACAATGTAGATTTTACTTTGAAATGTTATCGATAGAGAATTATTTAAAGTACTTTTTGGATTGGGCCTTAATGAAGAAAGAGACATACAGTGTTTTCCAGCTCATATATGTTGTTGTTTTGTCTCTTGGCCATTTGTGACGCTATAGATACAGTCGGCAACAAAGGCAGCGCCCACAAATGAACCTCCATGGAGGAAACTTAACATGAACAGTGAATCGGAACAACTACAACAGCAAATGTGAAATTAAGGAAAGATATTGTGTTAAATATAGTTACGAACTTATGGAGATGAACATAGCTGCGAGCTAGCTAAGTGCTAATGTAATGCTAGCGCCACATCTACAACTTCCGTTTAAACGTGGTTGTGACTCGACTTCAAATAGTTGTGCTAAAAATACTCTTTATTCACCAGAAAATATCCTAAAAAAGTTGAAAAGTTTGTGTTGGCTAGTCCCATGTGATGAAGTACTTTTCTCTTATCACATCACAGTGTCTCAAACTATTTTTTTGCAATAAGTTTTTACAATAGCATGTTTTTTTCCAACTTTTGTCAATTTCTTCATCATTTGCATCTTAGAGTGCACTCACACTGGTACAACCGAACCGTGCCCAGCCTGGATGGCCCCTAACGCGCCCCTTTTGTCCAGCGTGAGTGCAAACAAACCGTGCTCAGGCTCTGACTCTAGCGCAGTTGGAGGAGGTGGGCCAGAAAGAAGAAAGAAACTCTGCACCAAACTGTGTGGAAATGCGCTCACCTTGCATTAGCACTGTGACCCGGAGAGAAAAATGGGGAGAAGTCTCTCATCTCCTGTTGCTCTTGCTGCTCCACATGTTTTTTTATCCAAAGCCAAAACTCAGGTCTGCCTCATTATAATAAAGATATAATGGCCCGTAGGACTTATTTCGCCGCTACAGCATTCATACCTCAGTGCTTGAGCCAACTTCTACGCGACATGTAAACAAACGGCACTTGTGCAGGTGTGAGTGTGGGCCATCGGTCTTGAGCACGGCACATTACAAAACCCTAGTGTTAGTGCGCCTTAAATTCTGTAACCCCTGCTTAGTGCAAGTACTTAGAAAACTTAAAACCAATGTGCCCTTGTACACAGACTATTGGTGCAGTGCGAGTGCACATCCAAGAGTAGCGCGAGTGTGCGGAAAGAATCTATGGAGAGGTCACAGCTGTCAGAAGCGACTTTCAAGTCATAATACGAGCATTCTCACAAGAATCCATGTGGCTTTGGGCACATTCGGACCGCAGTGGACTAGAGCTGGTGTACAAGACACTCGCACGTGTCCTGAACCGAACTCACCTCAGAGTCAGGGTACGGGAGGCGTAAAACTAAATATTGTTTACCCTAACCCACACAAACAGCCTTCGAGGAAAATACAGCGAAATGTCAAAAACATACAATAAGCACGTTTTCAATATGTTACGACAAGCAAAGACGTAAAATACCCACAAATTTTGGTTAAAGCCACGTGACAAAATTTTCTTTGGGGTTTAATGGGTAAATCTTAACCTTAACCTTTTTATCCATTTTAGTAACTTGAAGCCTAAATGTACTCATTCCATCGCCAAGTGGCTTCAACCAAAATTGATATTTCCACCAACGAAAATCTTGGTCATCTACGTTAACACTGAAAACTTTACAAAAACAGACAAGACAAAAGCCTCTAAATGGTCCTAATACCTCCTGCGTTGCCGTGTGCGTGGGTTTGCTCCAGCAGACGGGGTTTGAAGCGTGACCCTGAGCTGGTGCGACGCTGTTTGCCGTCCCTCGGAGGGGTGTAAGTGGGAACAGGTGTTTAGAGGACATCTGTCGAGGTTACACACACAACAGGACAGGTGCACACTCGCATAATCCAATCCAAGAAAAGAGCCGGCTGCTTCATCACAGAGGGGAACCAACAGTTAATTAATACTCTTAAATGATTTATGTTCTCATTGTTCATCGTGACATTAACACTTATAATTATTACTTTGATTGATGGAATAGTGCATATGTAAGTCTATTTTTTGTTCTACATATAATACAATATAACAAAATAATAAAACTGATTGCGTTTACAAGACATCACACCATTCTCCAGACCAAACATATCTAATACATGCTTGGCAGCTAAAATAAATCTTGTTTAAATGCATTTTTTTGGTTGCAATGTAAAAAGTGAATGGGTCTTGTCTAGTCCAACAGAAATCATCATCTCTTGATCATCATCTGGATTTATGACCTCATATTCTACAAAATGAACATACCCTATTAAATCTAAACAAGCAAAAAAAGACATGTTTTAACACATTACTGTTGGAGTGACATATTATAGTCTAAATATTGTTATCAAGATATGAGGAAAAATAATCAAGATATTAATTTTTGTCAATATCGCCCAGCCCTAACTAGTAAACACAAATTTTCTCTTGATTTGAGTAAATGTGACCAAAGTCGAGTGATTTTGAAAGTCACTGAAATCAATTAAATTTGCTCAAAAGAACCATTATGTGATTTATTTTTCATATATAGAAGCTCTTTTTGCTGTTTTCAAATGAGAAGATGCTTGTTCTTCTCCATTTTAAGAAAAACAACACCATCTTAATATTGTTTCATTGGCAAATCTTTTTCAAGACAGTAAAAATCTTAATTCAGTCAGTTTCAAACTCATGGTCTAATAGGCTTTGTCTGGATCGAAATTTAGAAAAATCTTGTAATTACGTGACTTTTACGTTCTAAACAACTAATCGATAAATCAGAAGAATAATCGCCCAACAAATCGATTACAAAATGATCTTTGGTTGCAGCTCTAAAAAGATGTTATGAATTTTTAATATTCAATTAACCAGAATTACAAGTTAAAGTATATAAACAAAGAGAATTCTCCCGTCCACTGTGCACATGAGTGAAAACAGACTGACCATGACACTGGTCTGGTGTGCGCCGCATGGAGAAGACACGTGAGTCAAACATACATCCAGTCTGTGTTCTAGTGTCACCAATGAACAGATTTTCGTTTCTAAGTCCTGCCCTGAGTAAAGAGCAACATATGTCCTGTTTCTGTGTGTGCATAAGTGAGGTGGGATCACAGGCATCTCCCTGCAGCCATCTCGGACCATCTATTGTGTTGTTCTCTTAGGCTTTTCGCACATGAATGTACTAAGAACTAAGTCTATACATTTTTTTAGCCGCTGTTTAGTCAGAAGAACTACCCTGTCCCCATGTTTGTGTTCATACAGCAACTTTAATATTAGCATCTGTAAAGTCTGGAACATTTAAATTAGGGCTGGGCGATATAGCGAAAAAATTAATATCACAATTTTCTTGGAGCCTGATCACGATTTCAGTTTTAGCATGATTCTTGTAAACTGTCTATTTTCAAATTGCTTTTGAGGTAAATCATCTGCTTTTTTAGAAAGTTCATTCTTCACGGTCAGTGTCTAAATCTAGCAGTCATAGGCTGATCAGTGTTGCCAGATTTCAGAAAAAAACAAGCGACCAACCAATCCCAAAACAAGCGACAATAATAACAACTTTTAGACATGAAAGTCCATTTTATTTTTAAATCAGACCTGAAAAATAACTAAAACACACCTCTTTTTGACTTGAAAGTGCAGCCCTAAAAAACACAACCTTCAAAATTTTAAGATATTTAGAAAAAAACAAAAAACAAAAAAAAAAAGCCCAATGTTGCTATAAAGAAGCAAACTCTGAGGCTGAGAAAAGTAGGTTGGAAAAAAAATGAGAATTTGATAAATCAGCTGAAATTCATATTCATTTGTCTCCACAGCAGGTGACGTCGAGTAGTTAGTAGTTCTTGAATTGTATTTCCGACTTTTGCAAGCGTGAATGTGCATGTCCGACCAAGAAGTATAAAAAGTATCACCCAAATCTGAGATATAATGATGTTCACTTGGTTGCGGAGAAATGTGTAACCGTCATGAGCACTTTAGGCAGGCTCAGCACTTACTTTGCACTTCTCTTCTTTTTTGCCTCATGAGAAAAGCAGAAAAATGCTTAAAAAAGACGGTGAGTGTGAGCGCTGCTGTAAAGTCTGGCACAGATCTAGTCTCAGAGAATACGGCCCTAAAGATTCACCTCACTTGTCCTTCAACCTTTAAGAGAAAATAGGTCTGCTTTTTAATGTTCTAAATGTCTAAAATGGATGAAAATTGACGAGTCCAGCTAACTTGTAATTTGTGATTAAAGTAAAACTGAAGACACAAGTTAACGTCTGCTGGTTACAGTTCATTTTTACAGACACGGGGCTTATCAGCAGAGGTCTGGACTATATAGCTCTGTGACTTGAGACAACTTCATGCTTCTTAAAAACAGTTTTGTTAGAAATGTGATGTGTTGTAAAATGCATTATGTGAAAGAAATAGGCTAAGGGTTAAATGTGCGTTTGAAGACGACAAACATTCCAAAGGACTGGTTTACAGTTGACATCTGAACTGTCACAGACTGCTGATCTTGCTTAGGTTTTGCAAGACAAGTTGAACGAACTCTCTGATTGGCTAAGCGTGGGTGGTCCTCTCCCAGTTTTACTTAGTTGTTTGTAAAAAGAAGTTTAGAGGCCATAATTGCAACCAAAATGAATTCATGTTGATATTAATCATGTGTCGAAGGATTTATAAGAGAAAAAAGTCTGATTTAAAACCTAAATTGTGTTTGCTGCGTAAAAAACAGCTACCCCACCTTTAAGTTGAGACTGTGGCCTCCAGTCTGAGTCTCGATATTGGGATGAAATCATCGAGTAGACATTCTGAGAAGCGACAACCAAAAACGGCGAGAACCTAAGACTTAGAAGACCAATCGAGTTAACCTTGTTAAAAGGAGACTTTTGGAGGACAAATAAAAGAGACACTTTACACTCTGGTTCTTTGTGAACACGCAACGACAACGACAATGTAGGGTTGTCAAAAAAATCGATTCCCCTGATGTTAATCGATACTAAAACTAGTATATATACTCGATACTCATTTGAACAAGAATCGATATTTTTAAGTCCAGCCACCTTTCCCCCTCTCGCACGCTAAGCCCCGCCCCCTTCTTTTCTCATTGGAGATGTAAATGATGACATTATCAAATACTGTATAAATAGCCTATATACTACATAAACAGCAAATGTGTCTGAATATAGAACAAAGCCCAGTCTTAATGTGAAGGTTCATAATTCAAGTTAATAATAAACAAATAATACATTTAAATACTATTATTTTAATAATATAGAAAAAGGAAAATATAAATAAAAAATAATAATAAAAAATAATAATTAAAAAGTAAAAAAAATACTCTCATAAGAAAAAAAAAATTTACTTGGCACCGTGGTATCGAAATCGGTATCGAGTTTTTTTTTCCAAGTATCGAATCGAGTTAAAAAATTGTAGTATCGTGACAACACTACGACAACGTGAGACGCTGAATGAAGGGACATGATCAAGATAAAGACGTTATAGAGTTTAGATCAGGAAAGACATGTTTTTGTAACATCACGTGTTTTCCCTTTGATCAAAGTAAATCTTATTCTCATTTGAATCTTTTAAGTCTTAGTTGTTTTTCTAAAACAAGGATAACAGTTGAGGGAAATACATTTTTCCACCAACAAGTTTAATTTTACATTAACAAATGACCAGAAATGAGATTTAAATGAGAATTATATTAATCAATGAAATGGAAGAAATAATACAAGATCTATTCGGTAATTTGATATGAAGACTTGAAAAGACTTGGACTTGACTCAGGGACTTGACTTGGACTTGTCTCTCCTTGACTTTTTGACTTGACTTGGGACTTGTCCTCTCTTTGACTTTTGACTTGGACTCGGACTTGTCTCTCTTTGACTTTTGACTTGACTCGTGGACTTTTTCTTTGACTTGGTCTCTCTTTGACTTTGGGACTTGTCTCTCTTTGACTTGGGACTTGTCTCTCTTTGACTTGGGACTTGTCTCTTTTTGATTTGGACTTGTCTCTCTTTGACTTGGGACTTGTCTCTCTTTGACTTGGGACTTGTCTCTCTTTGACTTGGGACTTTTCTCCTCTCTTTGACTTGGGACTTTTCTCTTCTTTGACTTGGGGACTTTTTCTCTCTTTGGACTTGGGACTTGTCTCTCTTTTTGACTTGGGACTTGTCTCTCTTTGACTTGGGACTTGTCTCTCTTTTGCTCTTGACTTGGGACTTGGCAATGCACTACTAATACAAACTTTTCCATGTAAAACAATGACACCGTCGACTTGGAGACAGACAAAACAAACTCTCTTGCATATGTTACACAGAAGTGACAGTGTTATCGCAGTTCAAAAGAATGGCCTTATTTAGACAGTTCAATCTGATTTGTTGATGGTTGTCGGACTCTTTTGAAACTTGTTAGATACTGATCTGTGCTCCGAGCGTTTTCATGTTAAAACAATGTCAGTGTTGTTGTTTTAGTTCAGTACATGCATGTCTGTGAAGAATCGATCGCACAGAAAAAGGAACGAGACATGGGAACATCTGAAGTGAACTGATTATGAAATGATTTGGACGTTTCTGTTTGAGTCTAGTTTACACAGTGTTCTACAGCAGCATGACAATGATTTTAACGTGTATTTACTTTTACCTGTGTCATCCTCAGAGCGTGCTGTGTCCTCGGGTGGTCTTCATCCTCTCCTCCCTGTGCATCATGGGTAAAGCCATCCACGACCTGGCCACCAAGCTGCTGCCTGAAGTGGTAAGACAACAAAATGTTCATCCACAGAAACAAAAATGTCCCCTGTGAAACTGAAACTACCCATAATATGACAGAATAAACAACATTCAGCATCTCTACACGTTTTATGGATTTTCACAGATATTTATATAAATGTAAGAAAAAATGTATTACAAGTTGTTCAACATGTCATTTTCAGATAAAAATATGGCATTTTAAAGTGGAAAAATGACAAAATTGCACTTACTGGCATCAGTAAAGTCAGAACCATGGACAGAGGCAAGTTTAAACCTATGAATAATTTTGTTGACATATTAAATATGAAGTTTTTGCTCAGGAATTTTAGATATCTTTTTTAGTTTGAAGTACAATTGATGACTTTTGCATAAAAATTTGCATAAAAATTCAAATTTTGGTGCATTTTTAACCTAAATTTTATAAATCAAGTTTGGAGTTTCTTAGGCCTATCAACACATCCTTCAGTGAAATTCTTCAAATCTTGCTCAGTCCAAGATCGTAAAATTTGGTGTGTGTAGGACCTATTTAGAGACTGATTGACAAGCCTGTGAAGGAAAATCCATTTTCATAAAAGTTACAATATCTATAGAAGTTATGGGACTGGATTAACTTAGTAAGCTCACCTCTAACTCCACCCACAAACCATTTCAAACACAGCAAGCAATGACACAGCCGGTTGTGATATTTTGACTGAAACTTGCAAATTGCAGAGTGCACAAAAATGCCAAAAGAAATGATCTAAATGGCAGGCAATGATTTAAACACAATATAAACAGTTTTACAAAAAAAAGTTTTAGGGTTAAGTAATTAAATCTCTTTTGAAGCTGACTGATCAAGTGTAGAGCTGAACTAATGATTATTTGGTGATCGATTAGTTAGACGATTCTCAGATAACTGATCAGCTGTTTAGAATGTAGAGCTACTTTAAAGATGAGGAACCTGATTTCAACAGGGCAATTCTGAAAAATGTCAACTAGTTTCATCTCTTACAAGTCCCTGAGCATATGATGACATCCAAAACATTATTTTTTGTCTGCATTTAAGTCTTAAAAATTATTTTTAAAAATAGCAAACCGAAACTGGATGTGGCCACTCAAGACAGCCAATCAGAGCACTGCTTTTTATATGATTCAGACAGTACACAGTGGTCTGATTCTTCACATGTGCTGCAATTGCAATATACTTTTTGGTTGTAATGACAAAGTTTACAAATTTACAACTAAAAAAGTTTGGTACCCCAGCTTTAATAAAGATCTTTGTACAGTTTGACCTTTGGCTATGTCGCTTAAGAATTTTTGGAGCCAAACTAATATTTATATTAAAAAAAAAAAATAATTATACTATTTTCATGTTTTGCTATTCAAACTGTAGTTTTCTCAGCTCCAGATATGTTTTGAACCTTTAATAAAGCTCACTTTAAATATTCGATTTCAATTTAGTTCTGTAACTGATTAGTTGAACTGGCACTCTGAATATTTTGTGTTGTTTCCACATTAAAGTCTTGATACTGAGAGAACAAACTGACTAAAAAGGGGTTTTGCCTGCAGTGTCTCGCCTTAATCCATACGATAAAAGCTCTTTTCCCAGGACATGGAGAACGTAGAGTCCATTATGAGAGCTGAATGCTGATAACAATAATTCAATTACTGGTTGATAATTCCAAGAGTCAAAGTCACGAATGCAGCTTTGAACTAGATTTCAGACTTGCCTGTGTCTTTGTAGATGCATTTTCTCTCTCTCTTGCACTTTTTTTTCCTTTGCATCTGCATTTTATTTATCGAAATTCTCCAGAGACTCGCTCGCTAAAAGCATCCTCTGTACGACCTACTTTCTGTTCTGCATTTTTATTGTGAATTATGCCGTACGATTGTGCAAAAATCAGTGGTGCTGCTGGTAAATCCTGTCCAGTTTAAGCTCCAAAACTGGTCTGAAATCCGGTGGCGTTTTGTGAGCTTGGCCCAATAATAACCAGATCTGCGTCCATTTCCTGCCAATATTAAGGATTTTCAAACAGGCCGAGTTTAGGTTTGAGTCTAAAAATATCTAAAGGAAATCTGGGTGATGTTTGCGACGCCAGACTGATCAAACATGGAGAGAGAGATAGTGTCATTTTCTACTGTTCTAGTCTTATTTAGACTTTGTTTGGTGATGATTTTGTCCATGTTATGTTCTTTTAGCTTGGTCTTGCTGCTTTAGTCCTGCTTAAACGGAAAGTGAAATGTGTGTAAAGTAAGACCCATAGAACAAGTCTGTGGGTCTCTTGGTATTGCTAAGGTGTTTAAAATTATATACTGTATATATTATGATTTACAAAGAGCAAAATATAAAATGGTGAGATACATATGGCATTTATTTTACTAATCTCAAACTATAACAGTCCCAGTAGCTCAAAACTTCGAAAGTATTAAATATGTTTGTGCCTTTTCATAAATGATACGGTGATGTGTGCAGCTTGTGTTGTTTAAAAGCAAAGATTTGTAGATCAGTGTATCTAGCCTATAATGGGGTCTGGGGGTCTTCCCCCAGGAAATTTTGGCTAAAATATATCTCTCTTTTTCTGGAATTTGGGCTATGCTTAGGTAACAAATCAAATTTTTCAGGAGTCCATCTTAAAACTAAATCAGTTCTTATTACATGATCACTTGTGTCCAAATCCTGTCAGTCATTCCCACTCCTTTAGTTCTCTGTGCCCTGTCTGTATAACTAAATATTGGATGTATATAGGCCAGGCCTGTTCAACTTGAGGCCTGTGAGCCAAATTAGCTCTCCAAAGATCTGATTCTACCTTCCACCCATCTTCTGGTCCAGACTTGGATTGTTTTGTTTATTTCTGGTTTGGAAATTCTACAGCGCAATAAAAAATCTAACATATAACTGGAATTTTAACATTACTAGAACATATTTTCTACGACAGATTATTTGCACAATCCCAAAACTTTGTCTAAAGTGCTGACATCTTGTGTAACTACCCAGCCCAGGGGCCATGACCTGCTGAAACATCTGTCTCTCAAGAAAATGAGTTGAATAGCCTGATATAGACATTTCCTCAGTAACGTGAACTGGAGTGTTACTTTCTTTTGTTTGGGTCCATCTGTTCATTTTGTAAAAAGAGGAAAATACTGGTGATATATGATCGTGTTATCATATTTAGTTATAACTAAATCAGCCCCAGCCCTTCTCTTGTTACTTTCAGTTGTTTTTCAGGTTAATATTTGTCTTGTTATCGATGTCACACATGAGTTTGTTGTGATTCTGAGCCTCGCGTGCATCTCAGCGCTGATCATGTCACTGCTCACTTACTGGTTTGCTTCACTTTCGTTCCGTTTGCGTTCACAAAACAAACGAACCACTCCAGGGCTCGATTCAACAACCTCCTCAACTGAACCAGATTTTGCAATTTTGGCCCGGATTAGATATTTGTTGCATTAAAAATTACTTGATCAAATCTCACTATCCAGGGAAATTAATCCTGATCTGAATCAAAAGTGATATCGTGAATGCAGCTTTACTCTTTGGCACAACCTCTCTTTGTGAGCTGCAGTTTCAAATGAACAATGAAAGATGCAGACGACAGTTCTGTCTAAAACCTTTGTGCAAGCTCCTGAACTCATGTGTTTGTGCTTCTTTTACGAGAATTTAACTGATTTTGTTCCAAAACACACACACACACACACACACACAGGTATTGTTTCATCATTTGTTTTGCTCATGACTTACAAAGTTACTTACAATACAGTCTAACAAGTTACATATGTTTATTAAAATGCTGCCAGTTGAGTATTGTGGCAAACATTTGACTATGGAGGGCTGCCATTGTCTCCTTTTTAATGGGAAACACAATGTATTTGCCATTAAAATCAGAATTTAACAATGCAAAGTCCTGGTTTAGCTCTTTCAGACAGGTGATAGTGAAACGTGCCTTTATTCTTGTGCCGTTTTAGCGGCTGGCACGTGATCTGACTTTAGCAGCAGCAGCAGTGTGGGTTGGTTTGGAGACTTTGGAGCAGCAGACGGGACCAGAGTATTTTGGAGCCGAACAGATGGGAAGTGTCATAGACTTCAGGCAGCAGCGCAATTACCCACCAACACTGTGTTTGAGTCCACAATTAATTATACGCTAAAGATCCTTGCGGCTAACAGCGGCACAAAGGGGAAATGAGGAGAGATTCTGGAGGTTTTATGGTTTAGGAAGAAGGTTGTGTGCACCATATTTCAGCATTTTATGAGTTAAAGGGGAGCTATAATGCTATGAGTTTGTAACAGTGTTTCTCACCACTGGTTTGTTCAAAGTTGTATTTGGAGGGATTCACGCATGTTTGAGTAATCTTGTATTGTCCTGCAGTTGATCTCCAGTGCTAATAAATCCATTTTTCACCTACCTCCTATCCCCGCCCATCTGCATTTACTTGTGATTACCAAGCAAAAATCTGATTCCTAAAGTCAAACTTGTAGGGTTCAAACCGGTCATGCATCCTCTTTTCAACAAAATGCAGTTGTAATTTATATTCTGTTGCTATAGGCCTATATAAATTTTACAATGAAGAGGCGGGCTTATCCGTTCTTAATACAGGAGGTCAATGGACCTGTTTATATTTCTAAGCCATTTTATATAGATTTTGGTGTTACAATTAACAAAATGTAAATGTATACTGGTTAGTTTGTTTTTCTAAATACATATAAAAACAATAGGTCTCCTTTAAGATGGACAGAATAGAGTTATGTAACTCTAAGGGACACTCAAATAACCTGACTCACGTCGATGGAGCTGTGTTGAACTCTGATTTGAGTTCTTCCAGAGTATCCATCTGGAACTTAACTCGCGGCGGGAAGCGTTTAGGAATAGGCGATCTGCTCTTCTTTCAAAAAGAAAATACTCTGTATTTTTGCTAAAACAGAATTAAAAGCAGCAGAAAAGCGTACATCTAGGGGAGCCATCTTTGTCAAAATGATTTTGAAAGAAATATTTAAACAGAGAATCTACAAATGTGTCTGAGATTGGATCCACATATTTGCTACGACCTTTAGCTAAGCGCTTTTTGCTGACAACAACCATGTCTTTGTTAATAAATAATGACACAGTTTATGTAACTATCAAGCAAGAATGGTTATTTTTGGCTTAAGATACTAGTTAGATGGTAGTTTTTGTTACACATAAGTCTTTTAATTGCTTGGCCTATTAACCAAGAACTAGGCAAAGGCTCCATCTGAATTTAACATATTAACATATTATAATCTCACATTAATACAACTAATTCAGAATATAGTTTGTTAATTAATTGATTAGAAATGTTGTTTTGCTATAGCAAAATTGATATTATTACATCATTATGAAGACATTTAGGAAAAACTATGACATGTGTAGATCAGTAATTTAAATTTTTTTTTTAACTGTAAAACACAAAATTGATTTGTAACTGTCTGGAAATATAAATAGGTCCATTGACTTCCTGTTCAAAACTGCTGAACTCATAAGCCCCGCCTATTTTGTTGTTGTTGAAAAGTGGCTAAAGGATTTTAACAAGAATTTACCAATATATTTCTAATAGAAGTTCTGTAGTTGATTTAGCTGACTAAACGAGCAAAATACTGGCGGCCATCTTGGTTTATTTCTCCATTCATCTTCAGCCAGTTTGTCTGTATTTGATGGATGATCTGTTTTGATAAGCTCGGTAAACTCTGGTAATTAACGCCTTGTATCTTAGTCAGTTAAAGCTCGTATGACAGATTTTCATGTTTCTCTCATTAGTGTTGTGTTTGGTGAGATAATCCAGATCCCGGTGGTAATTCTTTTTTCACAGTTCCGCCGCAGTCAAGTCGTGAATTTGTGAAGAAAGATTGACAATTAAAAGTTTAGAATTTACAGGAGAAAAGCGATATTTTGACATCTGTGTCGTCAAAAATACAGAAGCAAAAGTCAAAGAGAGACAAGTCCAAGTCAAGTCCCAAGTCAAAGAGAGACAAGTCCGAGTCAAGATCCAAGTCAAAGAGAGACAAGTCCAAGTCATGTCCAAGTCAAGAGAGACAAGTCCAGTCAAAGAGAGACAAGTCCAAGTCAAGTCCCAAGTCAAAGAGAGACAAGTCCAAGTCAAGTCCCAAGTCAAAGAGAGACAAGTCCGAGTCAAGATCTAAGTCAAAGAGAGACAAGTCCAAGTCAAGTCCAAGTCAAAGAGAGACAAGTCCAAGTCAAGTCTAAGTCAAGGAGAGACAAGTCAAAGTCAGGTCCAAGTCAAAGAGAGACAAGTCCAAGTCAAGTCCCAAGTCAAAGAGAGACAAGTCCAAGTCAAGTCCCGAGTCAAAGAGAGACAAGTCCAAGTCAAGTCCCGAGTCAAAGAGAGACAAGTCCAAGTCAAGTCCAAGTCAGAAAAAGACAAGTCCAAGTCAAGTCCCAAGTCAAAGAGAGACCAGTACAAGTCAGGTTAAAGTAAAGAGACAAGTCCAAGTCAAGAACCAAGTCAAAGAGAGACAAGTACAAGTCAGGTTTAAGTAAAAGAGAGACAAGTCCAAGTCAAGTCCCGAGTCAAAGAGAGACAAGTCCAAGTCAAGTCTCAAGTTAAGAGAGACAAGTCCAAGTCAAGTCCCAAGTCAAAGAAAAAACAAGTCAGAGTCAAAGAGACAAGTCCGAGTCAAGTCTCAAGTTAAAGAGAGACAAGTCCAAGTCAAAACCAAGTCAAAGAGAAACAAGTCCGAGTCAAAGAGACAAGTCCAAGTCAAGTCCTAAGTCAAAGAGAGACAAGTCCGAGTCAAAGAGACAAGTCCAAGTCAAGTCCTGTCAAAGAGAGACAAGTCCAATTAAGAAGTGAATGGAGAATTACAAAAGTTGAATTTTGTCATTAGAATATCCAATCCATTCACATATTTGCTATTGTCAAATCTCAAAAGCGTTGCAGTTACAAAGTGTCTAGACTCGGTGACAACGCACTGATTCTAACAAGGAGGCAGATTGGAGAGAAGAAAGATTGAAATAAAGCAGTGATTTCATGGTTCTGTGACAAGTCTGTGAGGTGTTTGTGTCACAAGTGTGTGTGCGTAAGCGACAGGATGTGAGCGCACTGGCACAGAGCAGCGCACTGGAAAAAAATGGAGGAAAGAGATTATTTCACCTCATTTGACACAATTAGAAATATTTAGTTTAATATTTAGTGATCAACATTTTTATATATATTTTGCTTTGGCTTACTTTTTTCTCATTTCAAGCTTAAGTCAAGTCAATAGATCAAGATTTTTGTGTACCCTGAACTTAAGTTTTTAGTCTTGTAGTCTTTAGTCTAAATTATTGCTGCAGAAACCTCTAAACAAGTCTGAAAGAACCGAAGAGAGAATCTGAGACAAGTCTGGCAAAAAAACATCCAAATTAACTTGATTATCTGCCAGACGTGCCTCAGACTTCTCTCTTTAGTTCTTGCTTTTGCTCACAACTTCGATGAGCCCCTGATCTCCTTTCTTGTTGATAAGTCTGAATGAACTTAAAACAGTGCTGGCATTTGTGACTGTCGGTAAAATGTATTTTAGCAGTCAACTATAGCCAGGGATTATTTTTTAGATTAGCGTATTGAGACTTTATACATTTTAGCCAAATAAAGGTTGAAATATGTTGACAAAAAGTAAACAGCAGTAGAAGATTATACTACAATAAAGTGTTTCATTGATCAAATTTTATAATAGTTTAATAGTTTGATGTTTTGTAGAACAGGCTCTAAACTGACGATCAGAAATCCTATCGATGTCGAAAGTAGCTTTTGTAATAACTTAACAGGAATTCTTTTGTAATTTGAAGATTTACGCATTTACAGTTAAATAAAAAATACAAAACAACAAAAAAGTTGATTTCACACATAAGCAAAAAAAAAACCAAAAAAAACACAGTTTAAAAAAAATACTAATCAGTCAGAATATAGTAATAAAAACAAATTAATAAAATAAATAGCCTGACAAATAAAATGTATATATTAAAAGAGAAAGAAAGAAAAATAAAGGGGTCACTGTTACTTTTGTTGATGATTGGTTAAAAAAAAAAAAAAAAAAAAAAGTCAAAAAAGGCTTCCAAAACTTATGAATTTCATTTTCAGATCTCCTCAAAGATAATAATTTTTTTAATGGTGAAAGACGTTGCTGTATATTCTATAATAATGCACAAGTCTAAAAAAAAAAAAAAAAAAAGTAATTGAAAACAATGTTTTGGAAAACAGAATTTCACAAACCGAGAACTCCGGCTGCGTTTTTGATGCAAAAACAATGTTGGAACAGGATTGAACACTTTGCATAACGCTGCGTGTCCCCTTTAAACCAGTTAGAGTTGGATTGATTATCAAATCATAAATAGTAAGGTTTATTAGGACAACGTACAATTACATTTAGCACAATGGCAGAGCTGCTTATATATAAAAGTATATAGTAAATACAGCACTCTGAAAAAATTAGACCTCTGACTACTGTCTGAACTGAATAATAAAGAGTTTTAGTTCTAATCAAGAGCTAAATGCTGCGCTCTGATTGGCTGAGCTTGGGTGGTCCTCTCCAGTTTCACTTTGTTGTTTGTAAAAGGACGTTTATAAGCCATAACTGCAACCTAAATGAATACATGTGGATATTAACCATGTGTGGAAGGATTTATGAGAGGAAGTTGTCAGATTTAAAACCATAAATCGTGTTTGAAGTGTAAAAATCAGCTCCCCCCACCTTTAAACAGCTGAATACAGATAAAAAGGTAGATTTTTACAGTTGTCCGATATTAAAACATGCTAAAATTAAAGTCTTTCAAAAACAATGAAACTTCTGGACGTTTAAAATGAGCTTGCAGTAAAAACAGATCCAATATTTAAACATAGCTCATCAATATCATTTCCAAACTGTAACACAATCTAAACCTCTTCACATAAATCCAACAAAATACTGAGAACTGACTCATTTCCGCGGCTGCTCTAGTTTTGCAGTGCTCCGGCGGAGACGCGTTTGGCTGCTACATGAAGAATGTCACAAATCTCAGGTGTGAAGACTCCGGCGCACATTCGCACTTCCTCAAATAGATCTATCACGCGGTTGCCGGGCAATAATCGGCTCCGTAGAAAAGGGGCGGGGCTTGCGTTCCGTGAGAGTAAAGATGGCTGCCGTGTTCTTGATTTGCAGTGGAGAATGAATATGTATGACAATGTGTTATGTCTGGGCGATAAGACAGAAACAGTGGCACGGTTTGGATTTGGTTTTGGCAGTCAATGTGAAATTTCTGCTGTAGTTCACTCACAAAATGTAAGAAACTATTACAGTTTGTTGTTGTCACAGTAAAAGTGTTTTCTATTGATTTTAGTGAGTTTTAGAGAATGTTGGTTGTTGTTGTGCACTGGGATTTACAACTTATCAAAAGACAGATCATCTTCCTAATAGTTGATAAATATTGAAAAAGTGTATTTTTCTGCAGCTAAATTGACTAGAAGTAAATCAAGATATCTTCAGGGAACGGTTTTAAAGGGGCTGGTTATGTAAAATTTACTTTTTAAATTTGTACCTGCTACAACAGTGTTCTCTTATCATTTTTTCCCAAAGTTGTATCTGGATTGCTTCCTGCATGTTTGAGTAATCTTGTATTGTCCTGCAGCTGAGTCTTGAGTGCTCAAAGTCCTGTCCTCACCTACCACCTATCCCCGCCCACTTGCCTGTATTTACATTCCGAGGAAAACATGCAGGTTCTAAATTGTCATATTGTCATTTTCAACAACATCAATTGTAATTTAAATCTGTGGCTTATTAAAGTTAAATTTACAATATCAGTTCTGCAGTTTTGAACAGGAATCACAAGATCTGTTTCTATTCTAAGCCTTCTGGATGATTTTTTGTGTTTTACAATGAATAACGTTATTGAACTGCATATGCTATAGTTTCCTCCTAGATTGACAGAAAAATCACAGTAGGTCTCCTTTAACGATTTAAGAATTTGTGAAGTGAATTACTGGTAGATCTCCAGAAACAGACTTATAGCGTAATTTAGTATATGCGATATAAACTCAATTTCAGGCGCACGACAGTTTGGACAACATTTTTCAATAAAACATAGTGAAGATATAAGAGTTCACCCAGTTTGGCTGTTTAGAGGATGTTTATAATAGATTTTTGTCCAGCAAATAATACAGCATGTAGATGTAGTTCCACAACTGTTACCTAGCAATCAGATTGTAAATATCAGCTAAAATCACCATAAATGGCACAGACATAAAGGTACACATTGTAACTAGACTTCAGTAAAATTATGTTTTTGTAAATTAGATGTATTTGTTGCACTATAATAAAAATCTGTCTTCATTTTAAGTGAGCTTGTTGTGGGACATGGTGGAGGGCCTCCCCCTGTAAGTTTTCAATATACAAATATGCTCTTTTATCTATATTTCTTCACATAATAGAATGAAATGTATTGATTCCGACTAAGAATGTTTCAAAGTATAGTTTTAACTTTCTTTTCAGCTGAATCAAGTGGAGTTTTCACCACGAGAAAGTTACACGGTGTCCCTAAGTCAAATTTGATTTTAATATGTATTATTGCTTCATTTACTGACAAGAAGCTAAATTTCAAGCTTGTCGCCATTAGTTACCTGTATTTCTTCTTTTCACATGGTGCAGAAGCTCTATCAGGGACAACCAAATGTGAAAAATGAATGGAGCAGGATTTATTTATTGAGCTGATAGCATTGATCTTTTACGACAGAATTGACCCAGTGGCTTATGGATATCTCATTTACTTTCTTAACAAACTAGATCTGACTGAACTTATTTATCCTGCTATTACGCTCTGATTGAACGTATGCTTTTCTCATTCACAAATCAGACGGTATTACGTGCGATGTGTGCGGCTCTTGTATCCCTCCGGCCTCCACTATCACAGTCTTAAATTGCCTCTTCGACTCGCCAGACCTCGATTAGTTTTGGAGAGCCTTATTGATTCATGGGCCCCGGCTGTGTTTTCCATTCCTTCGACTTTGCTGGAGGCACAGACACCGGCGACGCGACAGTCTGAAGCTTCGTTTGGGATTTTGTCTTTGAAGTAACGTTCGTGGTGGACGTCGCGCACCTGCTGGTCTACGTACAGAAGTTATAGCTGTTAGTGTGTGGGATCTGTTAGGTAAAATCTACTTCCGAGTTATAGAGCTGTTGCACCTATACGTGACTTATGACGCCATTATGGCTGTGACAGAACCATTGTATTTAATAGAAAGAAGCCTGACATTTTGCTTTTGTAGTTTATTTTTGGGATTAAATTATGCCGTAAATACATTAGCAACCATTTTTTTATGAGTTTAGAAGCAAAAATCCGGCTCTGAATCTGCCATTTTGTTCAGCCGATTCACTTTCCACCTTCTTACATTTCCCTGATGATGTGTGAAATAGATTTGACTCTATACATGTATCGTTTACTCATACTGACCATTTAAACAATCTGATCTTGAGACAAATGTGAAAACATGTTGTGCTCCGACTAATATGAAGCTTTTGTACATGACAGAAGCTCATTCTCTCATGTCATTGTGATAAACACCTGAAAATCATTTTGATTTATTGTTGGTTAACTTGGTTTAGCTTTAGTTTGTGCTTTTACTAAACCGTCAAAGACGCATTTGCTATCGTTTACTTCTCACACCACTTTCTCTGCCTATTCAATAAACTAATTTAACACAATCCAAATGAAGATTTTGAATTGTTTTAAGACACTAGTTAAGTTATTAACCAGATTAAAATACATATCAATACATCTGCAGCTTAATTAAGCAAGTCCTGACTCACTTCTAGTCGGTTTAACTGCAGAAATCCACTTTTTTAGTCCAAATGTCATCTGTCAGCTCAAAGAAATGGCCTGGTTTTCTTCTGTCTTTGGTTTTTGCATCATTTAGACAAGTTTATAGCCTAAAACAAGTTAGCTAAAATATAAAAAAGTATCTGTTTATTCTTGTTTTTATTCTTGTCTATGTCTGCGAGTCTGTGTGTTTTTAACTCAATAGTTCTGACTCAAATGCACACGTCTTGCTTTGTAGTCGAATAAAAATCTTGAATGTTAGCATTATAAAGCATTCAATTTGATCTGAAGCCTGCAAAAACGACTCATAGCAACGTGTGGAATGTAGAAATTAAATAGGTTATATATATTCCAGAAGAAAATAAAATTTTTGCATTTCATGTTCGGAAGAGCGGTGCGGCGTGCAAAAGGTGCATCGGCCCGGGGGCTCACTCCAAAAGTAATTTTGTTGTACTCTGTGACCGTGTTCTGTTCTATTAGGGGCCCGTCAACAATGTTTGTACCTGGGCCCAGAATTGTTTGCTGCACCCCTGTACGCAGTGCATGCCGTGACGTGGACTGCAGGAGTTCTGCAGCTGTTTCCTCACAGTTGTATTTGGATTGATTCTTGCACGTCTGAGTAATCTTGTTTTGTCCTGCAGCTGATGCTCCAGTGCTCAGATTATATTAGAAAGATTCATTAAAATCTTAAATATAATCACGTTCACTATATTTTACAGCTTAACATCTGCTCTTTAAGTATTGCATTAAGTGTATCCATGGAGACTAGCATTCACAGGTTACACAGTGCACCTTTAAATAAAAAAGAACAAGGGCCAGTCTTGTTCTTCTTTTACTTTTCCTGACGCAGAGTTAAAAATAGCCTCAGATCTAGTTACTGATGGAAGTCGGAAACGGGGTCTACTCTCTCTTCCTCTGTGCCATGAAATGTTAATAAGATAGTTAGGTATGCAGCGGCGAACGAGGGGAGAGAGAAAGGACCCAAGATGGCCGCCGCTGCTAGATTCTCTTTTTTTTTTTTTTTGACACTTGACGTGGCCGGTCCTGCGAGGCCAATTAATGTCAGTTAGAAAGGAAATGTACGACGTCGAAAAGAATCAAATCCCAAAAGGCTTTTGCGCGGTTTTAACGAGATTTTAAGTCGGCAAATTAGCAGCTGTTTGGAGAGCGCTAACCACAAATGTGAACGGATCAGACAGCTGCACAACAAGAGCAATTTAAGGTGAACTGTATTATACATTTGGGTTGGACACGCATGAGAAATAGTAGGCTATAGTAGATATTTTGAGAAGGCGAAAAAGCAGTAATGACAGTAATATTGTGTCTAAAATGTGTTAAAAACCAATTGGAACTGTTCTGTTATTTGCACAATAATAAATTATGTCAAAATCCTGTGAATCTTATCATCGTTTTGTCCCCTCTCCAGCAAACTGACTTCCAAAATCTGAGCGAGGTTAGGATTAAGTATACGGGCAACTGACCTGATGTGGCCAGAAATTCTTAAAATAGTTTCATAAAGTCCAAACTATTTAATCCATTATTGCGTCCATTTATTGTGATACTTATTAAGAACACAATTGCAAACACAAGCTCATATCAAATTAAATGTATATGAAAAGTAATATTTATTATCAAAAACACACAGGGGGCCTGATTGAAAGAAGTTGAGGTCTCATAAAGCCCCCAGGCCAGGGTTAAGGTCAGGTTAATTAATATGGTTAAGTTTAGGGCTTGAGAAAGGTATGGTAATCAGTTCATGTTTTTTACGAGATATTTACATTTGTGCTAATTGTATCTCTCAAGGACTGGTGCACAAGATTGTGTACCACTATATATTAAATTTAGTAATAAAAAATAACATAATGACAAGTACATAAGAGTGATAAAAAGTTAAAACAAAAAAAAACTTTCTATGTAAAAGTTAGGGGAGCCGACATTGAACCTTGAGGTGTCCCTAATATTAAACAGGCTTCTTTCCAAGTACATTACACTACTACAACTACAACTGGACCTATTTTTAAAGTAGGTTACACTAATTTAAGTCTACTGCTACTGTACGTCGAGACTAATGTAGGACACAAGCTTAGTTTAATGTGGAAGTGGATCTGCGTAGTTAGCTTAATTAGCTAATACAACTAACCATACTGTAATTAAGTCATTTTGCCCTAAAACAGGTGGTTTGCATTTGTGCATGTACATGAATAGACCTTTAGAAATTGTAGGAAAGATCTTTGGGCATTGCAGGATTGAAAAAGTTATAGAGTATGTGTTTTAAATATTAACATTTGATGAGAAGAAAAGACCGTTTAGTTTAGTCAGTCAATGTAAGAAAAGATTGAAAAGGAGGCTTTAGTTTTAAATATAATCTTGTTTAGTAATTGTTTTTCATTGGTCTGATTAAGATCTAGACCTAGATTAGTCTCAGGTCAATCCTGAATAAATGGAATTAGTTGTCCTTTTTAGTCTGTGCTCACGGTATACTGTGAAGAGAGCATTTTTTGAAGTATAATGTATGTGCTCAAAGCTAAAGGTGGACAATATACTAAAGATTACAAACAACATTTTCTGGGAATTAGAATACAGTTTCAATTTTATCCTTTTACATCCCACACTCCTTCAGTCTCAGAGTGGGCTTGATCTCTTCCGTCTTTGTGTCTCAAGTTAAACAGGCAACATAATGTCATCTGATTAGGTTGTTTACAATGAACACACGAAACAAAGAAATTTACCCATGGCACTGAACATCAGTTGCCTTAAAAGGATAACTTTATGGCTAGGCTTGGGCTTAGCTCAGGTTAAGTTTAGGGCTTTGGGAAAGATATGCTAATGCTAAAGGTTATGGCCTAACATGGGTAAAAAAAACCAACAACAAAAAAACCCTTATTGACAGTAAAGTCTAAAATGAATAAATGCTCTAATGCTTGCCATCCACTGACTGCGAAGAGTGTTTGATGGGACACATCGCACAGATTCACATTGGATTCTCGTGAGAATGCTTGTATTATGACTTGAACACCACATCATTAGCTGCGTTATCCAGGAAAATAAGACTTCCTATAGATTCTTTTCAGACACCCGCGTAAGTCCCGATGTGCATGTGTACTGCTCCAATGTGTATCAGCGCGCATTGGTTTAAGCACTTTCTAAGTCCCGCACCAAACCGCACGCAGTGTACATCAGGCGTTAGATCAGGCAGTGAACAATGGAGTGTAGTGGTTTCCTGTTCAATGATACAAGCAAGAATACGTACTTCACCAAGTCTTAAAGAGGTGTTTCTAGTCATCCTAATGCTAAAGCTTACTACACTGAGTTTTATAATGACTAGAGACATTCTGTTGCCGTGGTAGCTGAGGCGGCCATCTTGCCAGTGGAAAGACAGCTGGTATATTCTTCAATCACCTTGATCGTGGAGTCAGACAATATATCTATGTTTTAATACAAAGACGCATTATTCTAGGGCTAGGCAGTTGTGTTCTGTGTGTTAGTCCTTGATAACTCTTATAATGTTAGCTCTACGTTACCAATGCATGTATAGCTTGTCATATACACCATCTTTCTAGAACTGTAGCTGACAAAAGGGTAAAACATGTCTCTGAGCTGCATTCAAAAAGTTTAATTCAGTATTTTACCAGAATAACATCACATAAATTAGATCACAATTAAATTTTATTACTCAGCTCTACTTGACGCCTTCAAATCTTTGCTGAGAATAAACTAATCTACATTATGTTTGGTTCTGCAGTGGACAAAATCAAACTCGAATGAAAAAAAAAAAAAAGGCAGAAGAGCAGTGAATCCCAGTATCTCATATCTGTGGGAAATCCCTCTAGTGACCGTGTTATCTGCATTCAAATTGGATTCAGGTTTGACGCATTGAGGGGGTGGGCTCCGACAGCAGCTTAAGCTCAAAACAAACCCTTCCCCTCTCACTCTCTCTCTGTCTCTCTCTCTTTCTCCCCCTCCTCGAAATTGAGACTGGCCTGGGCTGACATTTGTATCTGACAGAGGGAAGCCTGCACAGAATATGAAGTAGAGGTCCTGGTTAAGACAATGTTTCGTAATTACAAAGGTTGATTCGTCCATTGTTTTGGTCAAATTTAGAGGATATATCAACACAAATAATAGTATGTTGGTGGTACTTTATTTTAGGATACACCTGTCGAATGTGTAAGTGGTGAATTTGATGCTAATTTGTATTTATTCATCCTTATTAGTAACACTTTGATACAGTCTTAAATAAAGGCTTATTTATGCTCATTTTTGATCCATGTTATGACGTAGTTTCTCTTCAAAAAAATACTTCCAAGTTGTATTTTGTTTTTGTTTTAATACAGAAATCTTTAAGTTTAGCCGGGTTCCTCCCATGAACTGAAAACAGGCTGTAACACATTGTGATGTCATTAAGTGTATTTGTTAAAAATTGAAGCTACAGCTAATAGTTTAGTTTAGTTTTTTTTTACTTTTTAGCTTCTTCAAAGGAACAAAATGTACAATAAAATATGTAATAACGTAAATTGGACAAATTATCAAGATTTTTCTGAACATTTTACACATTTCATCTCAGTTAAGTCATTTTTCAATAGGATTAAACTACTTACCATGAGGCAAAGTGGACCAAAACTCGTCCAATCAAATTTGTTTTAATTTTATTAATAAAAGTACACCATAACACACTTATTTTATTAATCATGTTTGAAAATAGTAAAAATACACATCTTCCTTTTGTGATGTCACTTTTACTTCCTGCTTTTAGCTTGTTCTTTTTTCATGTAAAACATTTCTACTCTTCAATCATTTCAGTGTTGCCAGACATATAATAACTATCGTATTTGTACGATCATTTCACCCCCTGTACAATGTACGATCAATAATTCTAAGTCACTGTAATACTCTATACGATAATTTCAAAGCGCCAAGTATTTTCTTGATCCAGGATCAGTAAATGTTTAACACAGCATAAGCAAAGTATTCTGTAATATTACTGTAATATATTGGTCAACAGCACAGACAGTTCCTCACGGCTGCGTCGGCCCCAATGATCTGAGGCCAAACATAAATACACAAGACATCGGATGAAGGAAAGAGTGAGTGAATCAATGATTCACTTTACTTTTAATAAAGTATAATTGAGCTGTGAATTGCACTAAACATAGAAGCAATGTTAAAAAGAAAAAAAGGACCCAAGGCATCCTTCATACAATAAAAGTTAAAAAGCCTTTATTTCTCTGGGCTAATTCATAGTTAAAATATTATTGATCAAAATCTGATAAACGTCCCACGCTCACAACCAGCCTTCTTCAGGGAGGAAGCGATATTGTTTTTTTTACTCTCCCAACTGAGAAACATATTTAAAATTAACTTCAGGAATGATTTAACGTCGTCTAATGAGGTCTTTATGTCATAGAAATTGCTCTGACCCAAAAATAAAAACAGTTTGGATGTGTACAACTAAAATGCAGGATTAATATTAGTGAATAAACTAAAACAAAACTCTGTAACCAGATCAAAGATAAGCCCAATCTAATAAAGCTAACATAAAGAGAACTGTAGTGCTTCTTATTACAGACAATACTCTCTTTGTTCTAACGTGGCACATCCTCACCACATGATCTACAACTCGCTCCGATCACAAAAGATCCCACGAAGATTAAGAATGAATCGCTTCACACACAAATGTAACTGAATAAGCTCGAATCAGTGGAGTTTGTCTTACATTTAGTGTCATGTTTTTACTCTACTGGCAATATTCTTGTTTTTAGTAATGAAAACAACATAGAGTCTCAGAGATAATGTTGACTTTTAGTAAAATAAAAAAACAAACAAACAGCTCACTAACATTTTGATTGAAGTCTGTCTGATTATACTGAGACTGGTTTTATTGCTTAAATTAGCTTTACCTCAAAAGCAGAACTAGCATTAGCGTTGACACACAAACTTAGTTCTCGATAAAGTGTCCTTTGGTGAAGTAGTCGACTTATTTGTAAAGTTTTAGCATGGTTTCAGAGACATCATCATACTGTACATTATTACTGTGATATTTGATAGAAAATATGACAAAATGTAATGTCATGGCAGCTGATTTCCCTCTCAGCTGTAGGATGGATGATATACGATATTATTGCTAATCGCGATAATTAGGGCCGCAATTAAATAATCGAGTTTTTCATAATCGTGATAATCGTACGTGACAATAATCATATTATAGCAGGCGGCTTCATAAGAGCATCTCAAATGTGATGCTGTGACCAGTAAGAAGCTGTGTTATGGTTAAACACAGAAAAGGTTCATGTGTTAAAGTTAATTAATGACTCTGAGACAAAGTTAGAAGATTTTTGCTCAACATTGTAAACATTTGTTCACTTTGAATCATTATTGATTGTACTTAGACCAAAATACAATAAGTAGTTGTTCAAACACATACATAATATACGCTAATAAATATTTCAGTGATTTTGAATCTGTGCACTTTTATGTTTAGTAAATTATCGTGATAATATCGTTTATCGCTGGTCACAATAATCGTGAGTGCAAATTTTAATATCGTCCCATCCCTATTCAGCTGTGTGTTGTATGATGTGTTGTACAGGTACTTCCACTCTGCACTGACATAAATTAGACTGAGAACAGCTGGAAACAAGTACCATCTATTGTAAATATAATACACATTTTACATGAATTAAGACAAGTTTGTGAAGAAACGTTTTGAAAATATGTTAAATATTCCAAGATGAAGCAGATTTGTGAACTAATGACATCACCTTAGGGAGAGGAGGACATTTCCCATTTTCTAACAAGAAACACATTTTGTTTTGTCTTGCACATAAAATTGTCACAAAAAAAAAACAAAAAAAAAAACATTGTTCTTGTGTTTTTTAAGTTTTACATTTTGTTTTTTGGTAAACCTCAAAATTTATAGAATTAGAAAAAGGTCCTGCAGAACTGATAAGCCCCGCCTCTTTATTTTAAGATTTTGTTGTTGTAAAGTGGCTACGTGACTATTTTGAACCATACATGCTTTACTATGAATCTAAATAATCTGAACAAATACAATTAAATGCAGATGTGCTCGGGGATAGGTGGTAGGTGAGGACAGAGTTTTTTTGAACACTCAATCATCAACTCCAACTCCAAACATGTAGAAATTGTTCTTAAGAAAACTTGGAGTAAACTAATGATTTTTATTTACAGCCCAGTTACAGTACATTCATATTTGCGTATTTTGGCTGATGGACTTTACTATTTTTATGTGATTAAAACATATACACAAAAAGCCAAAAACCCATTGTAATACTGCACCTTACTAAACTCTAAGCCTGTGTCTCTCTGCTCCGTGAATGAAATTAACATCTTTCCTCAGTCTCTCAAAATGCACTGTAATGCGTATCGATTCCTGATTTGATTTCCCGGTGGCGGCGGCGGCTAAGCTAGTGCTGCGTTTGGAGCAGGTGGGACCAGCACTCAGACCTCTGCAGCAACATTAATATTACAACACGGCCTTGGACTGGAGAGACCAAAAAGCGGCTTCAAAGTGACGCCAGCTACAGAGAGAATTCAGACTCCTCGTCCAAAATAATAAGACACGTTCGTAATTAGCAGATACAAAACAAAACATTAGCTATTCATGATTAGGTTTCCCTTTGTAATTTGCATTTGAAAGAGAATAATGACTTATGTAACGTCTTATAGGAGCTGCAGAGGCTCATTTGCATAGGAAATACCTTACTTTGCACTAAGTATGTTCAGGCTTAATAAAAGTTTAATTATCGTATATGGGCTCGGTGCACTTTGCTAGCTCAGTGTTAGCGCCAGTACTTCCTGTCTCATTCTGTTTCAATGTTTTTTGCTTGTTTTTTGTGACTAAAATAAATAATTACATTAAGATCAGATAGTGATAGTGATTTGCGGATTAAGACTTTTTTATGTTGTATCATAATATAAAAGATAGCTTGAGATAATTATAGAAATAGACAGTAAAAGCAGCTTAACTGTGTCTAGTTTAAAGGGCACATATTATGCAAAATCTACCATTTTAATCTAACAAGTTACTTCCTGACTATAACATGTTTGAAGTTTTGTCCTGACTTGGACTTGAGGGACACTAACTTGAGAATTGACCTGGAATAAACAGACATCGACTTGGAACTTGACTTGGACTTGAGGGACAGAGACTTGACTGACACTGACTTGGGACTTGACTTGGACTTGTCTCTCATTAACTTACAACTTGAGGCAGCATTACTCAGACTTGACCATTTAAAAATAATGTAAATAAAATAAATAGCTCTTTGGATTGGTCTTGATGCCTTGATGGTAAGTTCTGTTCTTGCTGGAAGACTCACATTGTTTGGTCCTAACTCACAGTAACAGTGTTTGAGTCTTGTTCTAACCTTTGACTTTAAACAAGCCGCCTGGAGGAAAGACAGAACGGTGTCAAACATGAAATATTGACATCAGTGGTCTGTGTCAATTCACCAGGTCAAAACAACAGACATGTGTCACTGGAGAGAAGCTCACACTCATGATCTAATGCTTTTACACTCAAGTTAGCATGTCTCTTTATGTAAATGAGAAATTCATCTATAACAACAATATTTAGGATATGGTTACACCTTTGCTTTGGTCTGTGGTTGGGACCAAGTCTCATGTAAGTCTTTGGCTTTAAGTCCCAGTCAAGTCCCAAGTCAGTGCCCCCAAGTCCAAATCCTATTTATACAGATTCACTGATTTGTATCAATGATCCCATTTACAATACATTTCTGATTTAAATGTTCCAATTTGTTCATGTAGAATTGTACAGTTTATTTTTTAAGGAGAAGCATCAAGTTGTCTCTACTCACAGAGCTTCAAGTCTCAAGTCTTCAGAAGTAGCAAGTAAAAGTACAGATACAAAAAAAATGACTCTGGTAGAGGTAAAAGACCTGCTGAAACTGCTTTACTATGAGTATAAGAACAAAAATACACCAGTGTAAATGTATTTCAGTAAAAAAGTAAAAAGTACAATCACACTCACACTGACAAAATTATTCTTGTCCTGGTTAAAGCTTCTAGAAGTCAGAACATTTATCTTAATTAAAGTTGTTTTACGACTCTTTTCAAGATATCTGAACTTGAATCAAATTTCCCGACGTTTTGCTAATCATCATGAGATACATTTTTCCAGTGGATCAATCACAATATTCAGATTTTTTTGTATTATTTTCTGTAATTTTTATTTACTATTTTACCTGTAATACTAACTTTTTACATTGATTTGTTGGGTTTGTGCAGCTTCTGTTGTTGTAAATGCACTATATAAAAGAACACTGATTTTGCCTAAAGTAATATATCATCACCCCTACTGTCCAAATGCAGAAGAGATCTAAATAATATTACATTTTTGGGTTTATGTTTGTTGAAATTGTAATTAAATTCGTGACATTGCAAAGTCTTGGAAGAGAGAACGTAAATATGGACTGATAACATGCAGATGAATTTAAACGTGTTTTTGCTCATCAGTTATCATTTTTATTGCAATACTACATTTTAGAACTATGACTTTTTAAGCTTTTTAAGTCTCTTGTTTCCACACTAATACATCTTCTTAGTTTAGTAGAATGCAGCACATTCAAGTCTTTTCTTCTCAAACATGTACATAATCTTTACAGTGTCTGTCTTTGTTTGTCTCCAGGACGACTTCCTGTTCAGCGTGTCCATCGTCAGCGGTTTGGTCTGCGTCATTTTGGCAATAATCAAGTTCATGTTGGGCAAAGTCCTGACCAGCCGAGCTCTCATCACTGACGGTGAGTTTGACCTGGAGCCACACACACACACACAGCTCAGGTGAAAGGAAGAGAAAGTGGTTTAAACAACTGACCTGAAGCTGTGTTGTCAGTCACGGGTGATTCTTGATTGGCTGCAGCTGCTGGGCTCAGGGAATAACCAATCAGAGAAGAGTATACTGTATTCAGGGCTTTAAAGGTCCTGTGTTATGCTAAAATGACTTTAAGAATTTAGCTGTGTTAGAAAGTTGTTTTCTCATCAAAAATACGTCCGAACTAAGAATGTGATGATTTACTTAAAGCTGTGGTAGCTGATTTTCACACTGCACACACAATTCAAGTTTTAAATCTGACAAATTCCTCTCATAAATCTTTCGACACATGGTTAATATTGATTTGTGTTCATTTTTGTTTGCAATTTTGGCTGAAAAAGATCTTTTTGCAAACAACAAAGTGAAACTGGAGAGGACCACCCAAGCTCAGCCAATCAGAGCGCAGCATTTGGATCCTAAAATTCTTTATTATTCAATTCAGAAAGTGCTCAGTTGTCCAATTTTTTCACAGAGTGCTGCTATTTTTATATACAAAGTTTACTTATTTACAACTAACAAAAAGTTAGCTACTTTAAAGTGCCAAAGCAGCCAAGTCATTTCAGCCTCTCTCTATTCAGAAAAAAACTTGAAAAATACCAAACACAACTCTGTCCCAGCAGTTTCATAAACTATATTTCTAGAAATGTCTGTCAACTGAAAAACTTCGGCGCCTAAAGGGCAAAACTGATCGATTCTGACCTTTCGATTCGATCGCTGTTTACTTCGAACGATTCTCAAAGTTTTCAAACTCTTTTCCATCCCAAATGTACAGTATGTTTTCTTTCATTCACAATTTGTTTGAGTAATTTTGCTTTTTAGGTTGTTTACATACGTATCTCCAAAGCTCTGAATACTCTGGTCATGCTTGTACCGGATTCTAGCTTTACTACAATATCTTTAGTCCTGGAAAAGCAGAGATGGCAAAAGTATTAAAGTTCACTACTCAAGTAAAAGTCCTGCTGAAATTTGAGTAAAAGTACAAAAGTAAACCTGTGTAAATCTACTTAAGTAAAAAAGTAAAAAGTACAACCACACTCTCAAAAGCTATTATATTGTCTTGGTTAAAGCAACTAGAATTCAGAATATTCATCTTAATTTTAGTTGTTTTTGCCAGATTCAAATAAAATTGCTAAATATAAGACTTTTTAAGAAACTTAAGCTTGAATCAAATTAGCAAACAAGAACAATTTTATGGAAAAAACAAGACAGAATCACCTTAAATCAGTTGTCTAGGTCCATCAAGTAAAACCATCTTAACCAGAAACAAATGCCAAAAATAAAGATCAAAAAACAGTTTTTTTAAACCTTTGAACCAGTCTAGAGATGCAGTTTTTCCATTGCACTAAGTTGGTTTGTTAGCGTTGGACTGTGAGATGGCCTTTACACTGATTTTCTTTTATAATTATTCTGACTTTTATCATGTGATACATATAGAATTGTTAGAAGTTATAAAGTTTGTGGCGATTTTCACTGTACAAGTTTTAAGAAGAAATAAAAACTGTTTATGGGCTTATAAAATAAATTTGTTTTTAAAATGTAGCAAGTAGAAAGTACAGATATTTCATGAAAAATTTAACAAGTAAAAAGTCACCAGATTATTTCATACTCAAGTAAAGTACAGATACTCAGGAAAACAGTACTTGAGTAAAAATACTTACTTGCCAGTTACTTGCCATCTTTGTGGAGAAGGGAGGAGCTATCGGACATGTTTTTAGTGGTAGGGTAAAACAAACTACCTGGAGGAAACCTACACAGACACTAGGACTAACATGCAAACTCCACATAGAAAGGGCTTGGGAGTGTTTGGTTTATTGTACAATTCTCAGATAAAGCCTTTGCAATACAGTTGCAGCTAAAGTTTTAATCGGATGGGCCTAATATTAGCTGCATACAGGATGAATAGAGTAGTCATTTTAGGTTTAGTTAAAAAATGCCTTAAAAAGCAAAAAATGTAATGGATATCTTAGGGCACAAACTTATATTATGTGAATCATTTTACGTCGAAGTTACTCTTGTCTTAACATGTAACCAGTACTTTTAATGTAACTGTCTCTTAATGGTTATTCTGGCTCCTTCGTGATTACATTTTGAGCTTTCTCTTTGACACTGATCATCTCCAAATAAGTTACTGTTTTGTCCTATAGATGTTCTAACGACGCTTCAAACTCCCCGTCGCCCATGGTGACACAGTGCAAGCATAATCACCTACCCGCCCGAGCATTCAGCTAAATCATAAAGCTAACGTCCGTGTTTCCATTTGCACAAATTGTAGATCATTCTGTGCCGCCCGGATAAATGTCACTTGCACAGTGTGGCTGTTAGGCTAATGCTCGGGTCAGTCCAGCTACAAGTTCACACAAGGTTTAGACGTGATTGGATCTACCTGCTTTAGCTGTAGTTTAACCAGCGTTTAGAGCTGGTTTAGCTGTAGTTTAACCAGTGTTTAGAGCTGCTTTAGCTGTAGTTTAACCAGCGTTTAGAGCTGCTTTAGCTGTAGTTTAACCAGTGTTTAGAGCTGGTTTAGATGTAGTTTAACCAGCGTTTAGAGCTGGTTTAGCTGTAGTTTAACCAGCGTTTAGAGCTGGTTTAGATGTAGTTTAACCAGCGTTTAGAGCTGGTTTAGATGTAGTTTAACCAGTGTTTAGAGCTGGTTTAGCTGTAGTTTAACCAGTGTTTAGAGCTGGTTTAGCTGTAGTTTAACCAGTGTTTAGAGCTGCTTTAGCTGTAGTTTAACCAGTGTTTAGAGCTGGTTTAGATGTAGTTTAACCAGCGTTTAGAGCTGGTTTAGATGTAGTTTAACCAGCGTTTAGAGCTGGTTTAGCTGTAGTTTAACCAGTGTTTAGAGCTGGTTTAGCTGTAGTTTAACCAGTGTTTAGAGCTGCTTTAGCTGTAGTTTAACCAGTGTTTAGAGCTGGTTTAGATGTAGTTTAACCAGCGTTTAGAGCTGGTTTAGCTGTAGTTTAACCAGTGTTTAGAGCTGGTTTAGATGTAGTTTAACCAGCGTTTAGAGCTGGTTTAGATGTAGTTTAACCAGCGTTTAGAGCTGGTTTAGATGTAGTTTAACCAGTGTTTAGAGCTGCTTTAGCTGTAGTTTAATCAATGTTTAGAGCTGCTTTAGCTGTAGTTTAATCAATGTTTAGAGCTGCTTTAGCTGTAGTTTAATCAATGTTTAGAGCTGCTTTAGCTGTAGTTTAATCAATGTTTAGAGCTGCTTTAGCTGTAGTTTAACCAGCGTTTAGAGCCGGCTTAGCTGTAGTTTAAGCAGCGTTTAGAGCCGGTTTAGCTGTAGTTTAACCAGCGTTTAGAGCCGGTTTAGCTGTAGTTTAATCAATGTTTAGAGCTGCTTTAGCTATAGTTTAACCAGCGTTTAGAGCTGGTTTAGCTGTAGTTTAAGCAGCGTTTAGAGCTGGTTTAGCTGTAGTTTAACCAGCGTTTAGAGCTGGTTTAGCTGTAGTTTAACCAGTGTTTAGAGCTGCTTTAGCTGTAGTTTAACTAGTGTTTAGACTTGGTTTAGATGTAGTTTAACCAGTGTTTAGAGCTGGTTTAGATGTAGTTTAACCAGTGTTTAGAGCTGGTTTAGCTGTAGTTTAACCTGTGTTTAGACCTGGTTTAGCTGTAGTTTAACTAGTGTTTAGACTTGGTTTAGATGTAGTTTAACCAGTGTTTAGAGCTGGTTTAGATGTAGTTTAACCAGTGTTTAGACTTGGTTTAGATGCAGTTTAACCAGTGTTTAGAGCTGGTTTAGATTAGCTCTGTATAAGCCTTGGTTACGTACTAATTTAGTTAGAACTAGCTTAGACTTGGTTCAAAACTAGCCTAGTTGTAATCCCAGTTTAGTCCTAAATTTAGTTCTTGTTTAATGCTGATGTATTCCTGGTTTAGTAATGGTTTAGCCCTATTTTATAGGGGTTATGCAGGTGACATGATAGCTTTCTAAATCAGCAGTGAGTGGCAAAATGAATGAGAGTCAATGGAGAGAAAGAACATTTTCTCCTGTAAGTACTCCAAACACTATACATTAGGCAAAAACAGCTACAGAGTCATAAGAAATAGAAACAACCACAACTGTCTAAATTTTGTAAAAAGTTTGTATGTGACATGTAAACAGTGGCAGAAAAGCAGAAAAACAGCAGGAACGCTTCTGTTTCTCTCACATTTGTCAATGACACAGACTTTAGGATCACACACAGTTTAACTTATTAGCTTTTGTATGTCTAATTAAGATGTTTTTAATCAGTTGGAGTGAAAGATTTTGTTGTTCAATAGTTCACAAACAAGTTAGCTAAAGTCTGCAGTGTTGTCGTGACAGCAGAAAATCTTGTTAATACATGTTTTTCCTCCAACAAATGCTCTATGGAGGAAAGATTTTGCTCCAAAAAGCTAAGAAACACATTTTTACCATGTGTTCTTCTCTTTCTTTTGCCTCAGTCACAATATTGAGAAGAATGTCTGTGCGTAGCCGCTATTCTAGCATTACCTCCATGGACAATATTATGAATTATTTTAAGAATACAGCAGATGAAGCTGTTCGAGGCCAGCAGGTGTAGCTACTAATCTGGAGCCAAGTTCCAGGTGTAGAAATCCGAGTGCTTGTGTCATAGCAACCACCAAGCCAATCAGGACGGGCTGTTTAAGCTATACTGTACACCCTATGTCATCTCATTAGCTGTCAATCAAGCTGAGATTCACCACCTGATTGGTCAGTTGTTATATTGATTTACAAAGTTTCATGTAGAGCATTTTAGTCCAAACACGACGGCAAACACTTATTGGCGAACTTTATCATAATTTAATCATTATTAACCTTTATTCAAGTGCACTGGGAGCTGAAATCCTGCTTTAATCCTGTTTTTTCCCAAATTGTTCATCGCTAAACCTATTTTAGATCTGATTTGCTCCTGGGTTTTCAGCTCACATGAACCTTGTACATTTCTTTCATTGTTAAACCGTGTCTTACAGTCTGTGCGTTTGTGAGCAACATTCTGTCCATTGTGGGGCTGTGAAATTGGCACGGCTTTGTAAAACTTAGTCAAGCTTTCTCACTGGAGCTGCACATTCCTCCGGCTCACATGATCTCGCCTTTAACTAGATTGTGGAAAATCACATTTCGACAAGATGACCTTTGCAAAGAGCTGCTTTCTATGTCACATGCATCACAAGCAACGCAGCTATTCATTCATTTATTCAGGCGTACATGCCCTGCTCACAAAGTTATACTATTAACAGAGAACTGAAGATGAATCAAAGTAGCAGCAACTGTAGTTCACAGTCACAAAACTAGAGGAAGGCTTGACACTGAGCATGCGCAGAAAAGTTGCTGAATGTAAACAGAAACTTGGCAAATCTTCTGAATGAACAACATGGATCTAAAAGCAACAGAAGAGACACAGAAAGTGGATTTATGCTTCAGAATCTTTTGACAAAGCTTCAAAACAGATTTAACGGAGATTGTGGTGGATTAACTTTTTCCTTGTCTTCTGTGGTTTATGGTGCAATCAGACGCCAGATTTTGGCAGTGAACCTCATATACAGGTATGTCTCAAAAATTAGAATATCAGGAAAAAGTGTAATATTTTTGGTTAATGGATTCTGAAAGTCAAACAAGTGTAAATACAGCGTAACTGCGGAGACTGAAATTTTGAAATCTTTTCACTCTGGGACCTGGTTTCAGAAATGTTCATTTTCTGAAACTCCTGCTGTGTGTGGACATTGTGTAGTTTAGGTCAAATTATTGCTCTGAAATGCCAGAGTTTAGCTTTGTGTGGACAAGGCCTAATTTCATTTCATTTTCAAACAAGAGGCTAATCTCATTTCAAATAAGGCTAGAAGCTGAAAAAGCTGAAAGGAATGAGCTGAGAGTGGATAGCAGCAGTGTGATTGGTTTGACAGCAGGTGTTTGTGATCAGCACAGTTTCGAGTGGACAATACACTCTGATGACACAATTATACAATGGCAGAGGCTTTTGCAGTGGGACAGAGATGGACTATATTGACCAAAAACCTACCATATCTACAGTTCAACTGCCAAAGAAAGTTGTTTTTGTGTTAACGCTTCACTTTAAAATCCAGCTCAGTCTGTAACCATGACCTCTCCTCTCACAGGTTTTAACTCTATGGTCGGGGGCATCATGGGCTTCTCCATCCTGATCAGCGCTGAGGTCTTCAAACACGAGCCCAAAGTGTGGTACCTGGACGGGACAATAGGGGTCATCATCGGCCTCGTCATCCTGGCCTACGGAGTCAAGTGAGTCTCCTCTGATTGGTTCTTTTTTCAGGGTTTAGGACGAGCACAGGTGACGTCGATGGTATTCTAAATATTAGCATAAGAATCAGTAGTAAAGTCAAAAAAGTTTCCTGTAAGAATCAAAACACTACTGAAATCGGAAAAAGCAGTTAGTCTGATAATTATTTTAAACAATCTTATATCTGCTGAATGTTGAGTTTGTCATAAAAAGAACAAAAAATCAGGTAAACAGTGTTAGAAAACTGACACTCTTAAAAAAGATGTTTCTGAGTCCATTTGATGAGGAAACTATCTGTTGTACACCATTAGAAATGTCCTGAATCTCCAACTGCCTTTAGTAAACAAGCTAGCTAAGCTCTGCAAAGCTACTTTTAGTTACTTTTTTGGCTAATAAAGTAATAAAGTTCATTTAACCAAACTTAAGTTACAAAAATATGTTTTTCTCATAACTTTACCACAGTCAGAGTCAGATGATATTTTGGTTAAGATTTATCTAAGGTAATTTCACACATTTGAATTTAGTGACTTTTTTATATTACAACATAAAGCAATATTTAAACAATAATAATGTTACCTACTAAGCATCTGTCTTTGGGCCTGTGAACACAACCTATTGTTTGGAGAATTTGGTTAAGTCTACTTCTTCTCTTTCTGTCTAAGTCTCTTTTTCCGAACAAACCAATCAATCTTCCGAACGCTTTACTTGTCCCAGCGCTAATCAGTGAGACAAGGCTTTCAGAATGGGACAAGCTCAACAATGGACGTCCCATTTCAACCAATTAGGAAGTGGAAATTGAATGATGTCTGCTGCACGTGCTTAGTACAATCAAATAGATAAACAATGGGACAGTGTAACAGAAGCTAAAACGTAGCTTAGCATTAGCACAACACTGCAGTTTGTATTGACGATTTGGGTTATTCTATTATTGCTATAGAAACATTCTGTCATGTCAAAGATGTCACAGAAACACTGAGGAAAGAAATGCAATCTTTGAGCAATACTGCAGCATATTTCCAAAACAAAAAGTATAGCTTGAAAAACTCTTTATGCTTCATTCAGACAAGGCATGTTGCTAATTACCAGAGCATTTTAGCTTCAACAAAACGGCTCTGTTCTGCCTGGACTCGTCACAATCATTACTATATCGACTCATTCTTCAATAAATTATAGATGGAGCTCTGCCTTTTTGGATTTTTTTGCTGTGTATATCTTACAACTCATGCTCTTTAGACAAAATTGACTGTTCTCTCGTCAACATTATGTTTTGTCAAGTAATCCTTCATTACTGTGGCTATCTTCATCTCCAAAGATAGCCACAAAATGGTAGGGGTAGTTTTCAATGTACCTGTATCACAATATTTCGTGACAAACTTATTTATTGATGAATCTGTTGAGCTAAAAGTGACTTATTCTTAGAACATTTGTTATCTAACATTAAAGGTGCATTGTACAGTTTTTTGGAGGTGAAAAATCAACTACATAATTCAGTAGAAACTTATGCTTTTACGTTTGGGGACATTCTGCATGGGGATAAATATGTTTTAGGCCATAATATGAAACTTTTTCATGGAAACACGCAAGAGAAAACCCTCCTCCATCTCAAATAACAGTTCATTTTGTGGCTTTAGAAGCTCGCTCAAAGCCAAGACTTGCATTTTATTAATCATTTAGTGCAACAAAGAAATCCAAATGACAAAAACATGCTTTATGTCAAACCTATTTTCAGTCAAAAAGTTACACAATGCACCTATTGATGAGTTGTGATATTAGTATTTCACGATGCTACTTAGTTTCCAGAGAGCTCCTTAAGATATAATTTTAGATTTTGGTACAATCTTGAAAAATCTAATGATTAAAGGTACATCGCGAACTTTTTGGCCAAAAAATAAACTTAAATATAAGCATGTTTTTCTAGTTTAGATGTCTTTGTGACACCAAATAAGTAATAAAAATATGTGACTTTACTCTGAATGGGCTTGCATTGCCACAAAATGAATAATTATTTGTATCATTGCGCTTCTATTGTTTTTTTTTATGGAAAATCAGCTTCTTAAGCTGTATTTTTCACATTATGGCATAAAACGTATTTATCCCAAATAAAAATGCTCTAAAAATGATTCTATTTTCCCCATTTAATTGAATAGTGAAGTTGACTTTTTCACCTACAGAAAGTTACACAGTGCACCTTTAACAAAAAAAGAGCACAATTTATACAGATAACCAAGCATTACAGCAATATACCATCTGTGTTAGATCAATGAAAGACCTGTGCAAACTTTTTTAAGACTACAACGGCCATTTTAAGACTTGTTAAGGTTTTCCAACATTTAAACTTATAAGACTTTTTAAGACATTTTTAAGACCTGACAGAAACCTTGTACATAGGACCTTTCAAAACCTTCAAAAGCCATCAAATGTTCTGTAAATGTAAGATTATTCATATTTTCCACTACTCTTTTCTTTTTCTCGCAGGCTTTTGAAGGATATGGTCCCGCGAGTCCGACAAACGAGGAACTACGAGCGCTTCGAGTGACGAAATCCACCAATTACAAAGACAAAAGAAGCAAACAGAAGCACGGCAGCAAAGCGAGACGGCCGCCAACGGAAAAAGAAAAAGTGGGGGACACGTTCAGCTTGTTTGTCCCGGTGTAATTTTTCCAAAGACAATGCCACTGAGGCGGAGAGAAAGAAGCCAGTGTCTGTAAATGCCTCCTATTTAAACGAATGGACCGTGGACTCTGGGTTTTACAATAGTGTACATAGATATTTATCTGAATTATTTAAATCTAGAATTGAAAGTTTACTGTGAAGTTCTATCTATGGGCACCCCAATGCTAGCATCTTAATCAAGCACATTTTTGTACAATTCCGTCATCGTTTCGTCACAAGTAGGAGAATGTTATGCTTCGACGCGTTACAAATCAAGCAGCCGATGTAGCAAGAATAGCGTGCTAGCATTTTTTTTTTCTTGTTTTGGACACGATTCGCGACAAAATTTGACTTTTGGTGCGAAGCTTAAGAGTAGACTGTTATAGCAAGTACGACGCAAACTTTAAAAAAATCTCCAAAAGAAGCGACGCAAATCGGGCAAACTAAAAACAGCTTTGAGTGATCCACTTTGAACATTAGAAAAACGCATTTGTACTTACGTGCTAGCGCCATCTGCTGTCCGTCTGAGGGAACTGTTTACATATATGTGAATAGCGTATGGAGAGTCAATATATATTTCAATATTGTACTGTGAACGATTCCACTCCAGCTGTATTTTTGCAGTGATGATGATACAAGTAATAATAATAATAATACTATGTCTTTGCAAGTACAACATATGGTGAGGTCTAGTGAGCTACTGTAAACTGATACTTGTGACAATAACCTCATATGAGTAAGACCAAAATGTTTGTCGAAAGCACATGTAGAAAGGGGTAGTTTAGTCGTTTTTGATAAGGTTTTGACTTGAGAGAAGCACACGTTATTGTAGAACTGTGAGGCAGTCCTGTTTTTTAGCTTAAATTATAGTTTGGTAAAGGAGAGGGCATTGAAAAGGTTTAGTCCTTAATTTAGCTCTGCAAGGCTTAATTTAGTCCTTGTTAAGTACTGTTCCTAGTTAAGCCTTGCTTCAATATCAATAAATCCAGTCGCCCATGCAATAGTCCCACTTTAAAGGGCCCGTATTATGCACAATGTACTCTGTTTTTACTACAGTAGATTATTGTTTCCCAATCAAAAGATCCCTGGAGTTGTGTTTTGTTTCATTCACAAATGTTTGAGTAATCTGGCTTTGCAGACTGTCTACTTTTGCAAAGCTCTGTCCCACCTAGTGATGTCATTAAGTGTAGAATCATCTTCGATTTTCAGTCTTTTGGTAAAAATGTTGGTTTAGTTTGAGACTAAGGCTTGAAAATCCAGCACATTCAAGGGCTGAAAGTCGTCATGTGATTCTAGTTAAGCAGAGTGAAGCTTTCTGTGTTATGACTTAATGATGTCACAAGGTTGAACCAAGTGTTTTCAGTTTGGAGGAGGACCACAGCAAGAAATAAGTGAGATGTGTGTGTTAAACGTGTAAATGAGGCAAAACTCATTCTCAGGTATGTTTCTGATGAGGAAACAAAGTTGAGACAAAGGAGAAGAAATTGTGTAAAATGGGCCCTTTAAGACCTGGTTAAAGAAACATCGTGTAACTTTCTAAGGGTGAAAAATCAAACACATAATCCCTTTGAAATAGAGAGTTAAAGCTTTAGTTTGGAACATTCTTCATCTGTTTATTAGTAAAGAATATCAAAGACAAAATAAGTAGTTTAGTGCTGGTTTAGTTGTCTCACTTTCTGCAAACTAGAGATATGTGTAACACTCAGAAAAAAACAGAACATCCTGGCAATATTTGAATTTGATTGGACGAAGTAGCTGAGAAGTCACTTTCTTTTTTAGAGAAAAGCACATCTTTCCTTTCCACAAATGCACCACCCGTGAGCACAATAATCCTGCTGAAACAGAATCGAACTTGCACTTCCGCCCAAACCACAATGCTGCGCTGTGATTGGTCTGACCCACTGTGGCCGTCTCTGACCGTACGGTAGAGTCTTCAGGTAGATTCTCTAGATTTTGTTCATCAAGTATCGCAAGAATCCTTCTAGTTGATCCAAGAGTTTTGGCTTGATTTTATGTCTGATTTCCTTCAGATAAAAAAATCTCCACAAGTTCTGGAGCAATTATTGTCAGAGAATATTTATTTGTCGCATCTCTCATAAAATTCTCCTCTGAACTTGACAAATGTATGTTCTTCCTGCAACTGTGAGTCAAACAATCATTGCAAAATGTCTGTGACTTAAAAGTTTTTGGACAGAAATTACAAAAGATTTCAAAATTCTCCAGAGTGCAGACGACTTCAATCCTAGTTTATCTCATTTTTATCCACGATGAAGGTTTGGCAAAAGAGACACACAGTTTAGTCTTAAAGCTAACAGTTTAGTCCTTTTAAAATCACTTGAATCCCAACTCAATCCTGGTCAACCCTTGCTTGGTTAATCCCATATTAATTCCATTATAAAGGACTTTTAAAAACGTGGTTACATCCTTATTTGTGCCATAGTCGACTGCTGCTTGGACCTGGTTGAGTTCTACTTTTATTTCTAGCTTTGGGTCAAATATAATCAATGGTTCAGCCCTGGTTTAATCCTAGTTTAGCTCTGATATTAGTCCCTGATTGGAATGGTAGCATGATTTAGTCCTAGTTTAGTCCTGATTTAATCTCGTCTTAGCTTTAGATCAGTCTCTGTCTTGTCCCAGCGTCGTTTAGTCTTGTTTTATTCCTCATTCCCTCCACAGTAGCAGCTGCAGACATGGCTTCTCCGATGTTTATGTTTGTACTTCCTCCATAAGCTGCTCTCTAAATGCCCGGCCGCTCGCACCGAAGAAGAAATCAATATCTTCTCTCCCGAAAGCTGAAGCAGAGCAGTAGTGGCACCTTCCATATATTTTCATTAAAAGCAGTGTAGCCTCAGAAGACCCCCGGCACGCTCCGAATTAGGTTACGCAAAACCCAAGTGTCATACGCAGTTGTGATAGCAGTAAGCATCTGAACTTATCAAAAGATGTTTAATTTAAGCTGCTTTTAACTCAAGTTTATACATTTTTCCACAGGCTAATAGCTTCTCTGTGTTTTTAAAGCTTACACACATCCACTAGGCTTGTTCATTTTGCTTGAAAGGCACTAACTTTTTGACAATAGCTTCATACAAACTACTTTGCTTTGTCTGGAATGTTCCACAGTAAAGCCATTTTTGAACGTAAGCAAGCCAACTGAAGTTCGTAACACATCCAATGGTGTTGCAATTTCAGTTGGCTTGCGATTGTTCAAAAATGCTAACTTCTGTACATACAACCATTTCCTGTTAGCGTTAGCATTTTAGACACAAACATGTCTCTTTTTAAAGACAATGTTCCCTGATGAAATATTTCCTCTAATATGTAAACGTTTTAACATGTTTTCTGTAACATTCACCAAATGTCTGATCTAAAGAGGATTTATTAGTTTTAAACTGATGTAGTGAAAACCTCATAGAAAAGCATTGGACAGGAAGTCGTATGTACAGGATGTAGTATTTTAAACCCAAAGGCAAGACAACTGCACTCAGCCAATTGTGATCTGCCGAACATTCAGGTAAAGCGGCAAAAAAGTTACAAAGCACAATTTTATATACGACGCTGCAGGCAAAAATATGCCCCACATAGCAGCAACACTGAAGATTATGTAAGCAATAAACAACGAAAAAACGTGCGCTAAAACGGCTTAACGTACCAATCAAAGTTGTTAAATGTACTTATATCACGGCTACAAACTGAAACAGCTCACCTGTTAATCATAAAATCTTGTTTACGGTCTGAAAAAGTCTTAGGATATAAGTTATTTCTGAGTTTTTAACAAAGCTAGTTCCTCACAGCAGTTAATCATTTGTTCACCCGTTGCTATGGTGACAGCTACAGAGCAGTGATTCAGAATGTGATTTAACTGTTGCCGGAACTACTTGGTGCTCGACAGTTACCATTAGTGCCACTGCTGAATCCACATTAGATTTTTTTATTATTTTTAAGACAAAACCCTATTATTGAACGACTAAACTACCCCTGTAATCGTAAATAAGGGTAACTTTCTGTCAGGCTGTGGTAGTATAAGTAATAATTTCTACTGGCATGTTTCTTAAATGTACACAGTGAGAGCACAAGTGTGGGAGTGTGAGGAGAAAAACTATTTAAGACAATGTACAGTTCTATATCTTATCCAACTTCCACACAAACATCCACACGTCTTTTTCATTTCCCATCCGCGCTTAACTGCAAAGCCTTAACTCATCAGTGTTTTGAATGTAATTTCGGGCTCACCGTTTTTTGATTACGACATAGGAATTTTGAGGTTATTTTTTATAGTTTTTATCCGAGTTCCAGTGCATGGCTGGATAGAGCGAGCTACATTCAAACTTGTTTTTAGGTAATTTGTTGTTGAGGGTGAGAAACTAAATGTGGAAGTGATGTTAAAGTGATTAGGCAAAACAATGGGACGCTCATTTATTTACAAAGTATAATAATCTTTGTCATGGCTTCTGTAAATACAAAGGCAAATGAAAATAGTATGCATAAAACTGATGTATGTTTAAATGTGATACGATTATTTGTCTTTTACAACAGGTTTTGCCTAATCATGAACATGCATTCATGTGTTGGTTGTAAATAAATGCATTGTGTCAATTGTTTTCCATCTAAAAAAATAAGTTTAGCAAACATACACTTTTAAGTAATTTGAAATTCTCAAATTTGCTTTGGATCAACTTGAAAATTTGAATTGAATTTGACAAATAACAAAATGTGACTTCAATAGTTCATGTTCCTTTTAACAACTTAACTTTATCCAAACTTATACATTTTAAGATGACTTAAAATCTTGGTTACTTAAACAGAAAAGAATATTTACTGATTAATAATAAAATGCATTGTGTCTTTTTAAACATACACAAAATGCCTTCACTAAACTAAATATTTATGCTGACTTCAAGTTGATTTAAATATTGGCTTTGTGTCAATTGTTTTCCATCTAAATCATAATTTTAGTAGTTTGTAATCCCCAACTTGACCTTTGACCAGCTTGAAATGATTAAGTGAGAACAGGAATAAATTGAGTTAAGTGAACTTAGAAATTTCATGTTGGCTCAAATTCTCACTTATTTAATCAGAATAAACATTTAATTTGAAAAAAAAAAAAAAAAAAAAAAGATAAAATACACTTTCTGAAAGTCAGTTCAAGCCTAACACAAATGATTATCTTTTGTAGTATACGTTTCTTCTTGTCACTTTATGCAAACTTAAAAGTTACAAGTTGTCTCTGAAGCCAACTTTCAAGTTGTTGATGCAAAATCACAATTATTTATCAGAATAAAACATCTGAATTGAAAAATATTATAAAATACACTTCACTAAAGTCATAATCAAGTTTAATACAAGTGATTTTTCTTCTTAGCTTAACAGTATTTTCTTACCAATTTAAATTAAGTTAAGCTTACTTAAAAAATTCAACTTAACTCAAAATCTCAAGTACATTAGGCTAAAACACAAACTGAAAAAGATGATAAAATACACTTAATTTAAGTCAAATTCAAGTGTTTGCGGCTTATTGTCATTTTGTCACTTCAGACAAACTTGAAAATTTCAAGTAGACTCAAAAGCTCAATTATTTTATCAGAATATAACATTTTAACAAAAAAAATATGATGAATTGCATTGAAGTAATTTCAACTCTAACTCAAGTGATTCTTTTAGTCATATATGTTTTCTTCCTAATTGTCACTTTAAGCAAACTTAAAAAATTCAAGTTGACTCAAATTCTCAATCATTTCATCAGAATAAAACCAGAAAAAGAGAATCTACATTTCATCTGAGTCATATTCAAGTGTAATACAAGTGCTTCTTTTAAATGTTTTTCTTCTTCTAGCTCAACAGTCACTTTGGTGCTTTGGTTTCTCACCCTCCTCCAGCACAAACGCACATAACACAGGTGTAAATATGAAAACTGTATTGCTGTGATGTAAACAATGTTAAGCAGAGCCTTTGTCACAGAAAAAAGGTTTATTTAAAAATAAAGTTATATCCCTCGTACTTGTCTGCCTTCTGCCGTTTTGGACTACAATCATCGCACAACAGATGTCACATGGAAAAAAAGCAACTATTGACTTTACAAATACATCTTTTTGTCCACCATTTTTTTATTACAACTGGCAAAAACGCACAGATATGACCGATGCAGCGATGGTACAAATTAAATAACCTAAATCATAAGGCGTAGAGTCACAAATCTTATCAAAATGAAACCACTGACTTGTGTTGAAGTCTGGTCTGTCTTTTCCTAAAATAAAATATAAATGTTCAAAATTGGGTTAAAGCCACTTTCAGAATTTGTATACATTTTTATTAATGTGTGTTTTGTGCAATTTTTTGTTGTTGATTGTTCCGAACAGATTAGGGTTAAAGTGCCAAAATAAAAAAAAAAAAATAATAATAATAAAATACATAAATATTTTAGATTTAGCTATATTTTATTTTATACATGTAATTATTTACTTAGCCTACTATTATTAATATTATTATTATTTTTTTTTACAATTATTATAGGCATTTCTTCTTATAATTATTTGCTTTTTTTTTACCCTTTTTTTATATTTTTGTTTTTTTTGTAGTACTTCCTGGTTGTAAATGATGACATCACACTTAGAAACAACCTAGCAACCATTTTTTGCACTGGAGCAAAACACCTTCAATTATTTGATAATGTAATTTATTTGTGAGGTAAAATAAAAAAAAAACAAAAACAAAAATTATTTTGCTTAAGAACACTAAAAAAAAAATCCAAACATTTAGAGTAAATCTTGTACAACATTTGGTTAGAATCTAGTGCGATGTCATAAATTGGATTATATTTTCATTATTTCCAGTTATTACCACATTTTTTAGCTTATCTCTACAGCTAAATGTCTGCCTCACTGATAAAAACGGTAATATATTTCAATAGCTATTGATATGCTAAGACTGCTAACTTTAAGAATAAGTTAGCGCTGGTTTAAGCTAGTTTTGTGCTCTTGTAATGTAATTTAATGTGGTTTAGTAGGTGGCTTAACCCAATTTTTGAGCTACATTAAAGGTTGTATGGAGGATTTTTCAAATCCAGCAACTGTTTGCTGTTTTTCAAACGATGCACATGTGTTTCTCCTCCCAGGGCCACACCCTTCACTGCAACTGGGCCAATGAGTTACTTAGGAACACGGACGGTTTGCTTGAAAGGTTAACAGGCCAATAGAGGTTATGCAGGTGACATCATTTTATTCCAAAAATGCTTAGCAACTTTAGAATGAGTGGCATTTCTTCAGTGTATTTCTTTGTTGTCGTGACAACGGCTTGTCTGCCACAAGTTTGTCTGCTAAAACAGTTGATGATTTAGGACATTTTAACTGCAACAAACGGACTTAAAAACATCTTTTTAAAGAAGAAAAAGGTAATAAGTTCAACTGTGTGTGATTTCTATGTCTGCTAAATGTGAAAGAAGCTAAAGTCTTGTTATTTATCTACTTTGCTACAACTGTTGACTTGATTTTCTCTTTTTACGTGTCAGTTACAAACCCAGTGCTCAGTAGACTCGTTGTGGGTTGAATTTGTTATCAAACTGTAGTTTATTTTTCCTGTTTTAGCTGTTTATTGAACTCTTACAAGAGAAAATGTCCTTTCTCTCCATTGACTCTCATGCATTGTTGCCACTCAGCATGAACATTTAGAATGCCACCTGCATAACCTCTATAGATAACGAGGTACCTCATTATCTATAAGTCAACGTTTTACTGGACTCATCATGTCCACAGTTTATATATTTTTATAATTCTTTTTTTGTTTAGCATAAGTACAAGGCTGTTACAAATCTATGCAACTGTTTTTTGACAAAGACTGACAACAAACATTTTTTGAAAATCCTCCATACAACCTTTAATCCTAATTTAGTTTAGTTTTAGACCCGGATGATTTATAATTCTACACAAGCTCCAACACAAGTAACTCAACTGTAAAAAAAAAGGCACGTGATGATATTTAAAAACACTAAATTTGGCGACAGTTTTGAAACCTAAAAAAAAATAAAAGTACAAAAATGTAAGAAAATAAGGTATCATTGTGAAAAACACTTCTTGTATTTCTAAATCATTTGAGTTGATCTGACAAACTGAGATGAGACGAGAAAGCACGCAGGATCCGCTGGTGTTCACAAGTTTTCTGCAAACGTCAAGTTTTGGGGAAAAATGAGAGGAAGAATTACAAATATTGTTGTATGAGTAAAGATTATTTGCTTATTGATGAGTAATAAGTAATAATGAAGGATATTGCAATCGATAAAATGTGATTCATCAGTAAAATCATCAATAAAAGGGTAAATCCATCAATAAAATTTGACATTTACTAAAACAGTTCATGTTGGACCAATCAATAAATACATATAGTTAAGTTTTAATTAAATTCTATAATAATAACAGTAGACTTTATATTTGATAATTTTAGAGAATTAAAAAAAACGGTTCCAGTTTTAAGCTCACTACTACGTTACTGCTAAATAATGTATTTTTTTAGAGCTAGTTAGTTTACAATGAGTCTAGTAAAGACTAGAGAGAGTGTGGTTCTGTTGCCGTGGCAGCTGCGGCAGCCATCTTGTGAATGGAGCAGAAGCTGAGCTGTTGCCATAGTGATGAGTTACTTTCTGTTGTTTAATTAGCTTTAACTGCTAAAGCTAAAGTAATCTGAAAAACTTTTATCAAATGAAGTTTTCTCAATTTTAGCATGAGAAATTACAATACATTTCCCTTTTTACTGCTAGAGAGCATTAAATTGGTCAAAAATATCAATGTAGTTAGAGAGACATAGGAATCAAAACAACTCCAGTCTTAAAAGCGCTAGGCTATAGGCTATTACATTTTTATCGTCTTAAAAAAGTTCATAAACAGAAATATTAAAAATGTACATTTTCCAAAACAGTCCACATGTTTTTGCTCACTTATGAACTGCATTTTGAACCTCCAAATCATTTATCACAATGAGTTTTGAAGCTTTTTTTCCGCACTTTTTTAGCTTAGCATGTTGAGCAGTGTTGATATGCTAATAGCAGTTAGCCAAATGCTAACTGTACACTTCCTGGATTTAAATGGAGAATGTAAATTTGAGATACTGTGCTGAAAAAAACTGATTTTAAGTTATTAAATATTGAGCATGGTGCCTTTAATTTTAACATATCCAAAATTATGTCAAAGTTGGTGGTTTCATCAGTTGTTATGACGACTTTAGAGTTATATTTTATATATTTATGACTCCTAAATGTGTCCCTATTATTGTGATTTCCTCTCATTGTTGCCCAAAACATTGACAAATATAAACTTCTTTTCCCCGATATTTTACAGTCATTTCATTTTTCCCTTAAATTACTCTCCATAAATAAAATCTATTGAAAAAAGAAAAGAAAACAAAAATAGGACAACCCTTCTATAAATAAAAAAAAAACAGATTTCCAGCAAAACAGAAAGGCTTGTGTACAAAATAAATACAAAAGTCAAACCAATATGAACAATATACAGTGTCAACAATATTTTTTAGATTACTGTAGTGCATTTCCCATTCACCACGACAAACAAATGTTCTAGTTTCTTCTTAAATCTGCAGGCAAATTATGATCCGGACGAACGAAATGAGGAAGAAGTAGCTGTGGTCCAAAGTTGGCAAAGTCGCTTCATGTTTTGTGGATTTCATAGTCGTCGAAAAAAAATGCCACGATAAATCTGTATTTTTGAGTTCTACGCACAAAGTCGACACGACGCTACGCACTCTATTGGTAAATGTGCTCCGACACCGAACGACTTCCTACTGGCCTTGTTCGCGGAGAGACCCACACTTTCGCTATAAATAACCTTTTAAAAACTTCTGTGTGCAAATCAGGTCTGGGTGTATGGAAATCTGCTTGTCTCCGGCGCACAAAATGTTCTTTTTAAAAATCTAGACTCTCGTTGAAGTTTTGTACAGTGTAAAATGGGACACGGTTTCTGATTGGCCGCAAAACCCCAGCACCGCACAAGAATCTGCTCAGACATTGGTTCATTTTATTTTACCTAAAAAAGGGAAACTATGATATAAAATCCACTTTTATGAGTTTGCAATCGTGTTATAACAGTGTCTCTCATCATTAGTTTAGTTAAAGTTGTATTTGGATTGATTCTTGCAGTGTTTGAGTCCTGCAAATCCCTGTTTTCACCTACCACCTATCCCCACCCGACTGCCTATATCTATTTGTGATTACTCAAATAAGATTTTGAGAATGAAAGGTTTAAAAATATGCTAGTAATTTCAAATCTGCTGCTTGTCAAAGTAACATTTTAGAGTGAAGAGGCTTATGAGTTAGGCAGGAAGTTAATGGACCTGTTTATATTTCAAAGCCGCTTTAGAGAACAAAATGTAAATTAATGGTATACATAAGTTTTCTAAATACTACTAACAATTCTAAAAACACAATAGATCTCATTTAAACAAAGTTGGTGCTAAAGAAAGTATTTATTCTTCATAATTAAGTAGATGTCACAACTTATTTTTATTGTTAAAGGGCCAAACTTATGAATTATGTTGGTTAAAACAGGCTAAAACTATAGAAGCAACTTTATATAATAGTCACAGATATTTTAATGTTCTAGATAAAATATTTAGATTTTATTTTTTATTATAATCCTTCAAGCAGAACTGTTTCAAATGCACCTAAAACACGTACCCAACATGTTCACTTAGAAAAACATTAAGCTTGTTAAAATGCTACTTCGTTCTGGCTTTAAATTAAAATGTTGGCATCATCAAATATTGGTTGTACCAGTAAAATCCAACTTTAAACAAGCTTAACACAAAAATCATGCACATTTAATACCAGAAAACACCCAGTGAGAATAGAAAAAGTGCTCCACGTGTTTTTAAAATGCTTGGTGCTAGACAGAAGTGAGCTGGTTGCCATGGTAATGACTTTATAACTGGCCAAAACTGTATTATTTTTATATTAACCTTTATTCAAACCTTTTCTCTAACCTTACTTTTTACACTAACTGCGTTCCTAAACTCCTAAGCCCGATTATCTAGTATTTACCTTTTAAAATGTACAGATTATCATTTCACTTAGCTAATGCATTTTTGCTGTTCTGGTAAAGCTAACAGTAGCTAGAATGCTGAACTTCCTGGTTTTTGGAGACTAAAACACTAAATTTATATAATTAGATGTAAACTGCAAAATTAACTTTCTCCTAGTGCTACAAAACCATCTATATTTAGATATTTTAGCCAATACATTTTTGCTGTTATGGCAAAGCTAACATTAGCTAGAATGCTAACTGAACTTTCTAGTTTTTGAAGAATAAAATGCCCTTTTAGTATAATAAGTTGTAGACTGCAAACTAAATTGATCCTGTATTTATGCTTCAACAATATTACTGTGATGCAAACAGATACACTTAGCTAATGCATTTTTGCTGTCCTGGTAAAGCTAACATTAGCTAGCATGCTAAACTGTGAACTACCTTGTTTTTGGAGAATAAAACTTGAATTTTTCAATAATTAGATGTAAACTGCAAACTAACTTTCTCCTAGTTGTACAAAACCAATTACTTAGATTATTTAGCCAATACATTTTTGCTGTTATGGCAAAACTAACAATAGCTAGAATGCTAACTGTGAACTTCCTGGTTTTTGAAGAATAAAACGCTCTTTTGTTACATTTGGACGTAGACTGCAAACAAATTTTATCCTGAATTGATGAGTCTACAATATTATGATGCAAACAGATTAGATTTAGCTCACTTTGCTAATGCATTTTGCTGTTCTGATAAAGCTAACATTAGCTAGAATGCTAACTGCGAACTTCCTGGGTTTTGGAGAATAAATTGATGCAAACCAACTTTCTTCTGAAAAATTACGTTTTATATCTGTTAAAGGGCAAAACTGATTATTTTAAGCTAAGTTAATAAAAAACGGCACATTTTAAACCCATGTCTGAACAGAGCCTGTGTTTTTGACAGATTTAAGCGTGTGCTGGGGTCACGACCTCTTCTAGTGCCAGTCCAGTGCAAACCTACCTAATATACAACAGAGCTTCAGACTGACAGAGCTGCGGGTGAGCTTGGGGCCTTAGGCGGGGGCATGGAGGGGGTCTGCAGTGCTGGCTCCTGTGGCCTAAACACAAAAAAAGCAGTCACTATTAATATGAACCGCCTCGCTCCACCATCATCGCTGTTACTTCAAAGTCTGTGTTGATTCAAGTATTGTGAGATGTGGCTGCGGCGCCCCCTTGTGTTCCAACGCAGTCACTGGCCCCGTAGCTGTCTCTGTGTGAAGTTTTTTTTATTCCCTTCCAGCAGCTTTTGAAACAATAAATATGAGCGCATGTTTAAAGTAACGTCTCTCTGGATGCACACTGCTATAGACAGTTCTTGCACAGCGCCACCTGGCCCTTCTTGTAGTCGCGGCAGGGGCAGATGCGTTTCAAAGTGGGGTGAGCGCCCGCACAGCTGAACAGGAGCAGGTCCGACTGGAAGATGCAGTGGCGCCGGGACTCGCTGTAGGCCGGGACCACCGTGTCGGCGCTGGACTCCACCGTCTGACACTCCAGGCCGTATCTGCGGACGAAGACAAGAGGTAAAGTGGTTTGTTATGTGTAAAGTGTGACAGGGGAGACCACATTTTTCAGTTAAACATAGAATTTTATTTAGGTTATAAGCATTTTTATTCGAAAGCAACAGAATCATTGTCTTTTTAATACAAACACGCTTCTAAAATATGGTCATGTTTATGTTATTTAAAGAATCAGGGTTTGTTCAAATGATATCTAGTTTCGATTCCAATTTTAGCATTGATTTTTGATTCTTTTGACAACCATATTTTTCAGCTTTCGAAATCTTTAGTCAATTAATTGTCGATGGAAGATGTTTTCAGTCGACCAATAGTTTCTTTGGACATAATAAACATGAAATGTATTTATTTTATTATTTTATTTATTGTCTTTGCATTTTGTCTCATTGCAGGTTGTTTCTATACAGCAAACAACCTGTAATACTTTTTTACAGGTTTGTAAACGTAATACGTTTTTGGCTCAAAGTCTGACTGAATGGTATCTCAGAAAAAGATTGTAATTGTTTTACTTTTGTTCAGTGATATTAGTGCAACTTCATCTATCGGAGGGACTAAACTACAGAGGCTTAAAACACCCGAACACCGGAAAAAGTATATGCACTAGCATGTGTTTCTTTGCCATATTTGATAACCAGATGGAGAAGAAAAAGTGTGCAGTGTGTTTTCATAAGCCAAAAAGTACATTTTCCACGCGCTAGGCACATATTTTTTACCTTAGATGCTAAGCTCCCTTGTCTTGGAGGTCTAGAGCTCAACGCTTGTGAAAACACAATATTCAAACTGTTAACTTCAGCAAACAGCTCAGAGCAGAGAATTTCGAGGTCACTGACATTACAGTTAATTTGAATGTTTTTATGATTCTAGAAAGAACAAGATTTCATGTGACTTTAACAAAAATTAACGATTTAAAAGTTTCTTTACTGAATTTTTTCTATCTCATATGAGGCGATCTAAAGCTACAACTGACAGACATTTATAACTGTTTCTGTCAGATTAAATAATAAAAATATAGTCAAGCTAACAACTACCATAATTAAATAAATTTTGGCAAAAGTAAAATGACAGGCGATCTCGCTAACCATGATAGAACAGGTTCCATACATTTATACAGGTTTTAAGCATAAGTTTAATAACAGGCAGAGCTTATGCACAACAATATCCAAAATCAAGCTTGCACATTATTTAAATCATAAAAAAGTAAATTTTAGAGCAGACAATCCCCAAAGCACTGAAAATAACACATTGTGGATGGACAGATATATTTTAGCTGAAGTTCTGTTTTTTGCTCCGAGAGAGGAATGTAGGAGTGAGTCAATAAAGTCGAGACAAGTGTTGTGAGTGTGGAGGAGTTCTGACCCGCTGCAGCAGAAAACACTCTCAGAATACACTTTTATACAGTCAGAGTCAGAGCTGCTGCTTCCTCACAACATGACACTGTGTTTATCCACTCATTCAGTCGTTTAGATGTGTCTTATTAACAATGTACACATGATTATGTCACTTTGAGTAAGAATCAGAGGACATGTTTATGGATGACAGCTGTAATTACACTTTTAAAGACAGATAATAAATAAAACAGCTGTTTGATTATGAATATGTTAAATCATTGTTTGATGTAGAAGTCCAAATTGTGAAAAAAAAAACACTGAATATTACTTTTTCTTATTTTATCTACACATTGTAATCGATACATTAGTGCAAATTGAATAAAACCAGCTGCAAAATCTGCCTATTTGAATGCAAAAAAGTTAAATATATGTTGTATGTATGTAAAAATATTTAAAGCAGAACCAAGCAACTTCAGTGGTAGTGCTCTCACTACAGCTCTCTTGTGTAATTAAACTAGCCGATTGAAACGAAACTTATCATTGATTGTTTCTCATTTTTGTGTAGCTTTAAAATTGAAATAAGGCAGCAAAAACACATCCAAACACATTGTGCACTGCTAAATAAAAACGTCAAAGTGCCAGGGTTTCTCAGGACAGAAATTCGGGTTGGAAATGTGTGGGGGAGGAAGGTTGCAGTTACTGTAATTTCTGTCAGAGGCAGCAGAGAGAGCCGACGCAAGCTTCAAATGCCCAAAATACATTATGTGACCATCATTACAGAGACTAACAAAGACATTTAACAAGATCAAAATGCTTCTTAGTTCTGCTTTATTTAATTTGTATAGAGGGATTATTTATCAACACAGGGGATGTGCACACAACTGGATAACAGAAATTAGCCGCGGCTGTTTGACACAAGCTGTAGCAGCAACACTAGCCAGCGCTGTTGCCAGCTAACCACAAGAGTTTATCATTGTGCAAAGACAAAATTTTTGCTGCTAAATCAACTTTTGTGAATGAAATGTGTCTTTACGTCTCATAGACGTTACATTCAGGAGAGTGAAAAAACAGATAAAAACACTGTCTCAAGCTTTAGGAGCCAGGTTTATAATATTTTTAAATGCAGGCCTCACTATGGTAGATTATATAAAAATAAGGCTATTAAGCTTTATAAAACCCAATGTAGGATACATTCTAATATGTTCTCATCCATTGTTTTACAAGCGATAAAGTAAATAAAAGTGGGTAACCAGGGTCCAATTGTTCTCCCCAAGACATATTTTATGTAATTTGTTGTATTCTAGTGCATTTTAGAGGTTTATAGTCACATATCAACAATATATTTGATTGGTGTAATGGTGATTGGTGACTGTAACTAAATGCACAATCAAATGCACTATTAAAAAATAAAGAAAAACTACTGGTTTACATTCCCACGTTTTGCATCACAACAAAAACAGTATTTAAACCAAACTCATTTTAGCTGCTAAAACCTCTGTATTAAATATAACTGATTTGAATGTTGTGATATCACATGAAGGAAACTTATATTAGTCATGTAAAAACAAACTATATTCACACACAAATAGACACAAGCAAAATAATATTAGGTTTGGTTTAGAGTTATAACTTCAACAACATTAAAGAGATTCGTACTAGAACTATCTATTACTGTATAATGTCTCATAGTGTTTCTGCTTCCAAAACTACATTTTTCTGAGAGCTCCAGTCACTGACACAACAGAGCCACACCATTAGTTTGACTGCACAAACACTGCCCTCTGGTGGATACACGCTCGTCTCTGCTCCACTGAACACTGCAGGATGGCGCGTGCGTGGATCTGTCACAATAGCCTATCTACCGTGTGTCCAGCGCAGTGACTCCATCTGCTGGCCACACTCACAATGACAGGCAACAGGAGCCATACAACTTTTAATTTTTTTAAACTCTAAAATGCAAAATAAATGGTCCAAAATACAACAATTTTATATTAATGAGAATGTTTTAAAATACATACTATATAATAAACTTATAGTCAGATAACACAATTAAATCTCTCTACACCCTCGCTGTGGATGAAAAAAGCATGTTCGAGTCCAGATGGGGAGGACCTTGCAAGGTGCAGTGATATTAAGAAAAGATAAGACCACCATGTTGAATAAAAAGCCTGAGATGAGCCTCACCGTGCCAGGTCCTTGTCCTTGTTGAGGTGTTGGAAGAAGGACGGTTCACAGATGAGCTGCTCCTCCTGACACACCTGTTTACACGTGCGTCCCGGGTCGGCCATTTTGACCTGCAGAGCGCCCAGAGGAGGCCACATGACCTGACCGTGACAGAAGTCCTGCAAACACAACCAGCACTCAGTCATCTGTGTCTGCACTTACTGTGTGTTTCTGCTTTTATCTGAAATATGATTAGTTGTAAAAACACAAACCTGGTTTTCGATGAAGGCATTGACCCTCTGCAGCATTCCCTCACAGGTGAACTCATACGGCAGGTAAGGCTCGATCTGAAACAATACAGCAATTTTGTATTTATTGAAATTGGATTTGTACTTAGGGCTGGGCAATATCATATCGTATATCACAATATTCATGTGGAAAAGTTTAATTGTAGAATATCATGGTTGCACACGCACCACAGCATTTTGCAACCAAAGCAAACAGAAGCTGTGACTATTGGCTGAATAAAACCAGAAGTCCACACTAATTCCCAGAGTTTTTAGAGATTAATAAGCAAAAAGCCTTCAAAAAGTCAAAACAAACCATCTTATCCTTATTAAGGACAATAAAACACATTTTGTGCTTCACACAACCCTTGATTGTCAAAAATCACAAGCGTCTTTCCAAATAAAGAAGCCCAAAGTTCTTATAAAGATGCAGACTTAGCAACTCTAAAACCTTGAACAAAAGTAACATATGCCCAGACAGTGGAGGCTCTGCAGAGGCTAAAACACAAATAATGAAAGAAGTAAAACATAGTGTTTACCATCATTATAATGGTAAACGCTATATAGCATGTAGGTATATCGTCATATCGTTACTGCAATGTTCTCTTTTATTGACCTTATTTTGTCCCACCCACTTTTCTAGGAATTGTATTTCCTGTTTAGCTGCATTTAGCCTGTAGACTTCAGATGATGGTTTTATTTTAACTGTCATTACATATGTTTGAAAGTGCCCCACAAAACAGACAGACAAACATGTAAAGTACCGTAACAGAGCTAAACAGGAAGTGCAAATCCTAGAAAAGTGGGCGGGACAAAATAGGGTCAATATTGTGATAAAAATTTTAGGCCATATTGCCCTGCCCTATTTTTCTAAGGATTTGTATGGATTAATGCAGGGCTTGGAATTGATTACAACACATTTTTGCACTTTGTTATTTAGTTCCTTGTCTAGACAAAAATAACGTGTTAGCGCAGTGTTTCTCAACCCGATAATTTGAAACTTTAATACTGATATCTTAAACAAGCTTTGACACCTTTCAAATGCAGTGATAAATGTAGATTTCTATTTGCTGATCTACCAGAAGAATGTATCAAGGCTTACACTACAAAAACTAAATATCTTAACTTGCTTGATTTCAGAACTTTAATCAGGATTTGAGTTGTTTTAGTTGTATAAAATTTAATTGCCTGTGTAGTATAGAACATTTAACTGATTTCAAGGTGTTTCTAACTGGTTATAAAAGAATTAAGCTTAAAATAAAACACCAATTTGCCAGTTACGAACCAGGACTTGTTAAAACCACACCAGGACTACGCAGGAGGCTGGAGTCAGGATCACACTACATTGTACATACAGTGAGTTACATAAGGTGGTGAAATATTAGCCAGCTCTTAGTCTGCTCTTTGTACCAGAGCCACAGGACCAAGGGCCACGCTGGTGTTAGAGCCAAAGAGAGTTCAAACAGGAGAGAGAGAGAGAGAGAGAGAGAGACAGGAACGGCTTTGTTTAGAGGAGAGAGAGAGAGGGAGAGAGAGGAGAGAGAGAGAGAATGAAGAGAGAGAGAGAGAAGAGAGAGAGAGGGGGGGGGAGAGAGAGAGAGAGGAGAACAAAGAAGAAAATAGAGGGGGAGAGAGAGAGAGGAGAAAGGGGAGAGAAAGTGAGAGAGAGGGAGGGGGTGAGAGAGGGAGAGAGAAGAGAGAATGAAAGAGAGGGGGGAAGAGAGAGAGAAGGAAAAGAGAGAGGGAGAGAGAAGAGAAAGAGTGAGAGAAGAGAAAGAGAGGGAGAGAGAGAAGGAAATAAGGAGAGAGAAAAGGAAGAAAGAGGAGAAAAGGAGAGAGAGAAAAGGAAAGAGAGAGAGAAGAAGAGAGAGAGAAAAAGGGAGGGGTAGAAGAGAAGAGAGAAAGGAAAGAAGAGGGAGAGAGGGAGCAGGATAAGAGAGGAGAGAAGAAAAGAAAGTGCAAGACCAGAGAAAAAAGAGAAGGCGGAGAGGGCAGAGGGGAAAAAGAGAAAGAGAAGAAAGACAGAAGAGAAGGGAGAGAGAGGGACAAAAGAGAGAAAGAAAGAAATAAGAAGGAGAGAGTCTGAGGGGTGAAGGGAAGGAGAGAGACAGGCTAGAAGGAGAGAGAAGATAGGAAGGAAGGAGAGAGGAGAGAGGAAGAAAAGAGAGAAAGCAGGAAAAAGAAAAGGGAACTTGAGAGAAAGAAACAAAAGGCAGAGAAAGAGAACAGAAGCTGAGAGAAGGAAAAGAGAAAGAGAGAGGAGGGCAGAAAAGGGACAAAGAAGAGGATATGGACTAAGAATTAATAAAGAGAAGGAGATGAAAAAGGGATGGAGGGAGAGAAAATGGAGACAGGGGAGAGGAAGAGAAAGAATTATCTAAGCAAAGATAATGTATATTGAAACAAATGTTAATATTTAGTATAAACACTGTGTCATTCAAACCAAATGATTCTATGATGTTCAACACTTAAGCCTTTTCTTTTAGAACTGTAATAAACCCTCTTACCTTCTGGCTGAGTATAGAACGCAGGGCTCTCTCCACTTCTCCAGGATTCTCGATGTCCACAGTCCAAACATGAGGCGGCCCGATGTAGACCTCTGCGTAGGATGCTGCGACGTCAACTGGAATCACACACAGGACAAGATACTTTTACTTTAGTATCAAAACGGAGGTGTAACTTTGCCGTTTTGTGACGACAGTGAACTAAATAAATGTCTGACCTCTCTGAGCGTGGGCTTCCCTTTGAAGAAGTCCGTGTTCTTGCTGCTTTCGGGGGGTTGAATTTGGGGTTGAGGAAAGCGCAGCCGTTGGCGATGGCCTCGAGCGGGCGGGACCCTCGTACGGGAACGACAGACCCACGAACAACTGCAAAGACAGGACAGAAGGTATTGTGAGTAATATAAAACATACATACATGCACCACAAACTCTCAAAGCAAAACTACCAACTACAAGTGTCCTGTACACCAGATCCAGTCCACTGAGGTCCGTTTTTGCCCAAAGCTGCACAGATTCAGGTGGATTCCTGCGAGAATGCTCGTATTATGACTTGAAAGTCACATCAGACCGCTGCGATCTCTGACAAAAATATACTCTCTACGGATTCTTATGAGTTTGTGTATAAATAACTGCAGTATAAAGAGATTTCCAAATGCACAAAAACACTCAGAGCTGCTTAAAAGTACAGAGTTTGTCAGTTGCTGAGGGCTGCAGTTAGTTTAAAAACAAACAGGCTTTTTATCAGCACAAAATAAAAGCAGAGGAAGCAGTTTGGATTTTATGAAACTGTGTGTGGGGGGGTAAAAGAGAGAGAGAGAGAGGAGGAGAGGGAGAGAGGGAGAGAGAGAGAGAGAGAGAGAGAGAGAGAGAGAGAGAGAGAGGTGTCAACAGCAGAGTTAGACCTTGATGAACTTTCAACACCTAAACACAAACTTTACTATATTACAACTTTAATTCATTTAATAACTTTTTTATTCAAGGCCGAGGATGTTTACTTTGCTTTGGGCTTTCTTCAACGGCTCGGGGGTGAGAGAGAGAAAGAGAAGAAGAAAGAGAGAGGAGAGAGAAAGAGAAGGAGAGAGAGAGAGGGAGATAAGAGGGTGTGAGAGAAGAGAGAGAGAAAGGTCTGGGTTTGTGTGTTTGGCGCAGACACAATCCCAGGCCTGTTTGTAATGACAGAACAGAGAGAGGCCCACACACTTTTGTCTCCTCACAATGCAACAATACAGCTTCAATGAACACTTATTATCATTAAACCCACACTGTGTCCTGTGTGCGGCCCGGCCTGTAGGGGGCAGCGCACGTTTACAGCTTTAGACAGTTATTACAATACGACTGGACAGGTTTAAAACACACCTGATAAGTTGTATGGATTATAATGTAAAAATATAATTTGAAACCTGCATCTCACATTGTCAAGTTCAAACAAATGTTCAAGTTAATAGATACAGTTGGCAGCAGAGGCCATGCCCACTAACAGACCTCTGTGGGGGACACATAACATGAACAGTGCATCAGAACAGTTTTATCACTCAATGCTCAACAATTAACAGCAAATTAATTGTGCGAAAAATACACCTAATTCATCAGATAACATCTAAAAGTAAAAAGTTTAGCTTTCCATGCCTTAACATAGTATTTCCTACAGGGCATTCCCCCTCAGCAGGCCGCGCCTCCAAATATGACGTGATGCAGACTGTATCTTTTAAAACCATATTTTAAAAATCACAGTAATAGGAATGTAACCATTTTAATGATATACTGTATATGTATAATGATAAAAAACACAGTGGATGAGCGCACCCTGTATGCAGAAATACTCATTAACCAAGCTGGGAAACAACTCGAGCTAAGGCTGTTGTCAGCTCACTATAAGAGTTTATCACTGTGTGGAAACAAAAGTTCTGTAGCTAAATCAGTATTTGTGAATGAAATTCAACCCTACAACCTTAAAAGTTTCATTCAGGTGAGTGAAAAAACGCAGAGAAAAACACTGTCTGAGCTTCAGGAGACAGACGTCTGTCAGACCGGTTCAGACCTGATCCAAACACTGCTCTCATCCCGTTTTGTTGTTTTATTCAAAGAAGTTTCCCCAGTGACAAGATGGAGAGCGGGTCTTTTTAGTCTGAAGCAATTTAGTCTGAAGCTATGAATTTGCACCAAGAAAAGGAATCACTGAATAATTAAAAAAAATATGCTTAATGTATACTATTGTGAGCAAAATCCGTGTCCAATACAGTGGGCCTCTGTATTGTGATGTCGTGATAAATAAATATAGTATCATAAGCTTTTATTGAAGAAATATTGTATCCATCACTAATAGTAAATAACTTTGCTCTGACGCTTGAATAAAGGTTAACTTCTACAGGCTAATAAACTAGTTAATACACATGGAGAGTAGCTAAAATGAATACTAATGCATTCTGCTGTAATTCAAAATAATTAGTCAGATCTGACTGAATTAAAAAGAAAGTATAAATTATCATGTAACATATTTTGTCTAACTGTCTGACCCGAGAGCGATGGCCCATACAGAAATGATGTCTGACAAGCTTGATATTGTTAGTCATACAGTATTAGCCCATTGAAATGTGAAGTCCTGGTGATAGTTATAATTGTGTGTCAGCAGGTGGCAGCAGAGTCCACATGTTCCCTCTGTGTGAAGGCTCTTGTGAGTGAATGCAAAGACTCCTTGATGCTGAGAAAAATCCAGCAGCAGCCACTATTTATAGGAAAGAGAGAGAGAGAGAGAGAGAGAGAGAGAGAGAGAGGACTGTGAGAATGAGTTACTTCAACTGCACTACGTAAATCCACAGCACAAATCAATGAGTGTTTTATAAGGAGCAGCGACGTTACTTCACTGTCCACGTTTGAGAGAAAGAAGACAAGAGCAGGACTGTGATGTTTGCACGCAGCTTGGAGTGGACGGCGTGTAAACATTTTCACAGTGGCATGAATAATTTGATGTTAAAGGTGCTAATCTGTTGGAAGTATGTGGTTTAGAGCAGTGGTTACCAAATGTTTTTGTCCTGAATATCCACTATGACTCACTTCCAAGCACCATTAGCTCAGGATTATAGATAAATAAGCACATTTCTAGAGTGTTTTATCAGCCTTTGTATCTTCTTCTTTTAACCTCTTAAGATGACGGACCATGGACGCACAAAATGAATGCCAGCGGAAACCACTGGCAAGTACAATTTTAAAGTTTTATGTTGATTAAGCTCATGTCTGTGAGTTGTCTGTTATTCTCTTTTTCTTTTCTCTCCTTTATCTATTTCTCTCTCTCAGTTTCTCTCATTCCTTGATCTTTCCCTCTTTCTCTCTCTCTCTCCTTTCTTTCTATATCTTCTCTCTTTTTTCTCTTTCAAACTCTCTCTCCCTCCCTCTTTCTCCTCTCTCTCTTCCTTTGCCTCTCTCTCTCATCTATCTTTCTCTCTCTTTCTCCTCACTTTTTGTCTCTCCCTCTCTCACCCCTCTATCCTCTTCTCTTTCTCTCTCTCACACTTTCTCTCTCCTCCCTCCCTCGCTTTCTCTCCTTTTCCGTCTCACTATTTCCCTCTCTCCTTATCTTTCTCATTCTCCCTTTCAAACTCTCCTCTCCTCACTCCATATCTCCTCTCTCCTTTTCCCTCTTTCTCTCTTGCTCTCCCTTGCCGTCTCATTCATAACTGTTTAAAAACACCTATTAAAATGTGTTTCTTAGCTTTTTGGAGGCTGACATTTCGCCCTGGGGAGCATTTGTTTGGCCGAATGTAATCAAATAGCTTTCTGTTGTCACGGCAACAGCTCAGACTTATCTGCAGACGTCACTTGGACATTTTTTACAAATAATTCACTCATCAAACTGACTAAAAACATCTTATTTAAGCAGAGAAAGGTAATGAGATGAACTGTGTGTGATGCTGTGTCAGTGAGAAATGAGATGTTCCTGTTGTTTTTCTGCTTTACTGCCACTGTTTACTCCTTTTACACACCCCTTCCAATCAATAATCAGCAGTAGTTGTGGTTATTTGCATTTATTATCAGTTTGTAGCTGCTTTGTCCTACTTTAATTGTGTTTTGAGAAATTGTTCTTTATCTCCATTGTCTCTGATTCATTTCCGCCACTCACTGCTGACATTTACACAGACAAAAGCCGTGCAGAGAAGTACAGTCGAAGAGCAGAAGTTATAGACACGGATCAGTGCTGAAACATCCTCTTTTCTTTCATGTTCTCGACGCAAACCAGTGTCCCACATGTTCTACTTGTGCCAGTTAATTAGACTGGCTTTCTGATTCCAGCGTTTTTTTCATTTTATGCAAATCGATCTGCCACTTAAAAGCGCGCATTAGTCATACAGATCGGCTGTGTGCATAGATTAAGAATTACGAAACCTACACAGATAAAAATAGAGAAAGTTGGAAGCAGGGCTGTGAGATAAGACGCAATCTAGGAAAAAAAGTGAATTTGAGGATCACAAAAAGGCTGTAAGAGTTTAGCTTAATCAAGATAAAATTTGATGCATTTGATTGACTTTGATTGGTTTAAGCAATGCTCCTGTTCATGTTACAAAAACCAAGATATTGTAAAGAGTGTATGACAGGTTAAACCACATTTTTCAGTAACACATAATGAGCAGAAATCAGAAATGGTCAATTATTTTTATTACAACTAATCCTTTGTCTGTAAGAACATGAGGTTTGGAGCAAAAGCCAAACTTGAGGCAGATTATTGATTTACATTTTATTATTTAATCTGTGAAATTGAACAAACCAAACGTTTATGTACATTCATCAGAAGGCTAAGCAACATCAAATCAAAAATTGAGACTGATTACTAAGACGGATAAGGGTTAGGGTCACCTTTTTCATCGTCTGATTGGAGGGAGCCTTATGCTCAAGTGCGACTTATATATTTAAGCTCTCTCTGCTCTGTTTCATGAGCGCTGGTGGTTCTGCCAGTGAGACTTAACACTGAAGTCAGGAGGTGCAGACAGTTGCGTAAGTGCGGAGTGAATTTTTGTAAAACTGTAAACCCGGAGACTGCAGTTTCATAAACCGCACTACGACAGCAATAGGGCTTCATTCGACAAAAATATCAAGACAGTAGTGGTGTAGTTCATTAGTTGTTTAGTCAATTAATCAGTTGACGAATTCTTAAGGGTCTTTCACACCAACCAACCCCCAGTCGCTGTCGGTAGGGTGGAGCGACGCTATGTCTGTTCTAGTCTCTTTGGGGCGCACCGATGTAAAAAAACATTCACACAAACACAATCCAAATGGCCACCAGTCGCTGAACAAATACCATCACGATCAAGAATTTTTTTAGGCGACTAAGCATTTTATTTAGATTAGAAGGATTTATGTTGAACAACAACAAAAAGGGATGAATCAGATGAAGATTTGGGACCAAATTATTGGTCTATTCTGCCTTCTTGGAAATATATACACTGTTTTCTATTCATTATCTGTATAAATTGTTCTTTTTAGTTTTTTCAAGCACAGATTGGGTCACATCAATATAATCAGTACTTTTTAGTTCTTGAACTTTCGCCTTGCCCCTTTTCAGTCAAATAAGTGGTTGATTGGACATATCTTTGGTCGACTACAGCTTTACTGGACAGAGAGAGTTGGTTCGATCTGATTTCAAGAGGATTAGTTCTGTTGACCATGAGCGCTTGAAAGACCAACACTGATGTTTGTCTGGTGAATGCACAACGAAAACTCGCAGCTGCAGCTTCATTTCCTTGTTTCACGCGTAATATCAGCTGAAGGATCGCAGATCAACAGCAAAACCAGCGTCACTTTTATGCACAGAGCGATTGAAGGAACACATGGAGTTTGGGCAAAATAAACTGAATTTAACAGAAAGAGATATTTGCTTCAGGTAAGAAAGACACTCCAGTAAGATCACGATTTGTTGAATGTTAAATGGACACAATATATTGCAGAGGAGTTAGTGATCTTTTAAGTGCCCATTTATGTTTCGTTTAGTATTTCTTTTTTATATGCATCTTGTAGTTTTGCATCATGCCTGCAGTCCTTGGCCTCTGTGCAGTCTCTGTTTCATAAAAAAGATCAAACAGGAAGCATTTTTTGGCTTGTGCGACTTATACTCTGGTGGTGCCACTAATAGTCCTGAAAATACAGCTTATTTTTTTTCCATGACTACTTGTAGAATGCTTTTACAATAGTCTATTTTTGTAAGATCTGTCACTTATTCATTTTATCTCTTCACTCTCTCTAAGCAGGTAATCATTTGAATAATCTCATTTTTCTATTTCCTCATAATCAAGCAGCCCTGGTAAGATCACTGTAACAAACCAAACAACAGGACTTTAAACAGTTTTAGATCTCCTCACATGTTCAATCCCGCAGCATAACAACAGGTTTAGAGCAGAGGTGTTCAAACCGTGTGGAGTCTTTTTTTCCCCTCACTGTTTCTCTCACACTCACACACACATTTGCAGCTAATTGGTCTCGTGGGGTTCAACCAGCGTCATAAAAATACTTGCAAAGGAGTCAAGCTGCTTATTCACCCTGCATTTTTCATGATTTTTGCACTGCTGTTTTAGAATTAAAGCCTACTGACAATATCGCATTTTCTAATTTTGATTGGTGTGACTTTCTTGTCCCTACAAGTTATTATCATTTGTAAAATCAACGTCTGTGTCGTTTATGTAGATTTTTGTTCAGATTCACAATATGGTTGCTAAGTAACAGTTGTTGAATCCTTCTACATACTGCATGTCATATTTGTTGGACAAAAGACATTATAACCTCATCGAAACAGCCAAACTGGGTGAAAACAAGCAAAATGTTTGGTGGAATCTTAACTATTTTGCTATACAGTGTATTTTACTGAAAAAACTGTCATGCACACTTTAATTTTTGGTTTATATAAGCTTGAAAACATGGAAAAAGTGGATTTATACTCCAATAGAAAAGAAATTATATGGAAAATCTAACAGCAAAACTCTGAAGGTCCCTCAAGCAAATTATATTCCAGTTAGTCAATTAAAAAGAACCGAAGCATCAGATTATTATACTCCATTACTGCCTTACTGTGTGCACATTTAAATGAGTAAGAAATAAGAAAAGAAAGAAAAGAACTGTTTGTACATCTATGTGACTTTTGATAGCTGCTTAAAATGGCTTCCAAAACAGAAAACAGTCACAGCTGTAGATTTATTCAGAGCCTACGTCATTAGAAAGCTTTGTGCGCACATCAGCTTTCCCATTACAAAAAAAGCAAGCATTATTAAAGACACTAAACAGTTTCTAAACTCAACAATGTCGTCTAACAAGGCTCAACTTAAGGAACATTCTGTGAAGCTCTACTTCTAGAAAACAGCATCAACTTCGTTTTGTTGGCATTAAGAGAGAACTTCAATTCAGCAGAAAAATTACAATTTGCATAATTATGTCCCACATAATTTAATAGTGAACAAAAGTGGGCCTAGTATAGACCCTTGTGGAACACCTCGAACAACAAGATGCTCTTATGAACACTTGTGATCGCTAATACTAAAATGTTAACCAAACAATACAGTGGCCTAGTATAGACCCTTGTGGGACACCTCAAATAACAGGATGCTCATGTGAACACTGGTGATCGCTAATACTAAAGGTTAACCAAACAAATACGGTGGATTGCCCCATGAGTCATGGAAGTATATAGTGAGCCTGGAGTCTTTCGTGAAATAAACTTCTGTAGAAATCAGCACAAAAAAATGCCACGCAGGTGCAGTTTGCTGTGAGTCTGTAGTTCTCCACTTTGTGATAATTAAGTAACAAATCACACAAAAAATCTTTATCAATGTCACGGTAATTCACTTCCTGTACTTTTCTGCAAAATTACGTAGTCAAACTCATCAAGGATTTGTATGCTCGGCACTTTCTCTTGTATACCACGAGGTTTTTCCACCAAAAAAAAATAAATATCAGGCCACTGAATAACAGGACACTTACTAACTGAGCCTTTTACATAGAGTTTTGCAATCTTTAAATGATAATGCACCTACGTAGACTTAAAAATATATAGAGATAGCTGCACTACTTAGGCACCAGAAGACCATCGCATTGGTATATAACACAAATTTATCGAACACAAAGGATCTTAAAATAACTGTTCAGAAAGAGAATGAAATATGGTAAGTTGGGGGCTTTGCTGACCTTGGTTTCTCGTAGTAAAAACTGCAGGTCTCGCCCGCTCAGGATGCCGTGGTTCTTGACGTAGCTGGGCAGTGGATGGTGCTGGTGCCGTGGACTGTAGCGTGGACGTCCATGTAACTGTGGATGATGTCCAAGTACTTCTTCTTGTCCTGCAAAACAACAGATTCATTTAAAGAGGCTGTATCTATGCTTTTCATGAAGATTGGGGATTCTGCCTAGCCACCACAGGTATGCGAAATATACATGTTCTCTCTGTGTCTGTGTAGGTTTTCTCTCTCACTACAAACATTTACAATAACGGTACAATACAGTTTTTACATTATATTTCCACAAAAACAAGTTACATGGTGCCACTTTAAATTAATTGTCCTCCTTTCACTTTTTCCCAACTTTTAAATCCCTTATCGATGAAAACTTTGCCATTAAACAGAGGACACACAGTGGACACTTGGCTTGTCTTATTTTACCCCAGAATCAGATGGTTTGTCAGATGACCTGGTGAACTTTTGTCTCGATGTACCTGTCTGACCATCTGGCCACGATCAGAGTCGGGTTAAAAATAGCCACAAAGCACACACACAGTCACTTCTGCTATTGACTTTGGCTCCTCCATTTAAAAAAAGACAATCCGGATTCACATCGAACAAAGGTTAAACTGCAGCGGGAAAGGTAGAATTATTAAACACAAGTCAGATATTTCAAAGTTCTTCCGTTTAATTTCCCTCAAGGTAGAGCCAAATCCCCCGAAAGGCTGGATTTCCATTTCTTTGGACATATCATTAATGACTGAACCTGTGGCCTACTTTATACTTGTAGCACAGAAATAAGGAAGGACAGAGAGCAAGGTGGTCTAATTCCTCTTGTAAAACCACCAGAGGAAGTTACAGGTAAGAACTGTGAAGTGGCAAACCTTCTCAAAGTAAGAACAGGCATATCAATTTTAATATATATAAACACATTGAGATAATAAAAGGATAAATCTACAATTTAATTGAGAAAGAAGAATTACAAATTGTATTTATTACAAATTTTGTTTAGAACAGATAAATGTCATTACATTGATCAAAACTGGATTGTTATCATAGAGTATAAATCCAGTAAATATATTGGATCGCGACGATATACATCTAGTATCGATCTGTAATTTTATTAAAATGTGTGAAAATTTACACATAGGTCTCCTTTAAAAAAAAAAAAAAAAGGGCAATGGTTTGCCCGGCTATGTTACTAATAACTTACCATACTATCATGTAATAGGGAAATGCCAGAACTGAACAGAAGCTTTTTGTGTATACAAAAAAAAAGCATGGTGTAGGAGGAACTTGTTCATCATTTGTTTTGACATTTTGTTCTTGACATCTACAGACTGCTGTTTAATGCATCATTTGTTGGATAGGATTGTTCATACAGTCCGGTAATTGAGCGTTGGAATCAAACAAATTTATCTGCCAAATTCAAAACTGGTCCGTTGAGAGGTCGGTCTAAACTCGGTTGAAGCATATCTGGAGCAATTCATTGTTTGTGAATGCAAATTCTGAAGCGAAATAAAACTAGTGACTGATCCAAGCTGAAAGCATGTGAGCTCAGAATCATAACAAACAGCAGTTGAATTGATAAGGATCGAAGCTCGCCAAAGCAATGAAAAAAAACAATAGGGGGTGTTCAGTATAATATGTCGACTACAGACTAGTATACAATTAATTATTGTCACTAGTGTTTCAAAATAACAGAACAGAGCAGATCGATTTTTGTAAGTTCATCTGATCTTTTGGGCCGTCGCTTCTCTCTCTTCAAAATGATTGTGTATTGAGTCCGGTTCATTTGTATTGTGAATGCAGCCTTAAACATGAAGTCTGCTGGCGGCTGGGCAACCGGTCTAACAGTTTATGCTCTATTTTTTACCAGTCTAGTGACCATTGCTGAAACTACTTGTCAAATGTCCACTGTGGGAATTTGAAACACAACTTTTTCAGCTTCTGGACATTCGGACAGCACTGAAAATGGCCTGAGCCCGACAAGCAGGGGTCATGTGGACATTCAGACACACCTAAGTCACACAGCTGCCACAAAATATGCATAATGTGTAGTTATGTCTCTAGACCACCGTGAGTCTCTTTTTTGAGTGCGAGCGTGCCCATCTTGTCTCTCCTGTCCCTCCTGGATCTACTATTTCAGCTCCCACTCGTCCCGCTCCCCGGAGGCCGCCTATCAGATGCCTGGGCCGGACAGCTGTAACTAAAGGAGGCTGTGTGTGGATGTCCGTGTGCGGGAGAAACACAGGACAACGGCCTAATTACACAGTGAAATCTCTACCTGCTAATCTCCTCACTGCAGGGATTTCTACTGTAGCGCGGTCAAAAAAAAAAAGACAGCTATAGGTGAGCAAAACATACAACAATGATTAATGGACAAAAGCATGGATATCTTTCAAAAACAAGAGCTTATATCAGAAAATTAATTACGTTTTTCTGATTTTGACTTAGTTTGAGTGATAGTTCTTGTCGTAAATATTAATCATAGTTTTACACCAAAAAGCTACAAATTATGAAGAAACAGATAAATAAAAGTTGAAAATAACAGCTGTGGAATTACCTCTACATATGTCGTATTTGCTGGACAAAAGACAATTATAAAACCTCATCAAAACAGCAACAATGTTTATCGAAATCTTAGACTAACCTGTCATTTGCACTTAATGTAAACAAAGAATAGACTTTTGTGTACCTGTAAACAAATGAAGTCTTGCAGGAACAATTGTTTACCTATTATTTGCTAAACTTAACCTTAAAATGATAGGAAAATACCTCAAATCATTATATCATTAGCCTTCTTTTGCTCTTTAAAGAGAATGGCCATTAGGGGAGTAAATACTAGGGATTTACTAGCGATATCGAAAATAGTACAGAAGTTATGCAGGTGACAATACAGCAGAGTGTCAATGGAGAGAAAGGACATTTTCTTCTGTAAGAGCTCAAAATAAAGCTAAAGCAGAAACAAAGAGGAATTAACAACAACTCTGAAGAACACTGGGTTTGAAACTGACGTGTAAAAGGAGAAAACAGTGGCAGAAAAGCAGATAAACAGAAAGACTTTAGCTTCTCTCACATTTATCATAGACTCTGAATCACAGACAGTTAAAGTAATTAAATTTTCTTCCTGAAAAGATGTTTTGGAGACTTTTTGATGAGGATATAAATTGCAGTTCTGCAGTTAAAATGTCATTAATCTCAAACTTCAGTTAGTGAAGCTCTACACTGTTTCCACGACAACAAATAATGATTGTCAGTTTCCATTTTGACACAAAAATGAATTTGTGTAAAACAAAAACTCCAGGGATGAAAATTAGTTGGTAAAAAGCAAAAAAAAGTACATTTTCTCCAATGTGTTGCCCACAAGTTTGCCTCCGTCAGAATGTTTAGGAGCATTTTTCTTTTGTTTGTTCGATAGTGGTGTTTCAATCCAATTTGGGTGTTGGGTTTGATCCTCGTGTGTCCGCCATAGCCTGTTTTATAATTTTCATTCTGTCCCTTTTTGTTTCACCAAAATTGACCCAGGAATGACTGAAATATGACATTATCTAACAACTACAATTTCCATGCTAAATCATTTTTATTGAAAAGCTATTTTGATTTAGCGAATTCACAGAAAAAGCAGTTTGTTCTAGTGAAGCTGGACAAATATCAGAACGGTGACCCATGTATCAGACAAGAATCAATCGTGACAAAAAATAGTCTCGTCGCTGGTAAATACAGTTTTAAGTGCTTCTTCCTCCTCTTCTTCTTCTTCTGTAACAGTGGTAGTGGTGGTTTAGTTCAGAGCCAGAATGCCTGAAGCAGCTGCCACACAAAGCTTCACGGTCAGAGGACACGATGGACAGATGCTCCGTGAAGCATGGACCACTTCACCCACACAGACAGACAGACACAGGCCACGAGAAGCAGGAAGAAATACACTGGGACTGGATTATTTTAACACATTTTAAAAGCCTTCTATTACTTGTGCAGTCCGTGTAAATAATCAAAACCAAGATTGCAATTTAATGGATGCAATTAGGCTGCAATTTCCATCATTTCCTTCACAAATTATCTGTGATTTTCTACATAAAACTGTTACAAGTGCAGCTTAGATCTCTTCAATTGTTAATAAGATTCTCAACACCAGTTCACAGACAAATGTTAGTAGTTTTGTCAAAAAGAAAGAAAATGACTTTGCATAGCTTGGGGCTGTGTTTTTTAGATATAATTATGCATATTTTGTATCTTATGAATCGCAATATTTTAATGACAATCCATATGGGATAAAACTGCAGCGTTTCTCTACTTTAATAATTAAATTGGACATAAATTCATAACTGTAAATTGTAAAACGAGTTTGTTTCAAGTGGTTTTCTGTCAAATGTGCTTTTTACAGATAAAGCTGCTGTTGAATCAGCAATGTTCAGACCTGCTTTGGAGACGATTGATTAAAAAAAAGAGAAGAAATCTGATCTTGCGACACAATCCCACATATTTATTTACTTTGGTACTTTTATCAGTGTCAGACTGTTTAAAGGAAGATTTTGATTTCAGATTTCATAAACATGACTTATATGTCACAGATACAAACTAAACAAACAAAAGTAATCTTATTTATGCTGAAGAGTTAATCTAATTAAAGAAGCATTGGGCATGATGTTTATTTACATTTATTGATGTTTATATTAGGTGTTTTGGTTCTGAAGAGGATTATCCAATCAGAAAGCAGAATGAGCCTCACATGACTCTCTCATTTGGTCTGTGATAGGCTCATGGAGTTGTTTCCACACAGTTCTCATTGGGTTCCACCCACATTTTAACACCTTAACACTTTAAAGAACGACTAGTTGTGCATCTTACATACCGTTCCTTTAACTGCTCATTTTTGTAGAATGAGAAAACATGTTTGTGTTTTTGATTGAACTGAAATTGTTAAAAAGCAGTTTCTATATGTTTAACTTCTGTTTTTTTTTTTAACATTCATTAAAGCAGAACTACAGCTCTCTTGCCAACTGAATCGAAACTCAACATTATTTATTTATTTTCTCAATATTGTGTAACTTTGGATATGTTTTTGCTGCCTTATTTCAAAATAAACGCATTTTCCACTGCTAAAAAATAAAAATCAATGAGCCAGGGTTTCTCTAGACAGAAATTCTTGTCGGGAATTTGTTGGGAAGGGGGAAGCGGAAGCTGCCGTATTTTGTGCGATGGACAACTGAGTGAATGAGCCGAGACATGCTTCAAAATTGCCCAAAATACATATGTAACATAATCACAGAGACTTACAAACACTCTACTGTTATGTTTTTTGTTTTGTTTTTTATGGTTGTGTGCTTTGCATTTCATGTTCAGAAGAGCAAGTGCGGCGCGCAAGTGCAGCGGCCGTGCTCACTCAAGTACTTTCGTTTTACTCTGTGACAATGACAATAAATCTTTCTGTTCCGTTCTGTTCTTTAACACGGTCAAAATGTTACTTTTACTGCTTTAAATGTCAGAGCAGGTATCGTTAAATATGGGAAGAAAATTAAACTGATTAGTAAAATTGCTCGGCATATTTCGAGTATTGCAATATATAGTAAAGCTTTATACTTACAACTACTTAAATTTCATCAGTGATCTTCCTGATTGCACTCATTACGACTATTGGTAGATTGACACTTGACAGAATGTAATTGGACATTGTGGACTATTTTAAGCCTCGTGCGTTTGTGTTTGGTCAGCTGGCCTAACATGAAACACTGTAGGCCTGTGACATGTTGCTGGCTCGACAACAGTGAGACGTGTGATGGCGTGCGGGCCGGTCCGGTGGCGTTAGAGATAAAATAAGTGCTGTGGCTGGAGGAGGACTTGATTAAAGCGGGGGGAGACGGTGGTGTGTTTTTACGACTCTGTAAATCACGGGAAATTTGTAAACGCTGCCGAGGAGTGTGAGCAGATTGAAAGATGCGAAAGGGAAGGAGAGAGGGATAGAAGAGCGATGTAATTTAGACGGGGATTCAAAGTCGCCTGGAGAAAACGGTGATGAAGAAGAGGAGGAGGAGGGGAGGGGGTGCTGCAAGGGCTGATGGGAGATTTGTGCGATTCAGCGTTTTGTTTTGACAGGTAGCAGAAACAGAAGGACACAGGGGAGTGTGCTGGTTGTGTTGTGGATTTCGACACTAGAAAAATAGAATTCAATCACTTCAAAGGTAGTTCTGTATATAAGGTGTTCCTAAATATTTTATAAACATACATATATATCTTTAAACTCATATATTTTTAGATATATTGTGATGTTGTTATGAAATATGCAAACATTTTATATCACGTTCATACATGTATAGTAATCAAACAAGCAAGAAGAGGCTCCTGCTTAGTTTAAGTTTTGTCCAAGTAGATTTTTTTAGCTGAATGTACTTTTATTATGAATAAAAATCAAATAAGTGATGTTGCAAACTAAGGCAGTTTATTTGTAAAGGAATTCATGCACAACCTTCAACGTGCGTCTGGAGGTAAAAATCACAATTCTGAACTTTTCGGAACATTTGCAAGGGGAAAATGTGTTTTATTTCATAGTGTGAAACTGTATTACTAAGGGAACATCTTCTGCATGGAAAGATACAGAGCCCCCTCCAGGTCATATAATGGTCTGTTTTGTGACCATACAAAATCGCTCAAACACCTGTTTTTGTTATTTACTAACTGCATAAAGTCATCTAAATGTGTAATTCTTAACCAGAGGGTCATGGACCAAAGTTGGGCCACGAGCACCTCCTTGAAAATACAATACATTTAATATGAGGTTGGGCCCCAGGTTACTTTGCACAAAAAGTTAAGAAACTCTAATCTAAATGACAAAACAAATACTTAATTCAAGTCTATTTTGGTTAAAAAGTTAAGCAGTACACGTTTAATGTGTTGTATGTAACAGGAAAATACTATAAGACATTTCTGTGATTCATTTTGACGGATTATTTCACATCTGAGTGAAATTAAAAGAACTATACTCGATTTTTTACAATAAATAACTTGAATTCAATTTCCCCTCAGCACAGATATGTGTTAATGTATCTGTTCAGGTGGAAATTAGTCTGTAATGTCCTATTTACATCTAACAATGTCCCATTTGTTCACCAAAATCTTGTTGTTAACATTGTGGTTAACTGCCTAGATCCTCTAACCTGATGCATCAGTCGGTTTCATTTCACTTCATGGAAACCGTCTGACATCGCTTCACAGGAGGCAGAGACTTTTGTGATTTGGCCAGTCACTGCTTTTTGGTCATTTTATAGTCCAGGAAGTAGAGCATGAACATGTGTGTTAGTGATTGTTTTGTTTCTGTGAGATTAACTTACAATTTAAAAGCAGCAATATCATATTGTAATTTAATATTTGACACAAAATCAAAGGAGGAGAACGTATACAGTCTGCAATCCACATACCACACACACCTGTTCACTGATTGGACGACCACACTTCCTGCTTTTTGAGAACCGTCTGCAGTCTTGCGATACTTGACCTAGGAGCTGGAGTGAAATGAAATTGAGTGGTGGCACAATAGGTGGCCAGGTGGATGTAGGAAGTTTAAAATGAAGTATTTCTGTTTGTTTACATTTTATAAGGAAGCAAAAATCAGATTTAGGTCCTTAAAGTCATAATTGCAGCCAAGTATTTCCTGCTTCCTGGGTCCTGGTTTGTCTACCTCTTGTGGGACGCATCAATCAAACTTTGTCCATCTAAGAGTTACTAATAAAGCCTAAAGTCATATTAAAATCCATTCTTTTGTCAGCCAGAGTAGACGTTTTATCATTTCAGCGATTATTTTGCAAGTCAAAAGTGTTCCGACTTGAGAGAACCGAGTTACGTTTGAACCTTTATCAAAATTCAGACAGGTGCTCCACATTTCACTCCCACGACCCTCGACTCCAGACATCAAACGCAGCCAGATAAGGGACGTTTCACATCGTTTCAACACCGACACAAACCAGCCGTGCAAAAATATGGAAAATACGGCAGCACTTTGTTTAAATCAGGAGTGGAGCAGACGGATTTCGTGTAGATGGTTAGGAAAGACAGAGTAAGTCAACCTGTTTCAGCAGCGTTTCCCGTTCAGAGAGGAGATTAAGGCTGCATTCACAATACAAACCCAACCGGATTTAGCTCGATTGGGAACCAAAGTTGCGACATTGTCTCTTTCTCTAAACTGGCCCGGTTCTGTTCACTTTTTATCAATCGAACCAGCGCAGTAGAGACACATCTGCCTTTGGTCTGCAGAGGCGCTGTGACAGAAACACGTTACGCCAGCAGCAAAGAAGACACCCGGCTCTCTGCTTCATCTTCAGCTACAGCTCAATCAGAAACAAACACGCTGCTGGACTTTAAATTTTGTTTTCCCACAACTTCTCTCACATTAACGGCCCAGTGTGAGTGACAGACGAAGTGTCGGAGCGAAGACAATGTGGACTTTCACTTCAGAAGACGAGAGAGAAGGGCTGGGCCTTTTGTTCCAAATGTGCAGAGTAAAATGTAACAAAAAAGTTCATCTATTTGAGTAAATCTGGCTCTGAAAGGTATGTCATCTGCTCACTTAGCTGTGAAACTAAATAATGGATGAATGTAAGTCATTTTCTCTGTAATAATGTGAGCTGTGGTGGTACTTTCTCTTGTTTGCTTTCATCTAAGAGTTATTACTTTGTTTTTTTTATGAACAACGGGAGAAAACGGTGACATACGGTCCTGTGATCATAATTAATAATGCCTGAATCATCCCCCGTCCTTCTCTTGTTACTTTCATGTGTTTTGTGTATTATTTGTCTCTTTATCGATCTCACACATGCTGTTTGTTGTGATTCTGAGCCTAACGTGTGTCTCAGCCTGGATCATGTCAATGTTGACTTTCTGGTTTTGTTTCGCTCTTGGTCCATTTGCGTTCACAAAACAAACGAACCGCTCCAGAGTTCGATTCAACCGAGCCGAGACCGACCTCTCCAACCCAACCAGATTTGGGCATTTTGGACCTGATCAGAGTTCGTTTGCGCGTTCACAATTACCATATCGAACCGAACTATCCAGACAATTGAATCCTGATCTGAATCAAAAGTGTATTGTGAAAGCTACAAGCTAACCAAACCATCTATATTACAATTATGCTTGTAGTATTATAAATATATACAGTATATAAATAACTCTCTATAGTCAGTAATAGTTGTTCGTTGATTAGTAGAAGCAAAAAGAGACAGATTTACCTGGGGTACACTCTGTGGTTTGTCACTTTTCTGAAAGATAAAAGATCTACACGCAGCATCAAACCACTCGGAGCAGAACGGAAACCGACACTCACGAAAAAGTCAGGGTGAAAAAGTCTGCGGTGTAACCTGCGTCAAACTCACACATGAGAAAGTGAGCAGGAATTTCCACTGAAAAACAATCCACTCCTAACACAACTAACAAAAATACTGTAATTTCTGCCCTATTGAGCGCACCTGAATATAAGCCACACCCACTAGATTTAAGTAAGAAAAATGACAAAGTACATATATAGGCCGCACTTGTTAATAGTAAGTCTATGAGAATCCATAATTTTACTGCACTGCCCTATAAGCCGCATAGTTCAAAGCTCTTGAAAAAAGTAGCGGCTTATAATCCAGAAATTACGGTATATGGATACTTTTTTACATCATGATTGGTCAATACTGGTCCTTATGTGGACCTTGTGTTAAAGAAGTTAGCTTGTGTTTATTTGAAGTCTGGTCTGTGGTGGATTCATTGGAAAACGCAACTTTTTCACGCTTTTACAACATTTCCTGGTTGATTACTGTGAATGTATTTAAAACAACAATGTCTAGTCGAGTCACAACTGAGTCTTAACTCTTTGCCTTCCAGGAACAGCAACTACAGTCATTCAACATCCAACCATAAACAATACTGATTGTAACAAGTGTGGATAAAAGGCTAAGACTACATGTTTCAGTAAACACAGTAAACATGATTATGATTAAGATTTCATTAAACATTTAGCTTGTTTTTATCCAGTTTGGTTGTTTTGGTGAAGTTTATTATTGTCTTTTGTCCAGTGAATGTGACACACATGGAGGGAAATCTACAAATGTTACCTAGCAACCACATTGTAAACCTGTGCCAAAATCAACATAAATAACACAGGAGTAACATGTGACAGATTATTAGAACTTGTAACACTTTAATTGTATTAAATGATTGTTTAAACTCCAGAAAACTGTCAGTTGTGTGTAAATTGTCTTTGCATTTTAGTGCTTTTGGTGGATGGATTCTCTAATTTTCTACTTTTAGCTGTCAAATTCTTAATAAATTGCAACTAACTGCTGTAAAACTGTGATAAATATTTACCACAAAGACTATCACACCAAACTAAGTCAAAATTAGAAAAATGTAATCTGTCATGTGGGTTTTAAGCACAATGCAGAGATAAATAACCAGATAATAGCAGATTACAACGCATTTCCATCTGTAGTCCTGGAAAAGGAGAGGGCAGGTGCTTATGGATATGTTTTTAGTGGTTGGGGAAACCGAAACGCCCAGAGAAAACCTACACAGACATGGGGAGAGCATGCAAACTCCCCCAAAAGCCCCCGAGAACCCAGGACTTTCTTGCTACTGTATGTGAGGCCAGAGCGCTAACAGCTGCTAACCACAAATCACTTTCTTCACTTTTTAGAAGTTTTAGTCATCAGTTTCTTCTTCATAACTTGAAACTTAACTTGAATATCGAGTAAATCATGCAGTAAAAAACATGCTCATTTACAATAAAAATTAAGTAAGTGATGCTGACAAGTCAAGTTTAAATATATACACTGTATCAGAATTTGTACATTAAGCAATTCAAAGAGCTTTGTAAAACAGGAAATGTGTTCATAATGGGAGATTGCTGCACTTTTGTGATTCATTTGACAAATATTTGTTTGATGATCAAATCAAAAAATGACCACAACACCAAAAAATATTAAATGAGAAAAGCAAGGGACTGTGTTTGCATAGAATTAGAAGTATTTAACATTTTTGAGTAGATTTTGATTGGTTTGAAACTGACTGCCAGTAGAACAATTTTGAAATTATGAAAACAATACTTGTGTTCTTGAGAAAATAACTAGATTTACTTTCTCTACTTTATTTAATGGTTTGTTCAGACTGGACAGCGTCTTTGCGTTCATTTTCAATGTTAAGTCAATGTAACCCGCGTCTTGAACGTTCAAGCGTATTTGCGGTGCGGAATGGTGTCTGGGGCGTCCGTTGATGTACGTGTCCGCGTCTGAAGATGCGGCGTCTTGCAAAGTGGAAGCTCAAACCTGCGGCAACTTTGTTCGAATCTGTGGCTGCGGCAGGAGTTGGGAAAATCCATCTTCAGACGAGATGGAAGTCGGCGTCAGCCAATTAGAGACTACACTCCTGTGACACGTGACATGTTGTTCTCCTCTCACATCAAGGGGAAAGGAGGACAGTTAACTGTAGTGTCTTAATAACTTTTTTAACAAAAGGTTGCGTGTTTGGGGGCTTTTTTTCAAAGCTTGGTCGTTCGTTGCTTTGAAAATCTGGCGACACAACAAAACAAACAACATGAGACATGATCTGGACTGACAACACGCTATTAAAAATGCTTTGAACCTGCTGTACGACGTGACACTGGTGGAGCCAAGGAGGACAAAGACAGCAAAAGGACACTGCCTGGAGGAGAAAGTTGTGTGATCGGGTAAGCTACGTTTTTTAAAGGCAGCAAGCCTCTATCTCTCTCGAGCAAAACAAAGCCTGCAAACAAGCGGGAACTTAGAAGCACGTTGGGGTGTTAAAAGTGTATTTTTGTCCCCCAACGCCTCGACGCGCATTGGGGCATTTTGGACACCTATTTGGGTGTCAGCTGTCCTGGGTCAAAATACGCTTTTACGCGCAAATTTTGACGCAAAAACGCTGTCCGGTGTGAACGCAGCATAAGACAAATCTGCTCAAATCACGATAAATTGGATCATGAAGCGTAACATTTGTCTCATTGGGTTAATATAATGTTCAAACTAAAGCTAACCAGCAGTCACACACTTCTTCTTCTGAGTGAACCTTCAAACCTGATCTTAACCACATCCTTCCTCAACTAAGACACAGTTAAACACAAAGAATCTCTGAGTCCGAAAACAACAGAAAAGCACCAGGAAAAAAGGCGGAAATTACACTTGTTTTTATCATGTTTTCTAAAGGAACGCCTCAGGGCTAAACACGGACGTTCTCCTCTATTGTAATCTGTGCTTTGTAAGATTCACCAACACCTTTTCAACGTGCATTTGATTCAAGTTGAAAGACAAGTATTTACATTGCTTTTGATGGCTGTCGAAAGATGTTATTCACAACAGTTACCCACAATGCAACAGCACAAAGGGCAAGGATTTAGAGCTTTAAACGGCTAAAGTCAAATGTATAAAGAGCTTTACGTGACGAAGTTTTTTTTTTAATCATAACAAAAGCTTCTTATAGGAATTCAAAGCAGTCTTTTTAGTTCAATCTATAGAAAAGCAACAATTTTAAGAGAAATTTTGCTTTGTATGTCACAGTATGTTGGTCATATATTCAATACAGAGTGCAGCTAATATGAATATAGCTTAAATACAGTTTTTGTTGTATTACAAAAAGTCAATGAGTTAAGTCATCATTAATAGAATCACAGGATTGAAAATATAATAAAGAATGATTTTGAAATTTTATGGCAAAATACAAAGTTAATAATAAAGAAAATCTGGCTCTTGTCCACCATCTGGCTTTATAACATTATCTAACATTATCATTTTACGCAGAAATTAGCTTAAAATAATTTTACTCCAGCACAGATATCTTAAAGTTGGAGTCACTTTTTTTTTACTTGCAAACAAAAAGTCTATAGCTAAATGCAGCACTTGGTGAAAAAGACTAGACCACTTAGTACTGTCTGAATTGAAGTATGAAGACTTTTAGTTCTAATCAGAATCATAATGCAGTGCTCTGATTGGCTGAGCTTAGGTGGTTCTCTGCAATTCTACTTTGTTGTTTAAAAAAGATGTTTTAGGCCATAATTGTAACCAAAATGAATAAATGTCATTATTAACCGTGTGTCGAAGGTTTTATAAGAGGAAGTTGTCCCGATTTAAAACCTAAATCATGTTTACTGTGTGAAAAGCAGCTACTCCATCTTTAATGCATCTGTTCAGACGGATATTAGTCCGTACTGGCCTGTCTAAGTTTAATAATGTCCTGTTTGTTCATCAAATTCCACTAAGTTCGTCAGTTGTTGTTTGCATTGTGGCTAATTGTCAGCATTTCTCGTCCACAAAGACCCAAGAATCACGGAGATACAGCCCGTTAAAGTCTTCAAACCGCTAACACCTCATTAAATATGCGCGCAGAGAATCACCTCAATCAGCGGCAATGCGCGAACTTTTACTCATGTGTTTGAGATGTTTACTTTGAAAACTTTACTAACGAGATCATTTTACTTGCCACTGTGTATTAAGTGAGCATTGAGCTGGTTTTAACCAGGACTATCCTAGACCTGGACCAGGTTTTCATCAGGACTGAAAATGTTAGTTACCTATGTAGAAATAACATTCTGATCTTAAAAATATCAAAACTGATGAACACTGGTAATATTTACTTTTTAAATATATAATTTGGTGCTAAAATTATGCATCTAAGCCAAAATACCACAAAATGTGCAGAAGTGTACAGTCTAGAAAATGAAGAACCTTAATATACTTAAAAAAAATATCTTTGGAGAAAAAATAGTTATAATAGCTATTTATTGGACTTTGTGTGAACAATAAGCATGCCATTAATCGCGATTAAAAATTTTAATCGTTGTCCAGCTCTATTAAAAACACATTTTGATGAATAATAAATAGACCCAGAATGCATTAAGTAAGTGAGCAAAACATGTGGACTGATGTAGGAAGTTTAATATCAAAGCGTTCCGTTTGTTTATATTTTAAGGAGCAAAATCAGTTATAGAACCTTGAAGTCTTTTACACTAAAACTATAGAAAAAATATAAAAAAAATTTAAATGAAAACTAGTTTGCCGTTTTGTCACACAAACTGGCTCTTGCTTACCATCTGGCCTTACATAAATGTAAATGGTTAAATATTCGTAGTTCAACCAATAGAAAAGTAATAATTTAAAAGCAAATGAAGTGTTTTCAATTCAAACTAGAGTTTAGATGTAAAGAAAACTTATTAGGCCGAGCGCCCAAGCAGGCGATGGGCCTATTGCTTTCGTAAGTGTCGTGCGAAGCACGACTGCGAAAAAGCGCACAAAGTGCGCACGAAATCGTGCGCAAAGCGCACGACCCCCCTCAAACACTCACCCAGCCTCCCCAACTCATGCACGTCACGTGCATGTAAATTAGTAGTTGCTAGCTGAACATTATTACCGTAAACGGCGAACCGTGCGAAATGCACACGAAGTGTGCAAAAAACGAGTGCTTTACGTGGGTAATGACGAGTCGCGTAAGCGGCGCATTCCCACTTAAAGCACTTGTTCCGCGTGTGTNTAGTTTGTCCTTCTATTGAAGATTTGATTGAATTTGTTGTGGTGTTATTTATTTTTTAGTTTGTTAAATGGAGCAACAACCGAACAAACATATTTGTCCAGATGAATCCACAAAAGTGCAAAACAAAACACTCCTTACATATCGGGAACAGCAACACTATTTTTTGTGCGCGAGTATCTCAGTCATATGCTCATATGCTATAACATCCTCGAACACCCAAAGCCCGAGAGTGGAACCCAGGACCAAATTTCTGTGCAACAGTGTTAGACTACTTGTATGCATGAGGGTCCAAACTTGAGAGCCGCTTTTTAATCTTATTATGTTCTATAGCTATTAAGAGACACACTCTTTTGTAAACATGTTTTTCTGCCACCACAAATCACTTCTTTCACTTTTTATAGAACTATTTTCCAAACTTTTTCTCCCTCTGAGTTTTTAAGGCCTCCATCATCCTCCTTATCCTTCCCCCAGCCTTTCCCTTCTCTTCATCTCTTAATCCTTGTCAACTCTAAAATTCTGAATTGGTTAAGTGAGAAAATTGTCTACAGATTTGACAATGGCACAAAAACATGAGACACTGTGTGTCAAAAACCACCGAGCAATGACAAGTTTATAATAAATGCCAATTAGCCTATACAAGGTTTTAGACTAAGATAAGCTGAGTTGTTGTTGTTAACGCAGCTGTAGAATTGTCTCATCGTGTACAGTCAAAACAATTAGAAAAATGCAGATAGGCAGATATAGAGGTACCATGGGGTTCACTCTCGGGGCTGATATGAGGAGAGGATGTTTCATACATGAATTGGCCTATATCGCTGTCCACCCATTGTTTAGCGATGTCTAATGGTTTCTCTGGGTGTTTCGGTTTCCCCCAACGCACTAAAACATATCCACTGTACAAATGATCTATCGTGCTTCATACTCTACCTCCTTTAATCACAAACACAAGAAAATATGACCGGAATGCTTGGTGCTATTAGGTTATGTCTGTATTCTGCCATTGTGCTTAAACCACCATGACAGATATTATTTATTTTTTTTTATTATTTATGGGTAGAGGCTTTGATTAATTTTTAGATATTTTGGGGCAGTTTAAGTTGCAATTTATGAAGGAATTTGACAACTAAAGTAGAAATTAGAGAATCCATCCACATGTGTCATCAAAAAGCACCAAAATGCAAAGACAAATTTACACACAACTGACAGTTTCTCGAGTTTAACAATCATTTAACACATTAAAGTGCTATAAGTTATAATAATTTCTCACATTGTCCCTCCTGTGTTATTTATGTTGATTTTGGCCCAGATTTACAATGGTTAGTGCTAGATAGTCAGGTCCGAAGGGACGGAAGTGAGCTGGTTGCCATAGTAATGAGTTTATTTCTGTTGCTAAACGGGCTATAATGTTATTTATATTTACCCAAACCTTTTTCTAACCTCAATAAACTATCCAACCGTGCTTCTCAATTATTTTTTGCGCGCCCCCCTGGGAAAGAGAAAATGTTTCGCGCCCCCCCTACTCGCCGTAGTGACTAAAAATCAGATTATTATCTATAAAAAGTGTATAAGTATAACTAAAAGTGTATCCTTTTAAACATTAACAAAGAAAAAATCAATATCAACTTGAAACAAAGTTCAACAAATATTAACTTTATTTTGTACGTTTACACTTTGCAAGTTTATTTATATATTCTTTTTCATATTTTTTGCAGTGTTATTTTTACAGTGTAGTCAGCTTCACAGGCTGAATAGAAAAGGCTTTGAAAGCGGCGCTGGGCGCTGTTTATTCCACAAATGATCAGAGCCGTACCGTTTGTGTGGAGTAAAGTTGGTGAAATGATGTGGCAGATCAGGCGTTTTACCGCGGACACGCGACCTCGGGCTTGTTGACGCTGCTCTGTCCCGTGAGCGAGCGCGCGGTGCCGGGGCCGTTCTTTCACCTGTGTGTGTCTGGCGCGGTGCGCGAGAAGCCCGGACCGCTGCACACAAACAAAGCGAGAGACGCAAACGCGGAAATGTACCGACACCGGCACCACGAATCAAAGCAGGGCAGACAAGGCGCGTGAACGGGACAGATTTTATGAAACGCGCTGATTCAGGACGACAGGAGGACCGATAGGGCTGGAGCTTATTGATCTAGTGGACTGTTACGCGCCCCCCCTGGCATCGCATCACGCCCCCCAGGGGGGCGCGCCACTATTTGAGAAGTACTGCCCTAACCCTTTTCCTAAACTTACCTGTTCTCCTAAACTTAACCATCATCCCTCCGGACCTGACTATCTAGCATTAACCATTTACAATGTGGTTGCTAGGTAACATTTGTGGATTTCCCTCCACATGTTTCATATTCACTGGACAAAAATGATAATGAACTTCACCAAAACAACCAAGCTGGGTAAAAAAAAAAGCTAAGTGTTCAATGAAATCTTAATCATAATCAATTTACTAAGTTTTACTGAAAATATAGTGTTAGCCTTTCATCCACACTTGTTACAATCAGTATTGTTTATGGTTTGGTGTTGAATGACTGTAGTTGCTGTTACTGGCAGGCAAAGAGTTAAGATGCAGTTGTGACTCGACTAGAAATTGTTGTTTTAAATACACTTACAGTAATCTGCCAGGAAATGTTGTAAAACAGCGAAAAAGTTGTGTTTTCCAATGAATCCACCACAGACCAGCCTTCAAATAAAACACAAGCTAACTTCTTTAACACAAGGTCCACATAAGGACCAGTATTGAGCAATCACAATGTAAAAAGTATCAATATTTTGTCAGTTGTGTTAAGAGTGGATTTTTTTTTTTCAGTGGAAATTCCTGCTCACTTTCTCATGTGTGAGTTTGACGCAGGTTACACCGTAGACTTTTTCACCCTGACTTTTTTGTGAGTGTCGGTTTCCGTTCTGCTCCGAGTGGTTTGATGCTGCGTGTAGATCTTTTATCTTTCAGAAAAGTGACAAACCACAGAGTGCACCCCAGGTAAATCTGTCTCTTTCTTGCTTCTACTAATCAACGAACAACTATTACTGACTATAGAGAGTTATTTATATATATATTTATAATACTACAGAGCATAATTGTAATATAGATGGTTTGGTTTGCTTGTAGCTTTCACAATACACTTTTGATTCGATCAGGATTTTTTGTCTGCATAGTTCGGTTCGATTGGTAATTGTGAACGCGCAAACGAACTCTGATCGGTCCAAAATGTCCAAATCTGGTTCGGTTGGAGAGGTCGGTCTTGGCGCGATTGAATCGAAGCTCTGGAGCGGTTTGTTTGTTTTGTGAACGCAAAGGACGAGCGAAACAAAACAGAAAGTAACACTGACGTGATCCAGCTGAGACACACGTAGGCTCAGAATCACAACAAACAGCATGTGTGAGATCGATAAGAGACAAATAATACACAAAACACATGAAAGTAACAGAGGACGGGGATGATTCAGGCATTATTAATTATGATCACACGACGTATGTCACCGTTTTCTCCGTTGTTCATAAAAAAAACAAAGTATAACTCTTAGATGAAAGCAAACAAGAGAAAGTACCACCACAGCTCACATTATTACAGAGAAAATGACTTACATTCATCCATTATTTAGTTACACAGCTAAGTGAGCAGATGACAGACCTTTCAGAGCCAGATTTACTCAAATAGATGAACTTTTTGTTACATTTTACTCTGCACATTTGGAACAAAAGGCCCAGCCCTTCTCTCTCGTCTTCTGAAGTGAAAGTCCACATTGTCTTCGCTCCGACACTTCGTCTGTCACTCACACTGGTCCGTTAATGTGAGAGAAGTTGTGGGAAAAAAAATTTAAAGTCCAGCAGCTGAAGATGATGTAGCTGAAGATGAAGCAGAGAGCCGGGTCTTCTTTGCTGCTGGCGTAACGTGTTTTTGTCACAGCGCCTCTGCAGACCAAAGGCAGATGTGTCTCTACTGCGCTGGTTCGATTGATAAAAAGTGAACAGAACCGGGCCAGTTTAGAGAAAGAGACAATGTCGCAACTTTGGTTCCCAATCGAGCTAATCCGGTTGGGTTTGTATTGTGAATGCAGCCTTAATCTCCTCTCTGAACGGGAAACGCTGCTGAAACAGGTTGACTTACTCTGTCTTTCCTAACCATCTACACGAAATCCGTCTGCTCCACTCCTGATTTAAACAAAGTGCTGCCGTATTTTCCATATTTTTGCACGGCTGGTTTGTGTCGGTGTTGAAACGATGTGAAACGTCCCTTATCTGGCTGCGTTTGATGTCTGGAGTCGAGGGTCGTGGGAGTGAAATGTGGAGCACCTGTCTGAATTTTGATAAAGGTTCAAACGTAACTCGGTTCTCTCAAGTCGGAACACTTTTGACTTGCAAAATAATCGCTGAAATGATAAAACGTCTACTCTGGCTGACAAAAGAATGGATTTTAATATGACTTTAGGCTTATTAGTAACTCTTAGATGGACAAAGTTTGATTGATGCGTCCCACAAGAGTAGACAAACCAGGACCACAGGGAAGCAGGAAATACTTGGCTGCAATTATGACTTTAAGGACCTAAATCTGATTTTTGCTTCCTTATAAAATGTAAACAAACAGAAATACTTCATTTTAAACTTCCTACATCCACCTGGCCACCTATAGTGCCACCACTCAATTTCATTTCACTCCAGCTCCTAGGTCAAGTATCGCAAGACTGCAGACGGTTCTCAAAAAGCAGGAAGTGTGGTCGTCCAATCAGTGAACAGGTGTGTGTGGTATGTGGATTGCAGACTGTATACGTTCTCCTCCTTTGATTTTGTGTCAAATATTAAATTACAATATGATATTGCTGCTTTTAAATTGTAAGTTAATCTCACAGAAACAACAATCACTAACACACATGTTCATGCTCTACTTCCTGGACTATAAAATGACCAAAAAGCAGTGATTGGCCAAATCACAAAAGTCTCTGCCTCCTGTGAAGCGATGTCAGACGGTTTCCATGAAGTGAAATGAAACCGACTGATGCATCAGGTAGAGGATCTAGGCAGTTAACCACAATGTTAACAACAAGATTTTGGTGAACAAATGGGACATTGTTAGATGTAAATAGGACATTACAGACTAATTTCCACCTGAACAGATACATTAACAACATATCTGTGCTGAGGGGAAATTGAATTCAAGTTATTTTATTGTAAAAAATCGAGTATAGTTCTTTTAATTTTCACTCAGATGTGAAATAATCCGTCAAAATGAATCACAGAAATGTCTTATAGTATTTTCCTGTTACATACAGCACATTAAAGGTGTACTGCTTAACTTTTTAACCAAATAGACTTGAATTAAGTATTTGTTTTGTCATTTAGATTAGAGTTTTTTAACTTTTTGTGCAAAGTACCTGGGGCCCAACCTCATATTAAATGATCTCTCTTCAGACGGACATAGTAAACGGCTTACTTCAACCTCGCACAGCATATAACCCAAGCGGTAGGGCGCTTCTCACCACGGCACGCCTGCATGACAAGCCTACATGAAATTCGCACATGCACCCAATAATAAACAAAAAACAAGCACAACGGAGGAGGAGCGAAAGAAGAGAGATCATTTAATATGAGGTTGGGCAGCCCAGGTACTTTGCAACAAAACAAAGATTAAAACCTAATCTAAATGAAAAACAAATACTTAATTCAAGTCCTATTTTGGTTTAAAAGTTAAGCAGTACACCTTTAATGTGCTGTATAACAGGAAAATACTACAAGACATTTCTGTGATTCATTTTGACGGATTATTTCACATCTGAGTGAAAATTAAAAGAACTATACTCGATTTTTTACAATAAAGTAACTTGAATTCAATTTCCCCTCAGCACAGATATGCTGTTAATGTATCTGTTCAGGTGGAAATTAGTCTAATGTCCTATTTACATCTAACAATGTCCCATTTGTTCACCAAAATCTTGTTAACATTGTGGTTAACTGCCTAGATCCTCTAACCTGATGCATCAGTCGGTTTCATTTCACTTCATGGAAACCGTCTGACATCGCTTCACAGGAGGCAGAGACTTTTGTGATTTGGCCAATCACTGCTTTTTGGTCATTTTATAGTCCAGGAAGTAGAGCATGAACATGTGTGTTAGTGATTGTTGTTTCTGTGAGATTAACTTACAATTTAAAAGCAGCAAATCATATTGTAATTTAATATTTGACACAAAATCAAAGGAGGAGAACGTATACAGTCTTGCAATCCACATACCACACACACCTGTTCACTGATTGGACGACCACACTTCCCTGCTTTTTGAGAACCGTCTGCAGTCTTGCGATACTTGACCTAGGAGCTGGAGTGAAATGAAATTGAGTGGTGGGACTATAGGTGGCCAGGTGGATGTAGGAAGTTTAAGAATGAAGTATTTCTGTTTGTTTACATTTTATAAGGAAGCAAAAAATCAGATTTAGGTCCTTAAAGTCATAATTGCAGCCAAGTATTTTCCTGCTTCCTGATCTTTAAGTGTAAGGTCCTGGTTTGTCTACTTCTTGTGGACGCATCTCAACTTGTGTCCATCTAAGAGTTACTAATAAAGCCTAAAGTCATATTAAAAATCCATTCTTTTGTCAGCCAGAGTAGACGTTTTATCATTTCAGCGATTATTTTGCAAGTCAAAAGTGTTCCGACTTGAGAGAACCGAGTTACGTTTGAACCTTTATCAAAATTCAGACAGGTGCTCCACATTTCACTCCCCACGACCCTCGACTCCAGACATCAAACGCAGCCAGATAGGGAGTTTCACATCGTTTCAACACCGACAAAACCAGCCGTGCAAAAATATGGAAAATACGGCAGCACTTTGTTTAAATCAGGAGTGGAGCAGACGGATTTCATGTAGATGGTTAGGAAAGACAGAGTAAGTCAACCTGTTCCAGCAGCGTTTCCCGTTCAGAGAGGAGATTAAGGCTGCATTCACATACAAACCGAACTGGACTCGGCTCAATTGGGAACCAAAGTTGCGACATTGTCTCTTTCTCTAAACTGGCCCGGTTCTGTTCACTTTTTATCAATCGAACCAGCGCAGTAGAGACACATCTGCCTTTGGTCTGCAGAGGCGCTGTGTGACAAAAACACGTTACGCCAGCAGCAAAGAAGACACCCGGCTTCTCTGCTTCATCTTCAGCTACATCATCTTCAGCTGCTGGACTTTAAATTTTTGTTTTCCCACAACTTCTCTCACATTAACGAGACCAGAGTGAGTGACAGACGAAGTGTCGGAGCGAAGACAATGTGGACTTTCACTTCAGAAGACGAGAGAGGAGGGCTGGGCCTTTTGTTCCAAATGTGCAGAGTAAAATGTAACAAAAAGTTCATCTATTTGAGTAAATCTGGCTCTGAAAGGTCTGTCATCTGCTCACTTAGCTGTGTAACTAAATAATGGATGAATGTAAGTCATTTTCTCTGTAATAATGTGAGCTGTGGTGGTACTTTCTCTTGTTTGCTTTCATCTAAGAGTTATAACTTTGTTTTTGTTTTTTTTTATGAACAACGGGAGAAAACGGTGACATACAGTCGTGTGATCATAATTAATAATGCCTGAATCATCCCCGTCCTCTGGTTACTTTCATGTGTTTTTGTGTATTATTTGTCTCGTTATCGATCTCACACATGCTGTTTGTTGTGATTCTGAGCCTCACGTGTGTCTCAGCGTGGATCACGTCAGTGTTCACTTTCTGATTTTGTTTCGCTCTCGCTCCGTTTGCGTTCACAAAACAAACAAACCGCTCCAGAGCTCGATTCAATCGCGCCAAGACCGACCTCTCCAACCGAACCAGATTTGGACATTTTGGACCGGATCAGAGTTCGTTTGCGCGTTCACAATTACCCAATCGAACCGAACTATGCAGACAAACAAATCCTGATCCGAATCAAAAGTGTATTGTGAAAGCTACAAGCAAACCAAACCATCTATATTACAATTATGCTTCTGTAGTATTATAAATATATATATAAATAACTCTCTATAGTCAGTAATAGTTGTTCGTTGATTAGTAGAAGCAGAAAGAGACAGATTTACCTGGGGTGCACTCTGTGGTTTGTCACTTTTCTGAAAGATAAAAGATCTACACGCAGCATCAAACCACTCGGAGCAGAACGGAAACCGACACTCACAAAAAAAGTCAGGGTGAAAAAAGTCTACGGTGTAACCTGCGTCAAACTCACACATGAGAAAGTGAGCAGGAATTTCCACTGAAAAAAAAAAATCCACTCTTAACACAACTGACAAAATATTGATACTTTTTACATTGTGATTGCTCAATACTGGTCCTTATGTGGACCTTGTGTTAAAGAAGTTAGCTTGTGTTTTATTTGAAGGCTGGTCTGTGGTGGATTCATTGGAAAACACAACTTTTTCGCTGTTTTACAACATTTCCTGGCAGATTACTGTAAGTGTATTTAAAACAACAATTTCTAGTCGAGTCACAACTGCATCTTAACTCTTTGCCTGCCAGTAACAGCAACTACAGTCATTCAACACCAAACCATAAACAATACTGATTGTAACAAGTGTGGATGAAAGGCTAACACTATATTTTCAGTAAAACTTAGTAAATTGATTATGATTAAGATTTCATTGAACACTTAGCTTTTTTTTTTACCCAGCTTGGTTGTTTTGGTGAAGTTCATTATCATTTTTGTCCAGTGAATATGAAACATGTGGAGGGAAATCCACAAATGTTACCTAGCAACCACATTGTAAATGGTTAATGCTAGATAGTCAGGTCCGGAGGGATGATGGTTAAGTTTAGGAGAACAGGTAAGTTTAGGAAAAGGGTTAGGGCAGTACTTCTCAAATAGTGGGGCGCGCCCCCCTGGGGGGCGTGATGAGATGCCAGGGGGGGCGCGTAACAGTCCACTAGATCAATAAGCTCCAGCCCTATCGGTCCTCCTGTCTGTCCTGAATCAGCGCGTTTCATAAAATCTGTCCCGTTCACGCGCGCCTTGTCTGCCCTGCTTTGATTGTGGTGCCGGTGTCGGTACATTTCCGCGTTTGCGTCTCTCTGCTTTTGTTTGTGTGCAGCGGTCCGGGCTTCTCGCGCACCGCGCCAGACACACACAGGTGAAAAGAACGGCCCCGGCACCGCGCGCTCGCTCAGCGGGGACAGAGCAGCGTCAACAAGCCCGAGGTCGCGTGTCCGCGGTAAAACGCCTGATCTGCCACATCATTTCACCAACTTTACTCCACACAAACGGTACGGCTCTGATCATTTGTGGAATAAACAGCGCCCAGCGCCGCTTTCAAAGACTTTTCTATTCAGCCTGTGAAGATGACTACACTGTAAAAATAACACTGCAAAAAATATGAATAAAGAATATATAAATAAACTTGCAAAGTGTAAACGTACAAAATAAAGTTAATATTTGTTGAACTTTGTTTCAAGTTGATATTGATTTTTTCTTCTGTTAATGTTTAAAAGGATACACTTTTAGTTATACTTATACACTTTTTATAGATAATAATCTGATTTTTAGTCACTACGGCGAGTAGGGGGGGCGCGAAACATTTTCTCTTTCCCAGGGGGGGCGCGGCAAAAAATAATTGAGAAGCACTGGGTTAGGGTGATGGTTAAGGTTAGGAAAAAGGTTTGGGTAAATATAAATAACATTATAGCCCGTTTAGCAACAGAAATAAACTCATTACTATGGCAACCAGCTCACTTCCGTCCCTTCGGACCTGACTATCTAGCACTAACCATTGTAAATCTGGGCCAAAATCAACATAAATAACACAGGAGGGACAATGTGAGAAATTATTATAACTTATAGCACTTTAATTGTGTTAAATGATTGTTTAAACTCGAGGAAACTGTCAGTTGTGTGTAAATTGTCTTTGCATTTTGGTGCTTTTTGATGACACATGTGGATGGATTCTCTAATTTTCTACTTTTAGTTGTCAAATTCTTCATAAATTGCAACTTAACTGCTGTAAAACTGTGATAAATATTTACCACAAAGACTATCGCAACAAACTAAGTCAAAATTAGAAAAATGTAATCTGTCATGTGGGTTTTAAGCACAATGCAGAGATACAGTACATAAACCAGATAATAGCAGATTACAACGCATTTCCATCTGTAGTCCTGGAAAAGGAGAGGGCAGGTGCTTATGGATATGTTTTTAGTGGTTGGGGAAACCGAAACACCCAGAGAAAACCTACACAGACATGGGGAGAGTATGCAAACTCCCCCCAAAGCCCCCGAGAGTGGAACCCAGGACCTTCTTGCTACTGTATGTGAGGCCAGAGCGCTAACAGCTGCTAACCACAAACCACTTTCTTCACTTTTTAGAACTCAAACTTCCTCTGAGTTTTAGCCATCAGTTTCTTCATAACTTGCAACTTAACTTGAATTTGGAGAAAATCATGCAGCAAAAACATGTTACAAAAGAGCTCATTTACAATAAAAAAGTCAAGTTTAACTATACACTGTGACCAAATTTGTTCATTAAGCATATGAGATGAGACAGAAAAATGTGTTCATAATGAAGCTTGCTGCACTTTTGTGATTCATCTGACAAATATTTGGTTGATAATAAAAAAAAAAATTACCACAACATCAAAAAATCTTCAAAGAGAAAAACAAGGTACTGTGTTGTGCCTAGAATTAGAAGTCTTCAACATTGTTTGAATAGATTTTGATTGGTTTGAACGTGATTGCCAACAGAACAAGTACATAATATTAAAATTTACTCAAAGAAAAATACACACTAGTTTGAAATTATGAAAACAATCCTTGTGTTCTTGAGATAATAACTACTGTATTTTCCAGACTATACATCGCAGAAGGCCCCAAAATGCATAATTTAGAAGAAAAAAATTTCTACATGTCACACCAGAGTATAAGTCGCACTTTTTTGGGGAAATTAATTTATATAATCCGTTATCATGAACAGACGCGGGACACGTTTTTCCATCCTGCTCCTGTCTGAGATTTTTTTATAACACGGAAATTACACAGAGACCAAGGGCCGCTGGCATGAGGCAAAACTACAAGATGCAGATCAAAACACGACTTAAATCGGCTCTGATATCACAAAATCATCTGTATAGTAACAATTGTGAGCAAGCTCCACACATCTCTTTCCGCTAAATCCACTGCCTGTTTTGCCCATAAACAGCAGTCCTTCATTCATTCCTCTGGAAAGTTTTCCTTTGCGCTGCTTCTGCTGTAGATCTGCTCCGCTGATATTACGCTTGAAAGAAGGATATGCAGGTGCAGCTGCAAGTTTTCGTTGTGCAGTCACCAGAAAAATATCAGTTTTTGTCTTTCAAGAGATCATGGTCAAGAGAACAACTCCTCTTGAAATCAGACCGAATCTCTCTGTCCTGTTATTTTCGTTGAATGAAGCACTATGCGCTAACATGCGGTTCTTGAGACTGCAGATTCCGGGTCTGCAGTTTTTTAAAAATGTTAGCTCCGCACTTACGCAAGTGTCTGCACCTCGGAGGCAACAGTGTCAACGCCTCATTGGAGGAACAGCATTCTGTCGGGACCAGTGATATATTCACACATTCACATTTATTTTATATATACAAGTCCCCTGTCAGACGATGAAAAAAAGTGTGACTTATAGTCTGGATAATACGGTAAATATACTTGTTCTACCTTATTTAAGACAGTCAAATTTGCTCAAATCACAATAAATTGCACCATGAAGCGGAACATTTGTCTCGTTAATATATAATCTTAAAACTAAACCTAACCAGCAGTCACACACTTCTTCTTCTGAGTGAACCTTAAATCCTGATCTTACCACATCCTTCCTCAACTAAGACACAGTTAAACACAAAGAATCTCTGAGTCCGAAAACAACAGAAAAGCACCTGGAAAAAAGGCGGAAATTACACTTGTTTTTATCATGTTTTCTAAAGGAACGCCTCAGGGCTAAAGGACGTTCTCCTCTATTGTAATCTGTGCTTTGTAAGATTCACCAACACCTTTTCAACGTGGATTTGGTTCAAGTTGAAAGACAAGTATTTACATTGCTTTTGATGGCTGTCGAAAGATGTTATTCACAACAGTTACCCACAATGCAACAGCACAAAGGGCATGGATTTAGAGCTTTAAACGGCTAAAGTCAAATGTATAAAGAGCTTTAGGTGACGACAAGTTTTTTTTTTAATCATAACAAAAGCTTCTTATAGGAATTCAAAGCAGTCTTTTTAGTTCAATCTATAGAAAAGCAACAATTTTAAGAGAAAATTTGCTTTGTATGTCACAGTATGTTGGTCATATATTCAATACAGAGTGCAGCTAATATGAATATAGTTTAAAAACAGTTTTTGTTGTATTACAAAAAGTCAATGAGTTAAGTCATCATTAATAGAAAGCACAGGATTGAAAATATAATAAAGAATGATTTTGAAATTTATGGCAAAATACAAAGTTAATAATAAAGAAAATCTGGCTCTTGTCCACCATCTGGCTTTATAACATCATCTAACATTATCATTTTACGCAGAAATTAGCTTAAAATAATTTTACTCCAGCACAGATATCTTAAAGTTGGAGTCACTTTTTTTTTACTTGCAAATAAAAAGTCTATAGTTAAATGCAGTACTTGGTGAAAAAGACTAGACCACTTAGTACTGTCTGAATTGAAGTATGAAGACTTTTAGTTCTAATCAGAATCATAATGCAGTGCTCTGATTGGCTGAGCTTAGGTGGTTCTCTGCAATTCTACTTTGTTGTTTAAAAAAAGATGTTTTAGGCCATAATTGGAACCAAAATGAATAAATGTCATTATTAACCGTGTGTCGAAGGTTTTATAAGAGGAAGTTGTCCGATTTAAAACCTAAATCATGTTTACTGTGTGAAAATCAGCTACCCCATCTTTAATGCATCTGTTCAGACGGATATTAGTCCGTACTGGCCAGTCTAAGTTTAATAATGTCCTGTTTGTTCATCAAACTCTACTAAGTTCGTCAGTTGTTGTTTGCATTGTGGCTAATTGTCAGCATTTCTCGTCCCGAAAGACCCAAGAATCACGGAGATACAGCCCGTTAAAGTCTTCAAACCGCTAACACCTCATTAAATATGCGCGCAGAGAATCAACCTCGATCAGCGGCAATGCGCGAACTTTTACTCATGTGTTTGTGATGCTTACTTTGAAAACTTTACTAACGAGATCATTTTACTTGCCACTGTGTATTAAGTGAGCATTGAGCTGGTTTTAACCAGGACTATCCTAGACCTGGACCAGGTTTTCATCAGGACTGAAAATGTTAGTTACCTATGTAGAAATAACATTCTGATCTTAAAAATATCAAAACTGATGAACACTGGTAATATTTACTTTTTAAATATATAATTTGGTGCTAAAATTATGCATCTAAGCCAAAATACCACAAAATGTGCAGAAGTGTACAGTCTAGAAAATGAAGAACCTTAAATATACTTAAAAAAAAATATCTTTGGAGAAAAAATAGGTTATAATAGCTATTTATTGAACTTTGTGTGAACAATAAGCATGCCATTAATCGCGATTAAAAATTTTAATCGTTGTCCAGCTCTATTAAAAACACATCTTGATGAATAATAAATAGACCCAGAATGCATTAAGTAAGTGAGCAAAACATGTGGACTGATGTAGGAAGTTTAATATCAAAGCGTTCCGTTTGTTTATATTTTAAGGAAGCAAAAATCAGTTATAGAACCTTGAAGTCTTTTACACTAAAACTATAGAAAAAATATAAAAAAATTTTTAATGAAAACTAGTTTGCCGTTTTGTCACACAAACTGGCTCTTGCCTACCATCTGGCCTTACTTAAATGTAAATGGTTAAATATTCGTAGTTCAACCAATAGAAAAGCAATAATTTTAGAAGCAAATGAAGTGTTTTCAATTCAAACTAGAGTTTAGATGTAAAGAAAACTTATTAACATTATTTTTGTCTGATTCGGATTTTTGTCTGAACACTTGGTCACAAACTTGAGAAAAAGTAGTTTGATAGACAATGATAAAGAGAGAAATCTAAATATTTAAATGTTGCTTGGTCATGGTTATTGAAATAAGTTGTGTTCACTGTCCAGAATGTGTCATAATAACGTTGTACTTTGCCATAAAATATAAAGTAATTTCACAAATTTTCAATGTGGTGATTTCTATTAGCAACAATACAACAAAAACTGCATTTAGACAACATTATTTTAGCTGTCCATCATCTGTATTAAATATTATTAGCTTGTAGAATGTTGTGTTGTCACGTGAACGCAACCTGAATAATTGCTAAATCATAATGCTTTTTTGACAGTATAGTGTTTTTATTTTTGTGCAAAAGTATGTCTTATTTAACCTCTTAACCCTTAGAGACTGAACGGTTTGTTACACACGGCTGCTCATGAAGAAAAAAGAGGAAATAATCACACGGAAATGGAAAAAGATTTTATTTTATTTTTTTGCAGAATCAGAGGTGAGATAATCTGAATAATAAACGACCGACGGTCTCCTTGGCTTCCCACGTGTCACCGATATAAATAAGATATGATTTATAAATGAAATAACGCGATCGCTTGGCGCTGGGGTGAGATTAAAAAGCATATTAAAGCAGGACTGACCTTGCTTTTAAAGACGCGTTGATGAACTATTGATAAAAACGACAAAATAACTCGAATTAATCAAGACAATCGGCGAAAGTTAATGAGAGTCAATGGAGACAAATGACATGTAAGAGATTCATACGTTTTCAGTGATTAAATAAGATGTTTTAGTCCATTTTAAGAGTGAATTATTTGTTGTGCAACTGTAAAAAATGTCCTAAATCTCCAAACAAGCTAAGCTAAAGCCTGCACCGTCGCCGTGACAACAGCAAACTCATTCTAGGTCAAAGAAAAAGTTCAAGAAACACATTTTTTCAGGTGTTCTTCTCAGACTTTTGCCGCTCAGGTGTCATTACATAACCCCCACAGTAAAACAAACGTCCCTGTGTCTCGTTTCACTTTACTTGTGATGACAGTGTCGTGTAAAAAAAGCTGTATTTGACATTCAAAACCAGTCACTTGCATCCTTCCTATATAAACTTACCCGACCGGAGTAAAGGTGCATAAAGGTGAGGCTAAATTTGAATGAAAACGCCATCATGTTTCTAACATAGAATAGGTTGTACGGCAAGGTGATATGGCAGATTTTTTGTTTTTCCATCTTATTATGAGCACTTATGACACTGCTCTTTCACAATATAGCGCTTTCTGCAGCTGGAGATTATGAGGCTTTTATTGTGAAGGAGCCACAGGAAGTGTTAGTAAGAAATAGCAGAGCCTTGACATGGTGAAACGCAGAACTTTGAAGGTTTGAAAGACTATATTCTATTGGATATTTTCAACTTAATGGATAAAGAGCTGTGACTTTATCGAGACGAGGTAAGGTGGAAACACCCGAGTTTTAAAAGAACAGCCTCCTCCTTAGCGTGCAGAGCCGAGGTAAACAAACACACAGACACACGGCTCACATCCTCTCTCAGAACGTGGTGCGACCGAGTGGGAAAAAGTGACCAAAATCGACTAAAGTGAGCCAGCAGAGCCTTGTCTAGGCCTCTTTCTGCTTGTGCACTTTGTTTTTCCAAGAACCTCGAGCCACTGGAGCGCTTGCAATAATAAAAACAAGGATGCGATTAATTTGTCTCAAAAAAATTATCGCAGTTCAAATAGTTTTGTGTTAACGCGATAAAACTGACAGCTTTAGGGCTGTAGTTCTTTAGTTGTTTAGTCAATTAATCGGTTGCTGGAGTCTCGGTCGACCAAAATGGTATTAGTCGACTAATTCTTTTATTTAGATTATTAAGAATGTGTATTCAACAGTAACAGAATCATTGGTCTGATCTGACTTTTTATATAAACACACTGTTTCCTCTTCACTTTCTACATAAACTATAGTTTTTGCATGAACTACAGAATATTATTACTGTAATTTCTGCCCTATAGGTGGGTTTTACGTGACACAACATTCTACAGGCCAATGTTATTTCAATGAGGTGGAGGGCAGCTAAAATGAATATTGTTTAAATGCAGTTTATTTTTGCATTGCAATGGGTCTAGTCATCCTAGAAATCGCCACTTTTTAAATTAGCAAAATACTTTTTGAATAATTCCATGGCAAAGTCCAATGTTATTAATAGGAAAAACTGCCTCTTGCCCTCCATCTGGCTTTTAACAGACAAGAATTCTAGAATGTGAAACCCACCTATTGAGCGCACCTGAATATAAGCCGCACCCACTAGATTTAAGGAAGAAAAATAAATAAAGTACATATATAGGTCGCACTTGTTAAAAGTAAGTTTCTGAGAATCTATAATTTTATAAGCCGCATAGTTCAAATCTTATGAAAAAAGTAGCGGCTTATAATCCAGAAATTACTGTAGTCTTATTAAGAAAGGTTTCTTGCAGAGTTGTCACAATACAAAAGTTTCCAACCAGATTCTGATACAAAGGAATAAACTTGATTCTCGATATCAAAATGAGAATCAGAATGTCCTTTCAAGAATGTCCGATTTTTAAACAATGGACTGACATTTTCAATATTAAATCCAATATGATCAAACATTTTAGTTTCAGACCAGTTTTGATGTAACTCAAGACTATTTTATTTATTTCAGAAATTGTGATTTTATTCTTTTCTTTTTCTTTGCAGAAAATATCAAATTATGTTCAAATTTGTGTCCTGTTATCAATATTTGTTCAAATTCGACGTCAGCTTTAGCGTTAATCTGCAAATTTTGACAATTCTACTTTTAGCTTTGCCACGCCCCCTTTTTAGTCGATTAATCGTCGATGGGACATGTCTTTAGTCGACAAAGAACTTCTTTGGTCGACTACAGCCCTATATATAACCCTATTCACCTGTAGTCTCTCGGCCTAAAATGATCCGAAAATGGCTCATTATCGTCCGGCACCAAAATGTCCCTTAATTAAAATCAGAAGGTAATTTAGAATAGGAGAAGGTGATTACTGCCTAATGCTTCATGAACTGTCTCTACTACTGCTGCTCCAAAGTGCTGCGGCAAATGAGTCTTAGAAAGTGCAGTTTCAATTCGACAAAAATGACTAAACTGGGATTAAATCTTAAATCTAATGACCTTAACTTCAACCTGTCATAGGCACTTCAAATTAACGTAAAAAACAAGCAACAGCAGGACACGTTTTCAGAATTTGTGAAGCAAATTGTCTGTTCCAGGATGCTTGATATTTTCCGACACACTCTCCTTGTAAGAGATAAGAATGCTGTGGTTGACTAGCCATGCAAAAATCCCCCGTTTTCAGACCCATCCGCGACATAAAACTCTTTGAAGAACCCTGCTAAAAGTTTCAAAGAACAACTTAATGGAAGTGTGGTTTAGGCTGCTCAAATTCAGCTTATCGCCCTCTCTGCTCACTTTTAATATATTCAAATGTATGCTCTCACTGCGGCAAAAAGGCTCCGGGATTACACTATCCTAGACAAAAACAACCGGGAGACTTTTGAGAGATTTGCACATTGTTTGGTCTGCCTGAACGCTTGGATTACCTCGAAGGACGATACGGTTCCAAGACTGACGCGGTTTTAAGATTTGGACAAAAACGACAATTGTAAAACGCAGAGATCGTCAGGTTGATGTAGTTGTTACTTCACCTGTTTCTGATCGTTTTCAAAAGTATGTAAAGGAGACAAAATGTGCACTTAAAGCTGGGTAACTAATTTCTACAAAACTAAATTACAAAATCAGCTTTGGACCAGCACAGATAAATTGTCAAAGCATCTACTCAAGTGAAAAAACCTTATTAGTAGAGCATTTTGTTCCCCAAAACTTAGGAAATAAACTGTTTGCATAGATATAGTTGGAAACAAAAGCCACGCCCACAAAGTGACCTCTGTGGGGGAAAATCAGAACATCAGAACAACAGTTTTATCACTCACTGCTCAATAACTACAACAGCAAATGTGGACTTAAGGAAATATATTGTGTCAAATATAGAAACGAAGACATGGAGACGAATAAACTGATCCAACAGGTCAAATATGTAAATATATCTAACAATGCGACCAGTAGCTGCAAGCAAAATGCTAACGTGATGCTAGCGCTGTCGAAGGAATTTTCACAGCTACAGCTACTTCTTTTGCTAGAAAACATCTCGACAGAGGTAAAAAGTTTAGCTTCCTGTTACCTTAACAAAGAACTTTACCCCACAGCAGGCCACGCCCCCAAGTATATCACATTGCAGACTGCAACTATACCTTACTATTTATTGATACTATTTATTGTGTCTCATTGTGTTTTTATGTGGTGGTGAGCCAAAGATAATTGACCTTTCGCCGAGCCCCGCCCCCTTAGTTACTGTTGCTACGTCCGTCAAATGTGATAGCGTGCAATAGACTTCAATGACAGAAAAGAAGTACAGCTGTTCGCGTTAGTGACTTTTTAAAGCAATTTTTCCGCGATATCCTCTAGATCGAGGCAAAAGGGTTTCACTATGCAGCGGGGGATTTATTCAAAACATTAAAATACGCAACGGAGGGACATAACTGCAATGGAGGCTAATGCTACTGGTCTCAAGCTAAATCAGAGAAACACATGATCTTTAACGTTACCTCAAATACAACAAGCACAGCCTTGTCCTGCTCTTGCACTGCCGGGTGAGTTCACTTTCATATGTTAAGGTCTATTTTTCTCTATTGCAAGAATATTGGTCATTTACGAGGTTTGTTAGCGAGCTAAACCTACCCGTGTTGGCTAAAGCTAAAGGGCTCGCTAAACGTAGCAGCTTAGAGCGTAACTTCTGCAGTTATATCCTCGTCATGGTAACTTTGATCTAGTTTGTTTTTTCCTCTAGATCTAACAACACAGTAAGTCCATAGCGTATAGTTAAACATTAGTTTTACCTTTAAGCAGACATTTGTTCGATATATTTCGCTGGTAGAGGAGCTGCCCCGAGCCGCCCGCACTGTTAATCCATTGTAGACACTGCTCCAGTTGATTCGGCTTTGGTGGAAAGAACACAACTCCTCGGTCATTTTCGTGTATCTGCGGTCGGTTCACATAAACCATAGGCGCATCGCTTCACCATCTTGCTTGGAGCACAAGATTTTGACGGACACTATTTACATAGCAACAGTTGCTACCAATGTTTGTTTGGACAATAGCCGTTTTGGGGCGGGGCTCGGCGAAAGGTCAATTCTATCTTAACTGTAACCTTAATAATACAATATTTTGTTCCTCGAAAAGTATGAAGTGCACTGTTCGCATGCTTTCTTCTTCGCTGTTTGAGCAACCATAATAACAAAACATGCTGCGTCCCTCATCAGTCATCATTTTAGATCACTAGCACAGCTGTCATTCCAAAAAGTTAGATAATGACTAAAATGGTTTCAAAAGATACATTGCTTAATAATGTAATGAAAACAGTGTAAAGATTTCAGATTTTTTTCACAAACGTCTGTCACAAACAAATGTAATATTTTAGTTTGGAATGTTGAAAATACTCTTTAGTTTTTTTTTATATAGACTTAAAGATATGTCCTGAACTAAGGAGGAAAAAAAAAACTGACTTAACAGCAATTAGATAAAAATTGTGTAACTTTATTGTTCGCCTGAAAATCTATTTCCCAGAGCATTCTCAAGCAACGTCTCTAACCAATCAATTAGGGTAATCAAAAGAATAACTGCCCAAGTAATCGACTGCAATATCATTAATTAAAGTCCTATAACATGTTTGTAAGATGGTACAAATCTGATATTTTGACCGTAGTTTCTGGACTATAAGCTGCTACTTTTTCCACAAGATTTGAATGGCTTAGTCAACGACGTGACTAAATTACAGAAAAATTATTTAGATTTACTCACAGTGGAAGAAGTAACAAAAACAGTCATTCAAATAAAAATGCAATACTATGAAACCACCCACCTCACATCACATTGTTATGTCTGAACAGCGTCTCTATCAAAGCACAAAAGTTTGCACGATTTGTCCCTTCGCGGATGCCTTACCTTCCAGAAGTTGTCGACTTTTCCGTAGACGAGGGACTGGTTCTGCCTCTTGATGTCGTCGATGTGTCGGATGTCGCTGGCGTTCAGATGCTGCTCCACCACGAAGCCCAGGAAGCTGTTGTCTGGAGTGTGAGCTGGAGAAAGAGAGACGATAAGGACATTAGAACAAGAACAGACTATGGAGGAGACAGATGGCACTTTGGTCTGATCATAAAGAGCTGCTTTTCTAATGTTGCAGAATCCTTCAATCATAGTTTTGTATATTTTCAATGGAAGTAACATAACTCTTAAATGTATTTTTAGGCTGCGTCAGATTTACATGTGTCAGAGTCAAAGCTGATGTTCACATCAGGATTGTGTCGATGCTAAACTTTTCATAATCATCACCAACGTAGATCCATAGAAAAGAGAAGATTTTTTGTATTGCAACCCAGACATTTGTTTGATTTGAAATGTAAATACATTTGAATAAGCTTCACATTTGTGTTCTTATACCTCTTCTAATTCCGGCCTTTTTTCCCTCACACGTCGTCTCAAATTCAAAATAAAAATGTTTCTGAATCTTTTGTAGACAAGCAAATGGAGTCTTTTTGAAGATGAAACCCTGTAGTTTTAGTTTTCTGGTGATTAAAATGTTCTGATCAGAAATGAGAACTTTCTCCAAACAAAAAGAAAACAGAATCTAATTTTTGCCTGAAAAAGTTTGGTAAATAAAGTAGATTAGTATAGCTGGTGTTGACAGCTGAGACCTGAATGACACCAGATTTGGCATATTTTGGGTTTTGACAATTCTTCAAAAGGTAAGGTAATTGAGGTTTTAGAGAACTAAACTTAAAAACAATAAAAACAATAATGCAATACATATGTCTATTAAAATGTTTTACGGAGCAAGTACAAGACCTCATGGTGACATAAACACTGAAATACTGTAAATATGAATACTGCAAGAACACAAATCCAAACGTTGGTTAGTCAGAATTAAATGTATGCTCGATAATTACAGAGGTAAATTTTAGTCATTATTAAACTGAGCATATTGTTTCAAAAAGTGTTTTTATAAATGTTTTTATTATTCAGGCCTAAACAAAAAATATTCTTAAATTATAGTGCCTTCCAATCATTCTCAGAGGTCAGAACTCGGAGTGATGCTTTCTCCGAGTGTTGTGTGTTTTATTGTCAAGTCGTAATACTTTTATAGTAATGAGCCAATCAAGTAGAAAAGTCCAAAACAGACAAAATACAGATCTCTTTATGTCAGTTTATCAACTCGAACATTGTTGTTAGATTTACAATTTGTAAAACCTTGAAAGAGTGAATTTGTGCTTTGTTTACATTAGTTCTGTGTAGCCGTTAGCAACATTAGCATTGCAGCACTAACAAGTTTATAATGACCAGAAGCTCATAAGCAGAGCAGGAACAGAGGCGATTGAATTGTAGAGACAAACTAAAGACAAATAAAACACAATAGCAGTGAAGCTGTTGGATTTTTATCTTTCTCAAAACGCAGGGCACTGCCATGTTCAATTTTCTACCTCAGAGGCTGAAAAACTCTCCGAGTATCCAAGTAGGAACTCCGAGTTGGAGGGCTGTTCCAGTGGGAATTTACAAGTCGGAACTTGGAAGATCCGAGCTCCACTGTTTTTTTTTGTTTCTGTAGTAAACAAATAGGATCAGCTGCATTTCTTAATATCTAATCGAGTTGGAATTGTTCCCACCGTATAAACAATGTTATACAATATGGATTTAAACTCTGATATCTCCATAATGACAAGCATGTGGCGTCACCAGACAGAGATACGATCAGATCTGTGGAGAGGCGCTCACTCACTGTAATAAAGCATGTTTTTCAAAGTGTTTTGAGCAATAAAACAGCCATGATAGTGAAATAAATTCTAGATAAATTATGTTTAATGCCGTACCAAAGAACATTAAAGGCAAAGCAATGTTATCACCATGGAGACGGACAAGAAGCCATTAAATAACATTAGTGGATTGCTTTGTTGTAATTGATTTATACTAAGAAATGACATGAATCTGAAACAATGAGCAGTCAATGGTGATTCACAGAAAACTAGCTTAGCAAAATAATCAAAACAAAACACTTTAAGTCTGTTTTTTCGACCAGATGCCCTCCCTTACACACCCCTTTTATTAAAAACGATGCATTCGATCTTAGCCACAGCACGTAACACACAATTTTAGAACACATTAGCGCCAAAGCACAGTTCTTTTGCTCCTTTTTGTCCGGCGCGGTGGTTGTTATGGAAACGGCGAGAAGAGTGGGTCAAGAACACAGTCTGCGGGCAACAAAAAAAAGAGAAAAAGAAAAATTTCAACTCGCTGCCATCTGCTTTTCACAACAACGGTCCGACGAGGGCTGAGTGTGTGGCTCTCAAAGGCGGCTCGCAACATTAGCATAAAAATAGAACCAAAATCACCAATTGAATTCACAAAAGATGCTGTTTTTATTTGTTTGAAACATCATGTCCTCTGCAGGGAACGAGGATATTCTGTTCTCATGTGGTTTGAATAAATGTTAGACCTTTTCAAAGAGTCTTGTGTTATTGTTATTATTAAACATTTGCAGCTTAACAGTTCGTTAACCAAATGTAGTAGAGCTGTTGAGTTTGGGAAAATATCTCATTAAGTGATTAGCACGTGATTGTAATTAATTCATGTTTAAACTCAAAGTGTAACAGGAGCATAATTAGGAGGAAAAAAAAACAAACTACCAAGAATCACATAATAAGGATCTAATAAAAACAATCAGTAAGAAATTTCTGATTATTGCTAGAAAAATAATTAATTAATTGTGACATAGGCTGCATGATCTAGGAAAATATCTAATAGAGGGATTATTTTATTTATTATAGCACGGGAGATGCGCTCACACTTGAAATGGAGAAGGAGTTGCAGCTGATTGACACAAGCTGTAGCAACAACTCGAGCCAGGGCTGTTGTAAAGTAACTACAAATTTTCAATGTGCGAAAACAAAAGTTACGCTGCTAAATCAACATTTATGAATAAAATTAGTCTTACGACCCATACCTGATTGAAATAGCTGCCTCTTTTGTTGTTTTATTCAAAGAAGTTTCCTCAGTCAACTAGACGGACAGCGTCTCTTTCTACATGTGCAATAGAGCGGAAAGTGACATCGACCGATAATCCCTCTATATCTATTGGTGTTTGGACATTCATTACTAGGGNGTCAATCATCCCGCGAGGCGCAGAAAAGGACGTTGTTTCGGGTTACGGCTCTGCGTCTTGGCCGAACCCGGCCGGCCACATTTCTCACGTAGTTGTCGGGCCTGCACGGGCTCGGGACCAGAATCTTTACTCTGCCTTTTTTATATATATAACACACTGTGTCATATTCATTTTCTGTGTAAATGGTTGTTTTTTGCAGGAACTCCATTGCACTTTTGTCTTTTTGCGTCAGATAAATTGTCAGATCAAACTATATTTTTTTAGCTTCAGAGCTTTAGCCACGCCCCCTTTTTAGTCGACTAATCGGTCGATGGGACATGTCTTTAGTCGACCAAAGAATTTCTTTGGTTGACTACAGCCTACACTGCTCTTTCACAATATAGCGCTTTCTGCATCAAGAGATCATGAGGCTTTTATTGTGTAGGAGCCACAGGAAGTGAGACGTGGCTAAACGCAGAACTTTGAAGGTTTTTGACGAAGTTTTGAAAGACTATTCTGTTGGATATTTTAAACAACTTGAGTGGACAAAGATTACATTTAGTGACCACGAGCTGTGACTTTATCGAGACACGGAAGGTGGAAACACTCGAGTTTTAAAAGAACAGCCTCATCCTTAGCGTGCAGAGCCGAGGTAAACAAACACAGACACACGGCTCACATCCTCGCTCAGAACGTGGTGCACCGAGTGGGAAAAAGTGACCAAAATCGACTAAAGTGAGCCAGCAGAGCCTTGTCTAGGCCTCTTTCTGCTTGTGCACTTGTTTTTCCAAGAACCTCGAGCCACTGGAGCGCTTTCAATATAAAAACAAGGATGCGATTAAAATGCCTCAAAAAAAATTATCGCAGTTTAAATAGTTTTGCGTTAACGCGACAAAATTGACACCTTTAATATATAAAACTAGGGCTGTAGTTCTTTAGTCGTTTAGTCGATTAATCGGTCGATGGAGTCTTGGTTGACCAAAATTTTATTAGTTGACAAATACTTTTATTTAGATTGCAAAGGAATTTGTATTCAACAGCAACAGAATCATTGGGCTGAACTGCCATGAGCAAAGTTGTTTCTTTCATAGTTGTCACAATATAAAAGTTTCCAACCCGATTCTGATACAAAGGAATAAACTTGATTCTCGATATCACAATGAGAATCAGAATGCACTTTCAAGAAAGTCAGATTTTTATACAATGGACTGACATTTTCAACACAAAATCCAAGTTTATGATCAAACATTTTAGTTTCAAACCAGTTTAGATGACACTCAAGATTATTTTAAAACTTTTCAGAAAAAAATTTTATTTTTCTTTGCAGAAAATATCAATTTTGTTCAAATTTGTGTCCTGTTATTGTTATTGATATTTGTTCAAATGAGTATCTAATTTCGACACTAGCTTTAGCGTTAATCTGCAATTTTGACAACTCTACTTTTAGCTTCAGAGCCTTTGCCACGCCCCTTTTTAGTCGATTAATCGGTCGATGGGACATGTCTTCTTTGGTCGACTACAGCCTTATATATAACCCTATTCACCTGCAGCGTCTCGCCCTAAAATGATCAGAAAAATGGCTCATTATCGTCCGGCACCAAAATGTCCCTTAATTAAAATCAGAAGGTAATTTAGAATAGGAGAAGGTGATTACTGCCTAATGCTTCATGAACTGTCTCTATTACTGCTGCTCTGAAGTGCTGCTGCAAACGAGTCTAAGAAAGTACAGTTTCAATTCGACAAAAAGGGCTAAACTGGGATAAAATCTTAAATATAATGACCTTAACTTCAAAATGTCATAGGCACTTTCAAATTTACGTAAAAACAAGCATAAGCAGGGCACGTTTTCAGAATTTGTGAAGCAAATTGGATCCAGGATGCTTGATATTTTCCGACACACTCTCCTTGTAAGAGATAAGAACGCTTTGGTTGACTAGCCATGCAAAAATCCTCCGTTTTCAGACCCATCCGCGGCATAAAACTCTTTGAAGAACCCTGCTAAAAGTTTCAAAGAACAACTTAATGGAAGTGTGGTTTAGGCTGCTCAAATTCAGCTTATCGCCCTCTCTGCTCACTTTTAATGTATTCAAATGTATGCTCTCACTGCGGCAAAAAGGCTCCGGGATTACACTATCCTAGACAAAACAACCGGGAGACTTTTGAGAGATTTGCACATTGTTTGGTCTGCCTGAACGCTTGGATTACCTCGAAGGACGATATGGTTCCAAGACTGACGCGGTTTTAAGATTTGGACAAAAACGACGATTGTAAAACGCAGAGATCGTCAGGTTGATGTTGTAGTTACTTCACCTGTTTCTGATCGTTTTCAAAAGTATGTAAAGGAGACAAAATGTGCACTTAAAAGCTGGGTAACTAATTTCTACAAAACTAAATTACAAAATCAGCTTTGGACCAGCACAGATAAACTGTCAAAGCATCTACTCAAGTGAAAAACCTTATTAGTAGAGCATTTTGTTCCCCAAAACTTAGGAAATAAACTGTTTGCATAGATATAGATGGAAACAAAAGCCACGCCCACAAAGTGACCTCTGTGGGGGAAACATCAGAACATCAGAACAACAGTTTTATCACTCACTGCTCAATAACTACAACAGCAAATGTGGACTTAAGAAAATATATTGTGTCAAATATAGAAACGAAGACATGGAGACGAATAAACTGATCCAACAGGTCAAATATGTAAATATATCTAACAATGCGACCAGTAGCTGCAAGCAAAATGCTAACGTGATGCTAGCACTGTCGAAGGAATTTTCACAGCTACAGCTACTTCTTTGCTAGAAAACATCTCGACAGAGGTAAAAAGTTTAGCTTCCTGTTACCTTAACAAAGAACTTTACCCCACAGCAGGCCACGCCCCCAAGTATATCTCATTGCTGACTGTAACTATACCTTACTATTTATTGATACTATTTATTGTGTCATTGTGTTTTTATGTGGTGGTGAGCCAAAGATAATTCTATATCTTAACTGTAACCTTAATAATACAATATTTTGTTCCTCGAAAAGTATGAAGTGCACTGTTCGCATGCTTTCTTCTTATCGTTGTTTGAGCAACCATAATAACAAACATTGTGCGCCTCTCATCAGTCATCATTTTAGATCACTAGCAACGCTGTCATTCCAAAAAGTCAGATAATGACTAAAATGGTTTCAAAAGATACATTGCTTAATAATGTAATGAAAACAGTGTAAAGATTTCACATTTTTTCACAAACGTCTGTCACAAACAAATGTAATATTTTAGTTTGAATGTTGAAAATACTCTTTAGTTAGTTTTTTTTTTATATAGACTTAAAGATATGTCCTGAACTAAGGAGGAAAAAAAAACTGATTTAACAGCAATTAGATAAAAATTGTGTAACTTTATTGTTTCGCCTGAAAATCTATTTCTCCAGAGCATTCTCAAGCAACGTCTCTAACCAATCAATTAGGGTAATCAAAAGAATAACTGCCCAAGTAATCGACTGCAATATCATTAATTAAAATCCTATAACATGATTGTAAGACGGTACAAATCTGATATTTTGACCGTAGTTTCTGGACTATAAGCTGCTACTTTTTCCACAAGATTTGAATGGCTTAGTCAACGACGTGACTAAATTACAGAAAAATTATTTAGATTTACTCACAGTGGAAGTAGTAACAAACAGTCATTCAAATACAAATGCAATACTATGAAACCACCCACATCACATCACATTGTTAAGTCTGAATAGCGTCTCTATCAAAGCACAAAAGTTTGAATGAAATGTCCCTCCGCGGCTGCCTTACCTTCCAGAAGTTGTCGACTTTTCCGTAGACGAGGGACTGGTTTTGCCTCTTGATGTCGTCGATATGTCGGATGTCGCTGGCGTTCAGATGCTGCTCCACCACGAAGCCCAGGAAGCTGTTGTCTGGAGTGTGAGCTGGAGAAAGAGAGACGACGATAAGGACATTAGAACAAGAACAGACTACGGAGGAGACAGATGGCACTTTTGTCTGATCATAAAGAGCTGCTTTTCTTAATGCTGCAGAATCCTTCAATCATAGTTTTTGTATATTTTCAATGGAAGTAACATAACTCTTAAATGTATTTTTAGGCTGCGTTAGATTTACATGTGTCAGAGTCAAAGCTGCTGTTCACATCAGGATTGTGTCGATGCTAAACTTTTCATAATCATCACCAACATAGATCCATAGAAAAGAGAAGATTTTTTGTATTGCAACCCAGACATTTGTTTGATGTAAAATGTAAATACATTTGAATAAGCTTCACATTTTGTAGTTCTTATACCTCTTCTAATTCCGGCATTATTTCCCCTCACACGTCGTCTCAAATTCAAAATAAAACTGTTTCTGAATCTTTTGGAGACAAGCAAATGGAGTCTTTTTGAAGATGAAACCCTGTAGTTTTAGTTTCTGGTGACTAAAATGTTCTGATCAGAAATGAGAACTTTCTCCAAACAAAAAGAAAACAGAATCTAATTTTTGCCTGAAAAAGTTTTGGTAAATAAAGTAGATTGGTAAAGCTGGTGTTGACAGCTGAGACCTGAATGACACTAGATTTGGCATATTTTGGGTTTTGACAATTCTTCAAAAGGTAAAGGTAATTGAGGTTTTAGAGAACTAAACTTAAAAACAATAAAAACAATAATGCAATACATATGTCCTATTAAAATGTTTTACGGAGCAAGTACAAGACCTCATGGTGACATAAACACTGAAATACTGTAAATATGAATACTGCAAGAACACAAATCCAAACGTTGGTTTAGTCAGAATTAAATTTATGCTCGATAATTACAGAGGTAAATTTAGTCATTATTAAGCTGAGCATATTGATTCAAAAAGTGTTTTTATATATGTTTTTATTATTCAGGCCTAAAACAAAAAATATTCTTAAATTATAGTGCCTTCCAATCGTTCTCAGAGGTCAGAACTCAGACCTCGGAGTGATGCTTTCTCCGTGTGTTTTATTGTCAAGTCGTAATACTTTTATATTAATGAGCCAATCAAGTAGAAAAAGTCCAAAACAGATAAAATACAGATCTCTTTATGTCAGTTTATCAACTCGGACATTGTTTTTAGATTTACAATTTGTAAACCTTGTAAGAGTGAGTTTGTGCTTTTGTTTACATTAGTTCTGTGTAGCCGTTAGCAACATTAGCATTGCAGCACTAACAAGTTTATAACGACAGAAGCTCATAAGCAGAGCAGGAGCAGAGTCACAGAGGCGATTGAATTGTAGAGACAAACTAAAGACAAAATAAAACACGATCAGCAGTGAAGCTGTCGGATTTTTATCTTTCTCAAAACGCAGGGCACTGCCATGTTCAATTTTCTACCTCAGAGGCTGAAAAACTCTATAAGTATCCAAGTAGGAACTCCGAGTTGGAGGGCTGTTCCAGTGGGAATTTACAAGTCGGAACTTGAAAGATCCGAGCTCTGAGTACCACTGTTTTTTTTTGTTTCTGTAGTAAACAAATAGGACTGAAACTGGTATCAGCTGCATTTCTTAGTATCTAATCGAGTTGGAATTGTTCCCACCGTGTAAACAATGTTATACAATATGGATTTAAACTCTGATATCTCCATACCGACAAGCATGTGGCGTCACCAGACAGAGATACGAGCCAGATCTGTGGAGAGGCGCCCGCTTACTGTAATAAAGCATGTTTTTCAAAGTGTTTTGAACAATAAAAGCAATCATGATAGTGAAATAAATTCTAGATAAAGTATGTTTAATGCCGTACCAAAGAACAATAAAGGCAAAGCAATGTTATCACCATGGAGACGGACAAGAAGCCATTAAATAACATTAGTGGATTGCTTTGTTGTAATTGATTTATACCAAGAAATGGCATGAATCTGAAACAATGAGCAGTCAATGGTGATTCACAGAAAACTAGCTTAGCAAAATAATCAAAACAAAACACTTTAAGTCTGTTTTTTTCGACCAGATGCCCTCCCTTACACACCCCTTTTATTAAAAACAGTGCATTCGATCTTAGCCACAGCACGTAACACACAATTTTAGAAACACATTAGCGGCAAAGCACAGTTCTTTTGCTCCTTTTTGTCCGGCGCGGTGGTTGTTATGGAAACGGCGAGAAGAGTGGGTCAAGAACACAGTCTGCGGCAACAAAAAAAAGAGAAAAAGAAAAACATTTCAACTCGCTGCCATCTGCTTTCACAACAAACGGTCCGACGAGGGCTGAGTGTGTGGCTCTCAAAGGCGGCTCGCAACATTAGCATAAAAATAGAACCAAAATCACAAATTGAATTCACAAAAGATGCTGTTTTTTATTTGTTTGAAACATCATGTCCTCTGCAGGGAACGAGATATTCTGTTCTCATGTGGTTTGAATAAAACCTGTTAGATTTCTACAAACAGTCTTGTGTTGTTGTTATTATTAAAACATTATGCAGCTTAACAGTTCGTTAACCAAATGTAGTAGAGCTGTATGAGTTTGGGAAAATAATATCGCATTAAGTAATTAGCGACGTGATTGTAATAATTCATGTTTAAACTCAAAGTGTAGCAGGAGCATAATTAGGAGAAAAAAAAATACTACAAGAATTACATGATAAGGATCTAATAAAAACAATCAAGTAAGAAATTCGGTTATTGCTAGGAAAATAAATTAATAATTGTGACAATAGGCTGCATGATCTAGGAAAAATATCTAATAGAGGGATTATTTTATTTATTATAGCACGGGAGATGCGCTCACACTTGAAATGGAGAAGGAGTTGCAGCTGATTGACACAAGCTGTAGCAACAACTCGAGCCAGGGCTGTTGTAAAGTAACTACAAAAGTTTATCAATGTGCGAAAACAAAAGTTACGCTGCTAAATCAACATTTATGAATAAAATTAGTCTTACGACCCATACCTGATTGAAATAGCTGCCTCTTTTGTTGTTTTATTCAAAGAAGTTTCCTCAGTCAACTAGACGGACAGCGTCTCTTTCTACATGGGGCATGCGCAATAGAGCGGAAAGTGACATCGACCGATAATCCCTCTATATCTATTGGTGTTTGGACATTCATTATTAGGGCTGGAATACGCTTTTGTCACCATACGATCACGACACAATGTATTTTGTGACTTTAAAGTCAAAGTGTATTGCAAAACAGTAAGTTTATGGTTCAGTATTAATAAGAACTGCAATGCTTCAAAAACAATTCAATGATGAAGCTTTCAAATTCAAATGTACTTTTATCTTAAATCAAATGAATGGTTGGGTTGTAATACAAAATGTCATCTCTTTTCTCTGGATTCACTTTGGTGCTGATTGATTATGAAGAGTTTGACTGTATAGAGCAGAACCTAAAAATATATTTAAATGTTCGTTAACTCTGCATTTTAGACATACATTAAGCAGGCCTATTCAACTTAAGGCCCGGGTGCCAAATTGGCCCCCCAATGATCTGATCAGGCCCTCAACCCATCTTCCAAACATCGCAAATATGGTTCTTGTTTGCAGGATTAATTCTGGGTGTACCTTTGACCTGCTTTTGGTAGACTATAATTCTGCGTTGGTTTGGAATCTTGATTTTGTCCTAACGCTGGTTATACTTGGCTGGTCCTGGTCTAGTCTCTGTTTCATGTTGGCTCAATGCTGGTTTAGAAGATTTAGAGCGATACAAATGTAACAGAGGCTGTAGAAGTAGTTACTTACATTACTGAAACGGATTTTGTACAATGAAAAATTTATAAATTTTGGCAAAATTCATCATGTTATGTAATGATCCGGCCCTGAATCTATGTATCTCCAAAAAATCTGGCCCTCTGTTCAGTTGAATAGCCCTGCATTAAAGGTTAAGGTATACTTTATTGTCCCCGTAGGGAAATTTGTCCTCTGCATTTGACATTTGATTAAAGCAATGAGATACATGTGCTGATGATGTATTGCAAAACAATCTATATTGCATCAGCCCTATAATTATTCACATTTCACATTTAAATTGTGTCCAGAAGAATTGACAAAAAGGCTGAAACAGTTCTATGAGCTTCTTTGTGATTTGATACTTGCTCAAATACAAACTGTGATTTAGATTGGGGTTATTAGCCCCAACTGCAATTATACTGACTGTTATTAAGGCTGGACAAGATCATCATTGTTGTATCTTGCACTGGATCAGCTAATTCTTTTACTTCTTCTATCACTGCCGGTAAGTTATCACAAATCTTTAGTGTAGTCCCAATACTCATTCAATACCACAATGGTTTTAAAATGCTTTTTTTTAGGTTATGGATTAAGACAATACTACAAACATTTTCCACTAAATAATGTCATATCCTTTATTAAGCACTGTGCTCTACTAGTCTTATATTTGTGGTAGACCAGTCTAAAAAGGGTTTATAAAAGACCATTTTGTTGATTAGTATTTTTTCTATACTTTTGACAACCTTAGTCGTCTGATATTTACACAAAAATCATTCAGGCTTAATTGCCAGCGTCCATATATACAGTGAGAGTGAGCGGAGAAACCACTGTTGAATCGGGCCGGTTCAAGTCTCGGTCCGGAGGGAGATTCTGTGGCCGGCGTCTGTTAAACCACAACACTTCTCCCCGCTACGAGTAATTATGTTCATTTGTCTCGCAGGGGAGGTCATCTGCAGAGGAGCACCTGCTTAAAAACCCAACGACGAGAGGGAATTTGTAACAGAGACAGCCTCCTTTATGAAGAGAAGACCATAATAACTTATACACAAAGTCAAACAATGATACTATAGGCCGGCTCGAAATAAAGAGAGTCAAGTGGAAGTGTGCTATGGATGACCTGGGGAAACCTATCGGATTTTAGAGCAAATATTGTCTTTGGATTTGTTGTAAAATAGTAGGATTCTGTTCAAAAAAGACTTAAATATGAGCTGGTAAATTAAAGCAAAGTAACATTCCACATGTTTGTAGAAGTGTAACTACTTAGCAGGTTATATGAAGAAAATCAGGCTGTGTTTAACCACTGGAGTCTTTGCGATTGCCTCCATTCAAGTTGGGTTTTGAATTGATTGTGATAAACATTGCAGTTTTAATTGTGTATTTAATGTTTAAAGTGCATATGACAAATAAGACCACACTTTTCAGTAAAACATAGTGAATTTAAATATATGTTTTTGCTTTCCCAAAGCATTTTTGCCTTTTTTCACCCAATTTAGCTGTTTGATGAGGTTTATAATTGTCTTTTGTCCAGTAAATATGACCAGTGTTGGGTAAGTTAATGTAAAGTTGTATTACATTATATATTTCTAGTTACAGAGAGACAAATGTAATATGTTTGTATTATAATATTACTGTCTCAAAATGTAATTGAGTTACACTACTATGAGTTACTTTGAGCTAATCACTGGTTAGGAGGACATTGTATAACACTAATACTGTTACATTTACACTTGATGATGATTAGTTTATAAAAGTATGACATCACAACACATTTTCCTCATAATATTTTAATCATCTTTAAGCCAAAAGACAGAAGTGAAGTGCCGCTTTCAATAGAATATAAAAGTAATTAATTTATATGTAAGTAACTTGAGTTACTCAGATTGCAGTAATATATTATCATTATTTTGACAAGTAATGAGTTACACTACTTACTTACTGAAAAGGGAAATATAATAAGTAGTACTTTTGTAACACTGAATATGACATTTGTAGAAGTAATTCCACAACTGTTACCAAGCCTATGGGCCAAATTACATATAAATGACACAGAAAGTATGATTAGACAAATGATAATACATTACACACTTATTGTTAAATGATTGGTTAATCTCCCGGGAAACTGTGTAAGATGTTAGTAAATTGTCTTTGCATTTTATCACTTTTTGACGACTCATGTGGTTTTGTCTCTGTAATTTTCAACTTTTAATTGTCAGTTTCTTTATAAACTGACACTTTACTGCTGTAAAACTATAATAAATATTTACCACAAAGTCTATCACACCAAACTAAGTCAAAAGTAGACATTTGTAAGTTTGTCACAAAACAAAATAATGACCCAAACAAGTCTAACATTGCTGTCTTACCATTTATATAGGCACATTAAAATATGCAGTTAGTATCACTATAGAGATACTTTAACATCTACTGTAAAGATATTTAGAATTACTGTGCAAAGTGAGCTAAAATAAACACTCAAACCAATGTAAACAACCCCAACCTATTAAATTACGGCAATCCATCAATCATGGTTACTTTTGTTGATATTTGAATCTAGAGTGAATCTTAAAACATTCAGTCGTAACAACACGTGCGTCGGAAACACTGGAAGCAACATGTGGAAGCTTTTACCATCCACTGTATTACATAAGCAGGCTGACGTCGTGCCATGGCGATTTTCACATGCTTTTTGTTTATTTTTACTCCACGAGGCTGGACAGTGGGCACTCATCCGAAATCTATTTGCAATTTTGCCTCATCTCCTCTTAACACGGAACACATGTTTTTTGTTTTTCGACTTTCAGCTCAACAGTGAAAAAGAAGCCTGGGAGGTAGAAAGCTTAAATCTGAGGCCTTGAAGCTATGAAAATGGCTAGAATTTTACAAAGTGACCAAACTACACTTGTTTCAAATTCCTGCTAGTGAATGTTGGACAAGACACACGCCCAGAGGTTGCACAGTTTGAGCAGCTCATTTCCTGACAGCATTACATTTACTGAAATACGCAGAGGAGGACGTGGGAGTGTACAGGAGCTTAGCGTAACAGTTTACTGAAATAACACAATTAAGTTAAAGGGAACATGTTATTTTAAGTTGACCTTAAAGTGCGTATGACAGGTTAGATTCTGTTTTTTCAGTAAACATGATTATTAAAGATTTATTAAACGATTTTGCTTGTTTTTACTCAGTTTTGATGAGGTTTATAATTGTCTTTTGGCCAGTAAATACGACATACTGTATGGAGAGGTCATTACACAACTGTTATCTACATTGTAAATATAGATATAGTCTGCATCAGAGGTCACACCCACAGACAACCCTTAAACGGTGCATCAGAACAACAGATTTATCACTCACTGCTCAACAACTACAACATAAAATGTGAACTAAGAAAATATAAAGTGTTGAATATATGAAGAACCATAAAGTGATCCATGTCCAAATATGTAAAACAACAACAATGCTAATGATAGCTGCGAGCTGAATGTTAATGTGATGCTAGTTTCGCCTGGGTTATTTTAATTTTAAATTTTGCTTCTGACTCGACTTGAATTAGTTGTGCTAAAATATATACTTTATTGCTAGGAAATGTCTTAAAAGTTGGGGTAGCTAACTTTTTTACTTGTAAATTAGCAAACTTTGTGTTTTCCACTAAAAAGAAGATGATAAATGCAGCACTTTGTGAAAAAATGAGACCACTGAGTATTGTCGAAGTTGAATAATAAAGAATTTTCGTTCATGTCTGGAGCCAAATGCAGCTCTCTGATTGGCTGTGCTTGAGTGACACCCTCTAGTATCACTTTGTTGTTTGTTAAAAGAAGTCTATAAGCCATAAATGCAACCGAAATGAATACATGTTGGTATTAGCCATGTGTCGAAGGATTTATGAGAGGAGCTAGGAGGATTTAAAACCTAAATCATGTTTGCATTGGGGAAATCAGCTACCCCAACTTTAATAGAGAAATGTTTTGTTAAATGATTGTTTAAAGTGAAACTAAACAGGCGGTCAGAGGCTTACTCGGCCCACAACTGCAGCCCAAACAGACTCACAAAGGTGGGAGATGCCCGGAGGCCTTTTAATTGGCATGAACAGATATTGATTGACAGCACGAAATACAGATAGCGAACATTTAAAGCACAGGTCTAATTGATTACTTGCACTTCAAGATTCCTTTTTATAAACTTGCAGACATATGTATGAAGCCTTTCCTTTACATAAGCACATAAGCTCATGTGAGTATTTTCAAAAATGCAACCTTTTGCATCTCGCATCACCCAGTTATTTTGCACATATAACTGCAAATCAATACGTTTATACACAAAAAAAGGCACAGAAACAGAAAATAATTTGGTTTGAGCTCATACACATAGTTAGACAATGAAAAAAAATGTATTCTGCGTTTAGTTTCACTTTGAACTCCCTGGGAACTGTCAGTTGTGTGTATATTGTCATTTTATTTTTGCGTTTCTAAGTGTTTTGCTTGAATATTTCATCAGCTGAGAAAAAGTTCAGACAAAGTTTGAATGGAGAGCCTTTATCATCGTTAATGGATTGTGTGGATGTGATTCGGATCGATGGACGCAACAATGTGATGAGAAAATAAAAAAACGTGATTGCTAAAGAGCTTAAGATGAACTACTTCTGTTGTTTATGTTTCTAAGACGGCAAAAATCTCTTAACTTCCTCTCCAAAACAAGCCAACTGTGTTAAGAGACAGTATATTTACCTTGTCCTCAGCTGTATCTCTCTCCTTCACCAATCCCAACACTCCTAATGTCTCTCATCCATCACCTTCTGTGTTTACTCTGAGCTAACAAACAGTTCAGAAGGGCAAAGTCTCAGTCTGTGCCTATGGGGTTTGTAAGGCCATCGGAATTTTTACTCTTAGAAGCCATTATGAACTTTACGCTGTGTATTTAGGAGCTAATTTAAATGATTAGCATGCTAAGCTATAGACCAATAAACAACACTTGTTCAGTTGATGAAATAGTTAAACATAATAAAAGATTCACGCACCTTTAGTAATAGCAGTTCAAATAAATTACATACTTGCTAATGGGTTTAATTGGCTGTTGTAGCTAATAATTTAAACGCTTAGCATACAAGCTAAATAAACAACTTTTGCTGAGCTGATTAAATACTTAAACATAACAGAACAATTGCAATACTTTAGGTCATATAAAATATAAGTATGAACAGATTATACATAACTAAACGATTTATAAGCCAGAAGTAGACTAGCTATTTATTGAAATGGTTAGCATGCTAAGCTAGTGGATACATAACTTTTGCTGAACTGATCAAATAGTTCAGCATCATACAAGATATTCCTGATACCTTAAATCAGAAATTCAAACAAATTACACAATAATTTAGATTGTATGGGATTTTGCTGTTCATTTGAATGGCATGCTAGCATAAAAAGCATGCTAAGCTAGCCAAATAAACAACTCTACACAAAATTACGTGTTTGAAATCCATTATTTGTAAATGTACAATGAATGCTACTTCTTTATATTGATATTTATGAATGTATCTTACAAAAGTTTGGTAATAAAAAGCCCCAAACACCATATTTACATATTGTCATTTTAAGCTAACAGTTAGCAGCCGGAACTAGCTTAATTGGGCATTTACGGTTTTGAAAGAGTAATAATCTTTCAATTTGTTGTTTGCTTTGTTGAAATTTGTAAGGAGGTTTTGTGTTTACCAGCTTAGTTTTGTCTATGTTTAATAAAACTATGTAAGAGTTAAGCTAAAGGTACAAAGTGTGCTTCTGGTACAAAGTGGACAGTGACAATCCCAAACTGGTCATGAACCCGACTATCTAGCACTAACCAAACAACTTTTGCCCAGCTGAACAAACAGGTAATCATTAAATGAGATTCACTGACACATTAGGTCTTATTAGGTATAGTTCAAACTGATTACACAATCATTGAAATATTTTATGAGGTGTTGTAGCAATTCATTCAAAATGTTGGCATGCTAAGCTAGTACGACAAAGAATTTCTGCCCAGTTAAAAAAAAAAAAGTTAACTAGTAAAATCATCAAAAAGTTAAGTCTCATGAGATATTTCTGACACATTAGGCCACATACAGAAGTTCAAACCAGTTACTGAATAAATTCCATTTTTTGGGGGGACATTGTTCATTTAAATGGTTAGCATGCTAAGCTAGTCAAATAAACTACTTTTGCACAGCTGAACAAATAAGCTAGTTAAATATTAAAGGACAATTATTGACACATTGGGTCATGTATAGGAGTTCAAAGATGATCCAATTACACAATATATCAGATATTTTATGGGTTGTTGTACTCTATTCATTTAAATGATTAGCTTGCAAAGGTAGCCAATGAAATAACTTTAACCCATTTGAACAAATAGCTAAATATAAAAGAAATAATTGACACAGTAGGTTATTTAAGGTATAGTTCAAACTAATTACACAATCCTTGTAATATTTAATGGGCTGTTGTTGTAGTTAGTCATTTGATTGGCTAGCACGCTAAGCTAGTAAAACAAACCTCTTTTGTCCACCTGAACAAATAGTTAAATATAAAAGCAGAGTGATTGACACATTAGGTTATATAAGGTAGACGTTCGAACTAATGACACCATCACTGAAATATTTTAAGGGCTGTTGCTGTCCGTAATTTGATTGGTTAGCATGCCAAGCTAATAAAAATAATTGTTTGATCAGCTTAGCAAAAGTTGTTCAAGTCACACCACTTTAAGTCATGGATGGTATTTGGTTTAGAAATAAAAAAAACAAACAAGGATAAAATATTAAAATGTTGTAGTTTTACATTGAAATAGTTAGCATGCTAAGCTAGCCAAATAAACAACTTTTGCTAAGCTGATCCAATAGTCAAGCATCATAGGAGAGTCACAACACATTAACTATGGCAGCAAATAATGGCAATTTTTAAGTGTTATAGCATTAATATTGATCATAATGATTGACTGGGAAACAATTATTTAAGTGTAATTTCTTCCAACTCCTTTCGTAACATTTCTACATTTACTTTTGGTGTTTTAATTAAAAAACTAGAGCATTCATTTATTTTTTAAATACTTGGGACTGACACGAAGACTGTCCTCACTTATATTCCTGTAAATGCTCCAAATTAAATTACTACTATTGAACAATTTGTACCAAGTGAACGAGCCAAACAATCTTCACTCTCAGCTAAACATCCGGGACAACAGCACACCCAAACGCGATTAGCATTGGACGATCGAATTACAACCTTATAGAAAACGCACTTGTGGGAGTATATACAGAGCCATACAGTATATACAGAGAAGATGGATGCATTTATCGATTTCAAACAGTGAAGATGTAAAAAAAAAAAACACTTGTGAATGTGAAAGTCAGTGACGTTATCATGCAATTACAGTCAGGGTCAGTAAGAAGGTTGATAATGGCTTTTCCTGCCCCGTAACCTGTAATAATCATCATTACTGGAAGCTGCACAAGATCACATGACAAGTATAAGTGATTTAGAGATGTAATAAAGGCGTTTTCTACTTCCTTGTTGGGTTGCTCTATTGTATTGTTATTGTTATTATCTAAGGCAAGTAATGAGACAAAAACACTTGCTGGGCTGGTTTAATTTTGAAGACTATAAGACAATATTGATCAGACAACTTAATTCATAAAACCAGGTCTGAAAGTTATGACAATTGACAGAAAAACAATTGTGATATTGTCTGATTTATTGGATAAGTTATTATTTCAAATCTGTTACTCACCACAAGAGATTCAAGACCATTTTGACCAGGAAGGCAATAACAGTAGTAAATTGCAAGTGAATTATTGCTTCCTTCATTTGGTGTGGGAAATATGGTAACTACCACTTGCTGAGTGGGAAATGGCAGATGAACACACACCCCATGTTGTAATTACTACTGGGAATTTGGGAAATGATTTTGAAACCAAGTTGCAGAGTTGACAGTAACCGTTGGCCTCTCGATATGACACACAACAGCCAAAGTATCACAATTAAACATTTTAAGCATTTTTCACGCAACAATAAGGCTAGGCGATACTTTACATATGCACACTGTATTAAGAGTTTAAAATTGATTAAACAATGTAATATTCGTCACAATCTGAGAGCGTTTTGACTTTCTTAAACAAAGATTTGCCAATAGAACAAGTCATTTTAGTCTTCATCTAAAGAACAAACCCTTTTCCATAATATTATGTTTATATGTATTTTATGTGAAACAAGATATTTAATGCTCAAAGGTGGAGTAGCTGATTTTTACACTGCAATCGCAATTTATGTTTTAAATCTCACAAATTCCTCTCCTAAATCCTTTGACACATGGTTAATATCAACATATCATTTTTGGTTGTAATTATGGTCAATTAATGACTTTTTAGATGCAACAAAGTGAAACTGGAGTGACCACCCCAAGCTCAGCCAATCAGGCACAGCATTCGGCTCTTAATTAGAACCAAAGCTCTTTATTATTACATCCAGACAGAACTCAGTGGTCTCATTTTTTCACAAAGTGCTGCATTTATCATATACTTTTTAGTGGAAACCACAAAGTTTACTAATTTACAACTAAAAAGGTTAATGACCCCAACTTTAAGGCTGAAAATGTAGACAAAATCTACTCAAAACTTATGCAAAACTGTATTTCTTGTAATCAAATTTAAAATGGTAACTTTTACCGTTGTGTTTAATCATCAGACACTGAATTAATTAATGAACATGTATTTTGATGTAAATATAGATTAGTCTCATCTATTAGAAAGTACACAGCATCACATATACATTTTTTATTGTAAATTAGCTCTTTTGTTTTTAATACACAACTTACTTGCTTCTAAATTTTAGCATATATTTTAAAAACAACATTCACAATATTATCTAAAATTCGATATATATCACCCAGCACTAGTTAACAAGTTATTTTAATATCTGCAAAATCATACGACAACCACAGCCTGAACGACAAGCGCAATTTATTGGATATTATAAATTAGCTGTATACACTGGATTTACATATATTTATTAAGATAAAGTGTTTTAAAGTTTTTAACAAGTCTCTTTTTGCTACGAAAACAAAAACATTTGAAATGGTAATTGCATCTTCAAAAGTAGAATTTACGTGTATCGGGAACGTATCGTATCGTGACTCCTGTATCGGATACATATTGTATCAGAAGGTTCTTGGCAATACCGAGCCTAGTTTCATAGAAATATATATATATTTTACTTTTCAATAAAAGTGTTACGCAAACAAACATGAAGAATAATGTTTCGTCAACTTTTTTCTAAATTATGAGTTGTCACTAGTGCTGTCTGTCAATGAATAAAAGTTTTACAATTCAACAAAAGCTGCTCATTTTAAGTCAAAGTGGATTAAATTACTCTTCCAACTCTCAACACAAAAGAAAGATCAAACCCACAACAAACACGTTAACCACTCTTCCACTGCCTCTCTGTTTATGAGCTGATGGACAAACCAAGCCCAATCTCATCCAGTTGAATTGTCGCTCGGCAATTAACTCCGTGCGTCTGATTAATATGGAAAGGGCATGACTGTATTTCATTATTAACGACTGGCGGAGCTAAACAGCAGCAGCAGCAGCAGCAGGTGCGGGGTCCATTCACACACAGATGTAGAGGAGGAAACACTGCGCTGTCTGAATCAAGAGATAAACGAGCTCAATTTGGACCAATGTTGTCTTACTGGAACAGGGCCATATGCTCCCGCTACTGCCCAGGTCGCTGATTTATGGAGCGTGTTCTAATCTTAGCACATGGACAGACTTACACAGATAAGATTGTGCTGTGGTGTAAAACAAAAGAAAAATATAAACGTTACTGAACTTATTTGCCATGCTATGTGCTTTAATTAAAAGATCCAGGCTTGTGTAAGTTGCATACACATATTCTATGAACAATGGAAGCACTAATTAAAGACTGGAGGTTCAGTAGTGAAGATTTAGATCAAAAAGAAGCTTTAAGGCCATGAACAGCAACAGCTTCTGAAATGAACTGCATAAACATGGAGCTAGCAAAGTAAAAGTAATTGTCCACAGGAAACATTGAAAACACAGAAAAGTTGCTAAATGTAAACAGACATTTATCTGAGATTTCTTCTAAGCTAATATTCTGATTGTACAAGATATAAAACTTACAGAGGAGACAAAGAAAGTAGATTTAAAATTCAGATTTGACAGGAATATTAAAACTTCAAAATACAACAAAGGGACATACATGATGTTTTGCAATAAAATAACTTTATATAAATTTCTCCCTGGTACAAACTTCTTGTTAATGTATCTAATCAAGTGGAACTTAGTCTGCAATGCCCTGCTTATGTCTAAATAATGTCACATATGCTCACCAAACTTCACTAAGTTGTGACTGATGTAAAATGTTTAAAATTGATTATTTCTGTTTGTTTACATTTTTAAGGAAGCAAAAATTTGGTCATATTAGGATGTCAAGATTAGCCGTTTTTTCAATAATCACGAATATTTTCTATCATGGTAGATAAACCGCAAACACGTCTTGCATCCTACAGTATGTGCCAGCGGATACAGGTCATAACTCACGCTAAGTTGAAAGTTGCTGAAGTTAGCAGAGGAAACAGCGCTTCAGGACTATCAATCCAAAGAATCAAGTCGGGGGATGTTTTAAAGACGACCAGGGCTTTGTGCGGGCTAAGTATCTAATATGCAAAACGTGCCTTTGAAAAGTTGCTGCTAAAAGTGCTAAAACATCTTACATGATCCATCAACTTCGATACACCCTTCCCTCGCCGTGTCCAAGTAAAGGAAAGAACAAAGTAAATAATGTCCTCGAGAGAATGTTGCGCGGCTCACGCCAAAAATAAACTAGTATTTTTGCTTCATTTAACATAAACTCTGATCTGAAAGTAAAACGAAAGTAGAGACAAGTGCATGCAAACATTAATATAGTGACATCCCTAGTCATAGCACGTTCAATGGAGACAAACTCTGTAATGGGCTTATTTACTTAGTTTCTTTGTCTCATCTGTGGCTCGTGGTGCAGTGATGAGCAGGATTCTGCAGTAAACACAATCTCAAGGTCAGTCAGATTAGACTGGAGCAGTGATATCTAAAACAAAAGAGTTGGATTTATAGCAACAGCACAAACAGATCTTTGTACGTCTGGAACCTGGCTTCAAAACATGTATTTTGACCATGACTCAAAAAGGCTGGGAAACACTGTGTTGATAACTCCTAACATATCCTGAGGTCCTGGCCGGCCGCCCCGAGTGCTGCTGCGTAGTACAATACTTTACAGCTAGTCTTTCCAGTCTCCTGTGGCTGGAAGTGATGCCACTGGTTTAAACAGGGGGCCAGAGCTGATATCATCTGACCCGAGCGCTCTTAAGTCTGTTAAGTCTGCACATGAGAAAGACAGACCACGTCGTTAACACAAAGGGGCTTTTGAGGAAGACTAGGATCTCGGACAGCGCTGGGAATCACCTCGAGAAAGGGACTGCCTGGGTAACATTTCACTTTCTCTAAGCCACGGGGAGAAGGTCAAGCCTCCAGAGAGACAGAGAGAGAGAGAGAGAAGAGAGAGATGATGGTGCAAATATATATGTATAAGGCTGAGTCAAGATAGCAAAGTTCACTGTATTTTTATCATATTTTGATGATCTATATACAGTAAAGTACCGAAATATCATCCTTATATCCTTAGTTGAGAGTTTACAACATAACTTTAATACACTTGTGTCTTTAATAAGCTCTTTGCGAAGCTTTTTCCTTCTATAAATGATGTACTTGATCATGCATTTTTGCATATCTTCAAAACACATTCTAGCTATGCAGTCCTTTAGTTGTTTAGTTGATTAATGGCGTCATACTCGGCCAACTCGTTGTATTACTTTGCAACAAGAGTAGTGATCATCATCAATCATTGAACTAATCTGCACTTTTAGTGGTAAACATGGCTTGCTACTCTTCTTCTGTATAAAAAAAACAACTTCCATTGCATTTTAGTGTTTATAAGAACAGTTCAGCTCAGCTACATGGTCACTTTCTAGTTTTGAGAACTCTAAAAAGGGGGCAAATCTTTAGCCGACCAAGAATTATGCATGTTTACTACATCCCTACAACTTTCACAACATATTAGGGCTGCAACTAACGATTATTTTTATGAGTTGGGCGATTATTCTTTTGATTAATCAATGATAGAATACAACATTTTGACAAATTAGAGCTAAAATAATGTTGTTTGAGGACGTCCTGGAGATGTACAGTAGATTTAGGGTTGTCAGAAGTATCACAAATCAGATAATAATCAAAACTAAAACTGAGACTGAAACAAGATTCTCATTCGATACTCATGGATACTTTAAAATTACATTAACAGGACCATTTTTTTATTTTCTGAAGAGTTTAAGAATGAGTCTGAGCTTTATCAAAGCTTTTAAAACCAAAAAACCTTGACGTTAAAAGAGCATTTTTAATTATCATTGTAGTATCATAACCATATCAAGAATCAAGACAATTACATTCAATTTGGCAACACTTGATCAGCTAGTCAGCTGATGACTAGTTTTTACATCAAAACCCACTCAATTTACACAGTTTTTATGTAATTTCTGTTCAATCTGAAGTTTTCCACAGCTCATGGCCTTTTGGAACCTAAAGAAAGACCAGTTAACGATTATTGTATTACTAATTGGTTAATAATTATTCAATAAACACGTAGTCGTGATTAATCAATTAACTTGTTGCAGCCCTACAACATATCAACTGGATATTTTGCCCATCTTTACTTACTGTAAATGTGTTGCCACTACTTTGCACTGTCTTTCTTAAAAAATAAATATCAAGTAATGAAGTCGTGCGCATTTGATTCAAAGTTTTACACAAGAGAGGCTTTGAAAAAACATACTTGGTTGTGAATCTATCTGAAGACAAAAGTTGAATATAACATCAGTATAAGTGTTTGGTTAATGAATGTGTGAAGTGCAAATAGTTACATTCCAGGTAATTAACAAAGCTCTTAAAGGTATTGAACTAAAATCTAAAAGTGTATTCATTAATTCAGAATAGTATGAAGTGAATGTAAAAATGTACCGACAGCTAAAAGCACAAGTCCAGTCCCACCTCTGCAGCAGGAGCAGTCCACAGTCATAAAACCCTCTTGTCCTACATTCATAATCACTCAAAATGGACCCATTACTTTTGCTTTAATCCGTCGGAGGGTTTTCCATTAGCCGCGACGCGCTGGATTTCACATCGACTTGTACGGCGCGAATCAAAGGAAAACACTGCTGACATAACGACACGGCGATAATGGCAGAGCAGCAGCCGGAGTAATGTTAGTACTAGTGGTTAAAGTAGTACTTTTGATTAACAAAAAGAGTTATAGAATGAATGAGAGATTGTTGTCATGGTAACCTAGACTAACTAACATCCAGCGTCAGTAGTCAGTAGTTTAGGTTGAAAAATTCTACTGAAAAAGTCATTCAAACTCATATGAAGATGTGATTTTAATGACAATTTAAGGGATTAAATACTCTGATAACTGAACCTTTTCATATTTGGACTAATGTTCTACCAAACTATTAGAAAAATTAAAAATAGCTTAATAATTAAAGAAATATCCACACAGGCAAGTGGAGTTCTGCATAATTAGAATTAAAAATGTATCGTGATATGTTACTTTCTTTTCTTTAAAGGACAAATAATATGCAAAAATAACTTTTTGAGTTCTAATCATGATATAACATTGCTTCCTCATGAAAACACAGCTGGAGTTCTGTTTATGAGATACTATTCTTTTCCTCTGAGCCTAAAAAATGTCCATTTCAATTGCCAGATTTGTGATGTCATATGTACAGTGTTACCAAAGAGGGGGTCGCAAAGCAAAAGCTGAGGGTCGCAAGATGATTTCAAGATGTAATTTACAATTATTTGGTATTTAAGGTGTCTTTTTTTACTGTAGCATCTTGTTTGACTGAATTTTAAAACAAATGCATTTTAGACCAATTTAAATGGCTTTTCAACTAGACATCCATTTTATTTTGTTGTGGGGGTTGCGAGTTGATTACATGGTTGTTTTGAGGGTCTCGGTCTGAAAGTTTGGGAACCCCTGCATAAGTAATCTTCTAAAATTTGCATTGTTTTTTAAGTTCATAAATTAGACTAGTTTTGAGATTGTATGCAGCATTATTATTATTATTATATATAGTTTATTTCTTCTATGTAATTTCCTTTGCAGTGAGCTCTAACTCGTTTCCTGATGTGGGGAAACACAACTCATGTTCATACACAAAATATCAAAGTAAAAGTTATCAACAACAAAAAATCATATGTGTGGTTCAATCAAATAATTGTACGACCTTGTTTTCTTGCATTCTTTGAATACACTTTATAAAAACTTATTAGGTAACATTAGACCTGTGCTTAGGTCTTTGCACTGGCTTCCAGTGGCTCAGAGACTTTAAAACAGCTCTACTTGCATTCAAGTCTCTCCATGGACTAGCACTAAAGTACATCTCTGACATGTTAGTGCCTTATGAACCATCTCGAACTCTGAGGACCTCAGGGACCGGCCTCCTGCTTGTGCCCAGAGTCAGGACTAAACATGGACCAGAGTCAGGACTAAACATGGGGAATCAGCGTTTCAGTTTTAGGCAGCTAAGATCTGGAACAGTCTTCCAGAAGATGTAAGACAGGCTTCTACTGTGACAATGTTTAAATCTAGGCTCAAAACATTTTTTTTATCTGTGCATATGACTGAAATACTGTGTCTGCACTCTTTATTTCTTTACTTCTTTTAAAGTAAATTTTATGCTGATTATTTAATAATGTTGTATTGTAGTTTGATGCATTTTCCTGCCTTGTAAAGCACTTTGAATTGCTTTGTGTATGAATTGTGCTATACAAATAAATATGCCTTGCCTTGCCTAATTAAGTAGTAATTAAGTAGTTTTTTCATTCATAAATTTACCATTTGTTTATGAAAAATTAAGGCTGAATTTTGCTTTATTCATTAATCAATCATTTCTTGAGGATAATGAGGTTTTTATTAAGGTTTAATTAAGGCTAAGTAAGGTGTATTTATCATTAGGTTTTACCCAATTTTGCGGCTGTTCCACTTACAAGAGACCAGAACAACAGAAGCCACACTTTCTCTCTTCAAGCCAGTACTTACGGAACATGGTGTTGAACTGCTGTGGGTTGAGGTTCCACTTGCCCCAGGGCGTCTTGTGGCCCTTGGACTGGGCGTAGTGGGCGTGGTTAAACTCCGGCTCTGTCCCGAACGAGTCCAGCACCCGCAGCATGCACCTTTACAGAACAAACACAAAAAGACAGCTGTTTAATATATTTATCTAAGCACAACGCCGGCTTTTACAACTTCACTCCCTTCAGAATCAATAAAGCTTAAGAGCAGCAATAAATCTAGTCCACGCACATATACAAGTGTAAATAAATATATTTGCCGGTACAAGACAAAGAGAGAGAGCGCTTCTGCACAAAAATCACTGCATGGGAGACAAAGTACACCTCATATTATCTTCAGCAAACATCTTTTAAAGCCATTTATGTAAACAGCAGCTTGTTTTTTTTCCATAGTAATTTGGACAGAATCAATCTCTCATTACAATTTTTTTTTTATCAACATCTAGCCGTAGATTTTGGTTGCTATGTAACAGTTATGGAAACACCTCTTCATATGCCATATTTTCTGGACAAAGATCCCAATACATGCAGCTCCACTCCGCCCGTCGGAGGAGCTGTGCAGAGCTATTGTCAATGAGAAAAGTTACACATCCGTCACATCGGCTCCGCAAGAATCCGCCACAGCTAAGAAAGTAAACGTCTGGAATTACAAAGTAAAAACACTCCACGTGGACTTTAGTTTGATCAGATTACAAAAAGTTCGTAGTTTTACCTAAGTTTCTTCGATGTTTGGACACAGCAGCTGTTAACTACATACTATGCCGCTGAAACACGTTATAGAATTCATTCTTGTAGGAGTTTAGCCTAATTATTACCCTCAGTCAAGGAGAAAACACATGTATGCTAAACTGATCTGCGCTAAAGAGCGACCTCATGAAACACAGGCGTTGTCTGCGCTCCTAATATAGTTATTTGATCTTCAACGAGGACTTTTATTTCACAAAAATCATGCCCAGCAGAGCGGACTGGAGCAGAGACAGTGAGTGAGCAGTCTGCGGCAACTGTCGGAGGAAACAAGCAAAATGTTTAGTGAATTCCTAAATATAAGCATATTCATTATGTTTAAATTAAAAAATGTGGTCTAACCTGTCATATGCACTTTAAACAAACTGCAATAAAAAATGTTGTCATGGGGAAAGTGTTGGGCAGGTTAACATTTTATAGTCATTGTAAATAAGCCATGCTAAACAGAAAGAGCATATATCAGGGGTCACCAATAAGATTTCATCGAGGTCCAGTTGGGGGAAAATTTCCAAGCCAAGGTCCGGAACTTCACGGCGAAGTTACTTTTAAGACATTATTAAATTTGACTTTATAATTAAAAACAATTACAAACATATTTATATTTTCACAATATCCCACATAATTCTATTTTACAATAAAGCTTTATTTCTAATGAATTATTCTAGGCTACTTCCCTTTTAAAAATGTATTTGATGGATGAATCTTTATGGAGAACAGTGTTTTTACATTGATCAGAGCTGATCACTGAGTCTGTGATGGAGTTATTCTAACTCTGTTCTGACTCGAGCCTATTCTGTCCCACGTCTGTCTCTCTCTGTGTCTCACTGGTCAAAGTAGTCACTGAATGAAGCCATGTGATTGGCTGATTGGCGATAGGACACACGCGATAACCCTCTCCAACTTTACGAATGAAGAATCACACAAACAGCGCTCTGAATCGTGTCCATTACACGCACACAAACGCGTTCTCTAAATACAATGAACCTGCAGAGCCAGAGTCGGCACTGCATCGTCACGAACCGCGTTTCTGTCTTTGGCGCTGTGCCAAATGTGAGAAGAACGAGTCACAGGCACAGCGGCGATGTTGTACCGCGTACTTTACGCGGACACACAAACGCGTTCTTTAAATACACTCTGCAGACCCAGACTGTACCGCACCGATGTGAACCGCGTATTTCTGGCTCTGGCGCTGTGCCAAAAGTGAGAAAGACGAGTCACAGTGGCGATGTGCGCGCGCTTCCATTGATGCGCTCAGTCTGCACAGCGCTTCTTAAAAGAATCACGTCTACATTCTCCAGCCTTTCTGCGAGTGTTTGGCAGGAGGGCTGCGCGGTCCGGTCCGGACGGGGCGGCGCTTGGGTCCGGATCCGGACCGGAGTCCGCCTTTCGGTGACCTGGGGCATATATCGTGCAGCCCAAGCTTGGACAAAGCTTTGCAAAGTTTGAGTTAAGGGGCTTCATCTGCGTGAATAGATTAAAGAGAAGCTATACGTTTTATTAGAAATGATTGTGTGGCTATAATTCTACGATCAAGAGGTAAAAAAAACAACATCACATTTAAGTCTCTACATAATCGTAATTCACGCTAAAACAAACCTAAAACAGAATGCATGCTACCTTCATGAATGACTTAAAATGTCATTGTTTATTTCAATATGTAACTGTTTGAAGTCTGGTAAAAAAAACAACATATATTACTAATGTTGTTTTGTTTAATTTGAATGCCCAGAAAAAACTCTTAATTGTGGGGTCATTTTTCTTTAAAAGTGGTTCAGAGGTAAACTCTGCAACTTAACTTTGAAGTCAATGATTACAAAAACTCCAGGACATTTGCATGTTCTCAACCCACGGTATACCTCCTTTAAAAATTTAAATTTACCTCATAACATCTACAATTTGACACCGCTTGCTCTCTTGAAGTCACAACAAACCGTATCATCTCCATTCTCCTCTCTACCTCCGCTGTGAGCCAGATGCTGCCCAGCTGTGTGTGTGTACCGCGGTCTGCCCTGAGAGAGAGAACAGGCATGGAAACCTCTCCGACGAGCTCCAGCAGCAGCAACAGCAGCACGAGCACATGTCGCCCAAACGCAAAATCAACCCGCTCCCCCGACACCGCCGCCAGACGGGACGCAAGGAAAACACGGCTACTGGAGCTCAATGAAAAGTAGTGAATAAGACAATTTGGGGGCGAAGTATGTAATATAGCAGCGGTCCCCAACCTTTTTTCTTGTAAGGACCGGTACAGCCACAAACTTCTTTTCCAGGGACCGGTCGAGGTTGGGTAGTGCCAATACAGCAATGTAAAATGCGGAAAAAAAAACTATTATTGTGTATATTTTTAGCTCACTTATTGCTTGAATTTGAAGTTTATTGGATTACGTGGCACTATAATGTCATAGTAAAGCACAAGGAAATAGTATTATACTATAAATAGCAATACAATGAATATTAAAGAATCTTCAGGGGCCGGTAGCAGATGGCCCGGACCGGTTTGGGCCCGGACGGTGGTTGGGACCCCTGTAATATAGTGAATGTTAACACGATCAGAGAGATGCTAATGCTACGCCCTTAGCGCAGGCGCTCCGGCAACAGCTAAATCATCACCATAACAACAGATAAGCAAATTTTTGACTGCTGTAACAGAACTACAATTTAAGACTTTTTCAGGCCTTAATCAAGATTTTACGATTCACAGATGAGCTGTTTCAGTTTGTAGCCCAACATGGAGCCGCATTTTAAGCAGTTTTAGCACACTTAACTTTGTCTATAAGCTAAAGCAAGCTTACCATCTTCTGTAGACACGACTCTTTCTTATAAATGTGAAAATCAATATTTTTTAACACTCCAAGTAAATGACTATATATTGAATTAATTTTCGAAAAATACCAATACATATTTTTGTATGACATAAGAATATATGAAAATCAGAGCTGAAGTTAGTTGTCAAATGAAGTAAATACACCTATCACGCTGTCAAAAGAAAGAATCATGAAATCTCCACAGGTTTAAGTTAGGCTTTAAACTGAAACTGAAGCAAAGTCAAGTCCAGCTCTAAAGCAGAAGCAGGTAATTTCATTTTTCCCCCTATTGTACTTTGACAGCTGTTGTGGTTAAGCTACAAACACCCATATATCAAAATAGCACTTGGAGATTGCATCACGTTTCAGCTGAATCTCACGACTTCCAAGGAACAAAGGCATCAGACGTATTTCATAACCGAAAACACCCGTCAAGTCATCTCAATTTAAGCGGCCACATTTCAGATTCAACAGCCAAAACATTCCCATAAGGCCCATTACTACACAGTTATGCACTTTTAAGCAGTTTCCCAAGAATATCTGTACCTGAGAGCTGCTGCGAGCCAACACCGCTGAGACAAAACAGATGGAGCGGCAGACGCACAGATTAATGACCAGTTTATATCAAATGTAGCTTAATACGGTCCTTATTTTAGATCGAATCACATGAATTTTTTAAAGTGTCAAAAGAGAAATACAGCTGTGCAGCCAACAGTGTTTTATTAGCAGATTGTCCCAGTTTCCAGAAACGGTGGCGGCCAATTTGTAGCTATAAATTTTTATTAGACTTGCTACTCTGGCTAATGAACTTTACGTGTTATTGTCGCTCTTTGGCTGAAGTAGAAATAGTCTTTAATTTGAAAGGAGATATAAGCGAGGTAGATTTAGTTTGGAGAAAAAGCGGTGAGGTGATAAAATGTGGTACAACCAGTGTTACTACCTGGCATTTTACAAGAGTTTATACAAGCCGATTAGTCAGTGAAAGGAGCTTTGTAGTAAAAATAAAAGCAGGTAGGTGTAACTTTTTTGGAGCGTTTAACTCTCTAGTGCATCTGTAATACAATCCAGTAAATAAAGAGAATTGAAATTTTATCCCAGTGATGCCAAACTGATATCTGTCTGGATTTTTCTACACAGTTGAGTCCTGAGTTTGACAAGCTTTTTAATGCTTTCTAATCCATTTTTATTACACATTTCATGCCATAAGTCAAAATAAGACATTGTTTAATGGACTTTGTGAGAATTCCAGTTCTATTATTTTAGTATATAACCTTGGCAATGCGCAACATCTGAGAAAAAGCAATGGACTGTTAAAGCTGAGATGGAAGATCAAGAATGTCTGTGCTCTTCGCCGTCTAACTCTTTCATACTAAAACTCTGCTTTCAGTGGGATCATGTTGAGGCTTTTATTGTGCAGGAGACACAGGAAGTGAGACTTTAACAAGCGGAGTCTTGACATCACAACTAACGCAGACTTTTGTGGTTTGATGGACTACTGTGTTGTATATTTTAACAACATGAGAGGACAGACATTGCATTTTATGAGTGTGGACCGTGAGTTTAGCACAAAGACACAAAATTGTCAGAATTCATCGCCTGCAAGCTTTGAAACTGAGGACTGCATTCTCCTCCATCTTCTCCTCTGTCCTGAGGTAAATAAACACATGCTGTGACTGAGAGTGAGTGAGACAGAGAAGCGATCTCAAAACAGCGGTCTGCGGTCTACAACAGCAGCATTGTGCATTTGACAAAAGGTTTGAACGTTAACATTCAATATTGCCATGTTGTTAAGCCTGGACACAATCAAACAGCCATAAAAATAACATTTCCTGAGCATTTATAGATTAGTGAACACATTTTACAAGTCTTATAAAGTTTTAGATGTGTGACCATGGTATAAGTGGATAAACAACTTGGACGTGCATTAGACGTGGTGTTCTTGACTCCGCGTCGTATATTAGACATAGTGTTCTTGACTCCGCGTCGTGCATTAGACATAGTGTTCTTGACTCCGCGTCGTGCATTAGACATAGTGTTCTTGACTCCGCGTCGTATATTAGACATAGTGTTCTTGACTCGCGTCGTGCATTAGACATAGTGTCTTGACTCCGCGTCGTGCATTAGACATAGTGTTCTGACTCCGCGTCGTGCATTAGACATAGTGTTCTGACTCCGCGTCGTGCATAACATAGTTTTGTCTCTTAGACTGTTTTGTCCGTCGTGCATTAGACATGTGTTCTTGACTGCGTCGTGCATTAGACTAGTGTTCTTGATTGCGTCCATAACTATGCTTGTCGTTGCATAGACATAGTGTTCTTGACTCCGCTCGTCATTAGACATATGTTCTTGACTCCGCGTCGTGCATAGACATATGTTCTGACTCCGCGTCGTGCATTAGACATAGTGTTCTTGACTCCGCGTCGTGCATTAGACATAGTGTTCTGACTCCGCGTCGTGCATTAGACATAGTGTTCTTGACTCCGCGTCGTGCATTAGACATAGTGTTCTTGACTCCGCGTCGTGCATTAGACATAGTGTTCTTGACTCCGCGTCGTGCATTAGACATAGTGTTCTTGACTCCGCGTCGTGCATTAGACATAGTGTTCTTGACTCCGCGTCGTGCATTAGATCTCTCGGCACCTTACTTAACACTCTAAAATGTATTGTATATAAAACACATTTTTATAGGAAAGGCCGCCCTCTTTTTAAACCAAATATTATTGCTAATTTTAAGCATAAAATACTTCAATTATTTTTTGTCACCATAAATCAATCTTTATGTGGCCTAAATGATTCTTAAAATCTTAATGTACATTATAAATAATTGCATGACAAGTGATTAATCGAACAAAAAGAAAGAAAAAAAAATCCTTGACTAGTCGACTACTAAACTTTTATTTGGGGTTGCACAAATAATTCCTAAAACATAGTAAAATAACTTCTTTGTGGTTTTGTGGAAAAGCTAGAACAAAGCTAACCCTTAGCAAACCAGTAAATAAGAACAAATATTGTATATTTCCAGCTACAATATTTGGAAGATGAGTTGTAAACTGGATTATTTGTTTGGAGGTGTAATATGATCTTACACTGCGTAGATTTAAGCTATAAAGATGTCTACATTAAATAAACAAAGTCAATTGATCCTCTGACACAAATTGAATGAATGAAAGAGGTTGTCACAATAACCCACATTTAAGAATTAAGAATTATTTATGGTAAAAAAACAGATAATCCATTGCATCATGTATGTAGCTGAATGTATTTTTCCAACCTCAGTAATAATAGTTCTTTTATAAACAGTGCATACTCCTGACACATTTTCTGCCGCTTTGCTAATGCAGATAAAAGTGCGCCGCCTCAGCCCCATTATGTTTGAGCATGAAAGGATTAAATGTGATGGAACAATGAGGCAACTCAGAGAAGAGAACAGCCTAAAAACAAAGCACCGAGCATGTCCCATACAAATAAGGCCGCAAGATTTTACACTGCAAAACTCTACACTCTTCATATGCTGCAAGACGCTATGGGATGTTACTAAAATATGATGTAATAACTGTCTGAAATGGTGGATTAATTTTTATAATTAACTTTTTTAGTGTTTTTTTCTGTTCTAACATTGTTTTCTCATAAAAAAAAAAACAGCTGGAGTTTGCAAAATACTAATCTTTCCTTTCTGAGCCTCAGAAAACACTATTCTGAATTTCCTAGATGAGTGATATCATAGGTGTGTAGCATTAGCATTTCAGTCAAGATCGGTTTGATTATTTCAACTGTCATTTATTTTCCAGACAGCAGACAATGCTTTAATGTATGAATCTTAAAAGACCGCAAGCAGATTAGTAACTGATTTCTGACAAGAGAAGCTAAACAAACAAAGAAACAAAACTCAATTCCTAATGTGGGAAACACATTCCTGTTAATGGGTGCCTGTATTTAAAGTTTTAAAAGACAAGAACAAGGCAAATAGAACATTATACTTATTGTATTCTATATCTACATATTTGACACACACTGAACAAAAATATGAACATTTTCATGAGCTGAACTCACAATTTGTCTAAACCTTTGCTATTGAGCACTTCTCTTTGCTGAGATAATCCATCTCACCTCAGAGTTGTGACATATCAAGATACTGATAAGACATCATGAATAGTAAATGGTGTCCTATTATGTTCCCACATTTTCTACAGGCATCTGAACTTTGGCAAAATCTTGTGTGAGACCAGGATTTGTCTCACTGCCTTGTGTCCTTTTACTGAAGGTTGCCACAATAAAAGGACAAATCTCAGCTTTTGCACACTGTACAGTGACACATTCAACTGGAAGTACTGCAAGTGTTGTCTTTATATGTATGTATCCTGTGCGCATTTTAAACTCTCCACAGATCTGTGGTCTCTGCGTGGAAAAAACAAAACACAAACTTCCACAAACTTGAAAAATTTCTCATTTCTCTCAGCTCAAATCTCTCTCTGCCTCATCTTTGAGAATTTCCGATTGGATTGCATTTTGTTTCTCTTTTTTTAATCAAGTCTTTTCTATAAATCACAAAGTACCGTAAAAAAAAACTTATAAATGACCTGTAGCTTGACCTGGAAGCATCACAAGCTTGTTTCCATAGAGATAGATAAGTTAATGCTAGGAAAAGCACCAATTATATTCACCTTATTCTGCCCGCCCACTTTTCTTGACAGCAAACTTCTGGTTTAGCTGTGGTAAGCTTAAATTGCTAACTTGGGCATTAATTTTATTTTGTAGTTACTGTATTTGACATGCTAATTGTACAAACAAAGCTAAACAGGAAGTGTGCTGCCAAGAAAAGTGGTGGAGCGAAATAAGGTGAACATGGACAAACAAACAGGCTACACACCCTTTTTATAGAAAAGCTTTTGTCATCTCATTCTGCAAACGAAAATCTCTGCTTTTTGTTTCGACATAACTCAGCGTTTAAACTGTGAGAAGGCAATCTGTCTGTCTACTCCTGTGGGTTTCAGTCAATGTGAAAAATAAAATCAAGAGAAGATTGAGATGGCTTTGCAGAGGGGAAAAAGAGGGATTTGGGGGCTTTAAGGCAACAAAGGCAATTGAAGGCAAACATAATAAGAGACTTTGGGAGAAAAGGGAATGAGGAGTGGAAATAACAAGCAGAAAATGGATAGAGAGAGTCCTGGAGGAAGCACTGTGAAAGAGTTTAGTGGCTCCGAGGCACAGCGATGGGAAAAACAGGGCCCGACGCAAAATGATCAAGTCTGAGGGAGTTTGTTAAGGCAAAATAGTGGAACTTTAGCATTGTAATGAGCAGGCCAGCATATGTACACATTTGCATATAAAACACAATGTGAATAGCAAGTTCTATTTGTACAACTCAAAAGTAAGTGGGTTTGTAAAAATAAGTTTAAACTAAGCTAGAGCTGCATGTAAGCGGTTTATTTTTAAATTGTCAGACTTTAGTGTTAACATCACAGACAAACACATCTTTTTATAAACACACTTTGGTCCTTTGATGAAATATCCTCCTCATTTGTAAAGTATTTAAAATGTTTTCAGAGAAAACCACCAACAACTCACTGTTCACTGCCTGATTTCAAAGTTGCTGTTATTTTTAATTCTGAGGTAGAGAAACCTCATAGAAATGAACTAAACAGGAAAGGAAGTTAGCATTTTGAAAATGAATAAGCCAACTGACATCTGTGTACAGAGCCAATTCAAGTCATTTTAACCAGTCGAGCAAGATTAAAGAGCTTGTGACAATTTTTTTATTTTAACTTTTTGATAGATTATTACTTGTAAATATAAATAATAGCTATAGATCTAAACCGGGGGTGTCGAACTCATTTTGACAAAGGGACATATTTTCATCGTGGTTGTCCTTGAGGGGCCAATTGTACCTTAAATTAACAATACTAATCTTTGACATACTACAAACAATAGTCTCTGTATTTGATTTTTGTGTATTTTCTGAAGCATCAGTTACTAAATAAACATCCACATTAGTCTGAAAAATGACTTAATCTAACAAATTATTTGTCTGAAACTTAAAAGTAAGACACCAAGATTATTCCTGGCACAAATATAAGATTCAAGTAAAACCTAAAAGACCTGGAGAGCCGCATAAAATGATGTGAAGGGCCGTATCTGGCCCCCGGGTCTTGTGTTCTAAACTGTTCTAAACTGATGACATCGCACTGCACTTTTTAAGACCCTGTAAACATATTTATAAAAAATTTGAGTATTTTTCTAGTTGTTAGTGTTTTTTTTTTATTATTTATTTCATGCTAGGTAACTGCATCAGAGCTGAGGTGAGCGCGACATGCTAGGAGCATAAAAGTTATTAAACTTGATCATAAACTTGGTCTCGAGATCACTTTTTTAAGGTCTTGGTCTGTCTCACACATTTGGACTTGGTCTTATCTTGAACTGGTCTGGTTTTGACCAAGCGTGCTTCAGGACTTCATGATCCATCACAGTCACCTGTCCACACACAGTTTGCAAAAAGCACTGCACATTAAGATCATGTAGACACTGATAATTGTATAAAAGGGTGGTCTTGATTTGGTCTCGATGGACTGTGGTCTTGGTCTTGTCTCGGTCTTGTCTCGGGACTGTGGTTTCGGAAAGGTCTTGATCTCGATTACTGCGGTCTTGACTACTACACTATTCTGCGGTCAAGATTTCAAAATAACAGACAAGCTTGTATCACTTGCTGTCTCACGAAGAGCTTGGAGTCACCACTTAAGGTTTTTTACATTGTGCAGAGGACACCCGCTTAACTTAGACTTAACTAAGGAAAACAACCATTAAAAAATGAGCAAGCAAGCCAGTTCTTAACCAAAAGCAGCTGCAAACAGTCTCAAATAAGTTGTACACTGAGATTCTACAGATTAACCCAGGACCTGGAAAAAAACGCCTTGGCCTTGTATTGTATTTCCAACGCTGTGAGAGTTTGACATTTGCAGAAAGGAAAATACATCAAAATAGCACCTGGACGCTGCATTAGCTTTCATATGAATCAACTTCCAACTTACCACCAAAGCCACAAACGCATTTCAAAACAAAAGCTGGTGACAAGTCGAGGGAACCATGAAGGCTATTAGTGTTGGGTGGATATATTGTTTTAATTCTTTTCCTGCTTAGAAACATAAACAGAACTAAGTAAGGCTTTGTTTAGAGTTCTAAGTAGAGAAACAAAGAGAAAATAATACAGACTCACATAATCTATTGATCTCCCATGACACCTTATGTTCAGACAAATTTGTTAAAAGTTAAATAATGTAATTGTGTTATTTGTAAAGCTGATTATGTTTAGGTTTATGGGAATGTAAATGTACTCACTGGTAGTGGACCCAGGACGGCCCGAGAGTCTTCTTAAACTGCGTCAGTCCCACTATGTCGATGTAAATCAGCTCCACGATCTTGTCTCCCTGAGTGGGGCAGCTGGACTTGTTCCCCATCACCTTACGCATGATCCTGCGCAAAAACAAACAGGAAAACATGTAAATTACAATAACAGTCAACTCATTTGTCGAGGAGTGACCCTTAGTAGAAAAAAGTTTCAAAGTTGTCATTTTGAATTTCTAAAGATGGAGACGTTTCGACTCACATCCAAAAGTCATTTTCAATCTGAAGGAAGTGACAAAACGTGTTAGTTCCCAAGTAGTCAGGATAATTAACAAGAGAATGCTAACACAGTGAAGGCCAATGGTCCCCAACTTTTTTCAGCTCACGAGCTACTTTTAGACTGAGCGCTGTCTGAAGATACAAATTACATTTTACTTAATTAACGATGTTAAAAACTTAGATTTTTAGACTAGTCTAGTTTGGACACAGTGTGAGCAGGTGGGAATCTGTGGTTCTACCTGTCTCGTCCTGCTCCTCTCCTCTTTTGAGCGCGTGCATTCAGAAGCCGCGCTGTCAACTTGTGCTGTGCAGCTACTGTGCGTTCCAGCGAGCCGACAATGGAACATTTCTGCTGCCACATCGAACTCGCATTTGTAGATCACGCCTGTAAATTGTGGTTGCAGACTGTGATTATAGTTCGCGCTTGTATCTCGCAGTTAAAGTTCAATTAAACAGACTGGGCTTTGGGATTGACTCCCACTACTTCCACTACCTCGGTGACCTACCTTGTTGACCACTGGTCTAACTGGGCATCAGTCACAACTAGTACCCACCAAAGGACAAAAATCAGAACAGTAAAAAAAAAAACAGCCTTCTATCAGATTGAAAATCATTTTCAGATGTGAGTTGAAACACCTCAATCTTCAAAAACGCTGTCCAGATGACACCTTTGAAGCCTCTTTTATATGTCAACACAATTGTTTAAATAGAACTGGCGAAACTCAAAAAACATGAGCAAATAATACACAAATAACAGCGGAAACAGATTTGTATGTACAGTATATAGATTTGTAAAACAAACTATGCTGCCGCACCCATAATTCACATAATGCAGAGCACATAGGACATCTGCTTTGGGAGCACCACAGTCGAGCCGAGCGGTGCCTCAAGTGACAAAAGTCTAATGCATCTGATCATTCACAGCCCAGAATGCAAACTCAAAGACTTAGAAAAGATAAACATGTTTTATCAGAAGCTTGCATCAAATGGACGAAAAGAAGCAGCAAATTCAGTAATTATCACAGTGAAATACACAGTGAAATTGTACAAATTTTTGTTCATTTTTTTAAGAAGCAACAAAAAAACATATCTCTATTTGTCTTGATAAAGGTTTCATTAGACTTTGGTATTTCTGTTCAAAAAGTCCAGTGCAAAGATGCTGCAAGTAAAGAAAAACGTGAGGCGTCTGTACAACAATGATCATGCCTGAATGGTGATGTATTGATTGGACACTCACTCTTTGAGCTCGGCGATGGAGGCGGAGATGCGGACTTCGTGACCCAGCAGGTACAGGGTCGTGATGAGGTCGCTCCACTGCACCAGCTCGCCCAGAGGACCACCACTGAAGGCGTTCTCCGCGATCTTAAACCCGGACTCTTTGGTCAGGAGGCCTAAGTGGACCAGGACCTGAAGGACAAGACACAAGAAATAGCACTACATGTCACTAAATAAATTGTTATGGATATCTTTCTAGCATATTTCCTTTTTGGTCAGTCAAAACAAAAAAGACATATTCATTAATGGATGGATTATCTAGCAAAGAGAAGTGCTCACTATCATAGATTTAAACACATTTGTGAACAATGTTTGAGAGAATTTTTGAGTGTGATGCTGATGTTATATATCTTTAAGTTCAGCTTGTGAAAAATTAGAATTGCAGACCTATAAAAGTCAACCAAAATGTTATTAGTCAGCTACATGTTTTATTTAAAGTATAAATTTATTTATGAACAAAAGCAGGAATTAAGGGCATCAAGCTTTTTTTCTGAAGATTTTGAAAATTAAGTTTCCCTCAAATGTCTGTAAAAAAAGTCACAGTTTACTAAAAAATATTAGTAGTAATATTATAGATTTGCAAGCTTCTGTCATGCCGCCCTTTTAGTCGACTAATCCAGCGGTTGTCAAGCATAGTGTGTTGCTTTCAAATTGTAGGAATCATTGCTCATTTCTTCATACTACCATTTTTTTAATTTAACCTTTTATTAAAAATTTTAAATACTAAACTTCTGAATTTTCATGTGATGCAGTATTACAAGGATTACACCTACAGGGTTGTTTTCTTTGGTTGACTACAGCTCTAAAAGACTGTGAGCAACTTCTGCATTAGGCCAGAGTAATTAAAGGTGCAGAAGCTCATTTTCACACTGCAGAGGCAATTTAGGTTTAAAATGCGACAACTTCCTCTTATACATCCTTTAAAACATAGATGAACAAGTTGGTTGTGACTATGGCTTAAAAAGCACTTTTAACAAACAGCAAAATGAATCTGGAGAAGACTACCCAAGCACAGCCAATCAGAGAGCGCATTCAGCTCCTGATTAGAAATAAAGAAATTATTATTCAATTCAAATAGTACATAATGACGTAAGCTGAATTTATATTATATATCCAAGTGGCTCACAAATGTTACTGTGTTACATGTTACAAGCTAATAATTCAACTAAATATTTGTGATTTCAATTATGTTCCAAGTAATCGTCATTGTTACTTCTCTAATCGAGCAGCCCTCTTGTGCATCATGCTTGATCGTCTTTAACAGCCGAACAACTGCACACAAAGTGAATGTTGTGCAACAAATGCCTCAAACCTAAAGGGAACAACACATGAAAGCAGTACAAGCCAAACTGTGATGATTTATTTGAAAACCGGAACAGAAAACAGAACAAACAGCAGCATTTGTTTGTATGTGACGCTGCTTTTTATAGCTGGCACTTGACGCGTATTCTTCTGGGAACGTGGACGCTTCAGAAATGGACATAAAAAACCATAGAACCGCGTTTATTTTGCGCTTCCTCGACAGTGAAAAGGTTAAACCGGACAGAGACGGATTGAAACAAGGCGCTCATTTCCTTTGCATCGCGGCGTCGTGGGAATGTGATCTGAATTATTCACCGGGCGAGCAGAAAAGTAGCGAGGCATTATTCAGCAGATACAGAGAAAAGCAGCCTCGAACTAACAGAATATAACAGAAGATCTATGACACGCTCGTCCCGCCGGGGCTTCCTCACCTCAAACTCGGAAAGCGGCCAAACGTGATTAGAGTGACACAAACCTCGTATCATTTATCTATAAAACGTTAAGTATCTCGCGCAATATTGCATGATTAGGGCCGTTCTAGCCTTGGCTCATGTTCAATATGAGGCTGCATTAGAAGTAAAATATGAGGTAAAGTTTGGGTGGTGTAATAAACTTCCTGGGATGATTCATTTTGGAGATTCTGCATTTGCTTTGATCAAAGAATATTTATGGGGTTTGAGTTAACGGATGATTTATGAAGTCATTGAAAACTGGTTCGATAAGGCAAGTTTTTCAATTAAACTGGCTTAACTCTGAAAAACGTGTTTATCCTGTGTTCTGGTCACTGTGGTTGTAAAGTACTCCTCTTAATCTGGTTAAATAAAGCTGGGGAGAAATTACAACTTTTAGTCGTGTTTAATCACATGCTTAATTCATCGCATAATACACACAAAGTTAAATAAAAAGCTAATTTAACCTATTTTCTATCTAAAAAATGTTTTTATGATGTATTTCAGGTTCTTCATTCTGTAGAGTGTGCAATATTACAATAATCTTAGCACCAAATTATATATTTAAAAAATGTCTGCTTTGTAGTTCAATGAATAAACTCAGTTTTACATCATAATATTAGCAGTGTTCATCAGTTTGGATATTTTTAGGTTCAGAATATAATTTCATCTTGCTTTAGGCTGAACAGATATTTATAAATTCAAGCTAATGATTTTTGTTCTTTTTTTTCCACTGATGAAAAAGTCTAGTTTAGTCCTGTTCCAGTTCTTAATGAAACCTGGTCCAGTTCTGGGTCTGGGACCAGGTTTTTTCCTGTCCAGTTCTGGAAAAAACCTGGTCCCAGAACTGGACCAGGTTGTTTCCATCCCACTAAATACACAGTGGGATGGAAAACAATCCCGTTTTTAAAGTTTTCAAAGTAAACATCACAAACACGTGTGTAAAAATTCGGGCATCGCAGCTGATGGAGGCTGATTGTCAAGTGTTAGCGGTTTGAAGTCTTTAACGGGTCATATCTCTGTGATTGCTGGGTCTTTTTCAAAGATTTAAAAACTCAGACGAAGCTCAGACTCGCAGAACTCACTCCCCCGTTTTCAAAGCGCTGGCAGCAACGAAACAGATCCTCTGTTTGTGGACTGTTTATGAGAGTGAGGACGACAAAAAGTGCATAGCAACAACAGAGTGGGCCGCTTTTATTCATGTTTTTGGGTCGGATCACGTAACCTGTGTTAAGGGCGACAAAATAATCGCAATTAAGCATGTCGTCTGTTAACGTAGTGATAACGTGTTAACTTGCCCAGCCCTAAGTTATAGTTTTATCGGAGTTTAACTGTGTCCATTCAAAAAAAAAAAAAATGGCAAAAGTGATAGCTCATTATCATCAACTCTTTTTTTTTTATTTTACTTAGTTTACTTATTTATTATGTGTTTTTAGGACAGTCCTCTGAGATGTATCGTCTCTTTTTCGAGGGAGATCTTGTGCCACGAGATCCAATACGTAACATATTCACATTTGGTTTAGTTGAATGTTAAACTGATCCAGTTGTACCCACCTTCTTGCGTCGCCTCTTGGTCAGGTTCTGCTTGTGGGCCAGAGAACGTATCGCGCTGACCCAGGGTTCGGCCATCCGCTTGATCCTCAACATCATCCACCTGAACTCCTCCCTCTGAGACATGACCCGGTACAGCTCGTCGAAACTCGTCCGGATCTCCGCCTGCCACATCAAAGCAAACAAGACACATTTATTAACACTGCTTTCTGTCAGCGTACGTCAATAATGTGATTGGTCGGACATAAGACTTCTATAGGAGGCAACAAATGTACTATCCATCTTTTGTAAATGCTAGAAGTTTTCAGAAATGTTGCCTGGAAGGTGTAGTTGTGGTGCAATTGTCTTCTTCTTATGATGTAAACTAACCCCAAAACACACAGCCGATGATACTGATTCCTCCAAATGTTTAAGTATCATGCACGTTTATTCAACTTAGAAAAAATGTGTTCTCGGGAACCACTTGACCTACTAGCACACAATTTGAGAAGAATATCTAATTGTGATTTTTCTGACTAGTATTTGCGATTATTTTAGTAATCAAATTTTGTTCAGAATTAATAAATGAAGTGTCTTGGCAATAATATTATGTCAGCGAACAGACCAACAAAAGTAATCACATGTGAGCTCTTTAATGACACATTTGTACAAACTATGATAAGACTTAACAGCTTTGATGCAGTTTGTGAAAGAAATCATGCTACAACCTTTTGATTTGGTGCGATTTGGTAAGTGTTGCAATTTTGACATGGTTTTAATAAATTGTGCAGCCCTAAAAACACAAAACTGGCATTTTAAAATGTAGCTGTGTGTATGAAAGATATCTTTTGTTGCTTGAACGTCTTTGGGTGTCTGAAAAAGTGCTATCTGAATCCAAAGCATTAAATATCATCACCTGACAGTAAAGAACAACTTACCCTTTGGGCTTTACTTTTGTTTACATTATTGACAGGAAACAATGTTTGGTGCTGGTTCATGGTCTGACATGAATCGATCAATTCCATTGGTTTATTGACCCTATTTTGTCCCGCCCACTTGGCTTGGAAGTGCACTTCCTGTTTAGCTCTGTTAAGGTAGCTAACAAGTTTGTTTGTCTGTCTTGTGGGGCAATTTTAATTAAATATAATGACAGTTAAAATAAACCATTGACTGAAATCAACAGGCTAAATGCAGCTAACAGGAAGTGCACGTCCTAGAAAAGTGGGCGGGACAAAATAGGGTCAATATAAACCCATTTTTGGACATTTTTGCTGGACATATTGTAGAAAAAACTCTTTATTTATGTGACAATGACCTACATTCATTTACTCAAACATGCACCAAGTTCATAAAATAGAAAGTGTTTTATACAATGACACAACAGCTAAACTAAAATAGTTCAAGACGTCAAATGTAAGACTTTATAAGACCTTTTTTAGACAACAAAAGACAAATATTAAGACTCATTTGTGAGTTGTAGCTTGTAGTATTTCACAATGCTACTTCTTTTCTCGAAGCTTCTTAAGAAATAATTTTATATTTTGCGACAATTATGAAAAATCAAATGAACTAACCAAAAATACAGCAATTTATACGGCAATCGAGCACGACATCAACCAAATAACAGTAGAAGAAACACACCAACTGTGTCATTACTAAGAATATATTTGATCATTTTCTGACAAAGACGCAGCAGTGATGGATCAGGAAATCTGACAGGAATTGTGCCACAAAAAATGACCTGTGCAAAGACCTATGACAATGAAAAATGTAGTACGTTTTAAGGCATTAAATTCAGACTTTTATATTTAAGTCTCCTCCATCGTTCTGTTTCTTGTTTTAACATCTGGAGAGAAGCTACAGTAAAAGAGTCACAGAACAAACAACACACGCCTGAGATTCAACCACGAGGCGTAAACATCATTGTCTGCGTTGTAAATGTTTAATATGGAAACTGGAGGAACAACACTGGAGGCTGTTTACTGCAAATCCCTCTAAGTTACAGGGAAATGAGGCTGTAAATGAGAAAAGGCCCAATAGAGTTAAAGCTAAAGAGGGAAAAACAATGAGGATATTTTGTATAATTTTTGGGAGAAGAGAGTTTAAATGAATTAAAACCCAGTTAATCACAATTATGACTTTTTGTTATTATGAGATTTTAAGAACTATCAAGACATGACAGATTATAATATTTTTCAAATTTTAGTTTGGTGTGATCTTTGTGGTAAATATTTAATTGACAATGTGAGTCAAAGATTTTCAACTTAAGACGGTTAAGTTAAGAGAGAGAGAGAGAGAGAGAGAGCGAGAGAGAGAGAAAGAGAGAGAGAGGGAGAGAAGAGAGAGACAGGCAGAGAGAGAGAGAGAGACAGGGAGAGGAGAAAGAGAAAGAAAGAGAGAGAGAGACAGGAAGAGAAGAGAGAGACAGGGAGAGAAGAGAGAGAGACAGGGAGAGGAGAGAAAGAAAGAAAGAGAGAGAGAGACAGGGAGAGGAGAGAGACAGAGAAATGAGAGAGAGAGAGAATGTGAGCAAGAGAGAGGACAAAAGAAGCAGAGAGCATGAGTAAGAGAGAGAGAGGGAGAGAGTCAGAGAGAAGAAAAAGAGAGAGAAAGAGAGGGAAGGCATAGAGAAAGAGAGAGAGAGAGAGAGAGAGAGAGAGGGGAGAGAGAGAAAGAGAAAAAGAGAGCAAGAGACAGAGAGAGGAGAGAGACAGAGAGAGAGAGAAAGAGAGACAGAGAGAGAAAGAAGAGAGAAAGAAGAGAGAAAGAGAGAGAGAGAAAAGAAAAGAGAGAGAGATAGGGAGAGGAGAGAGATAGAGAGTAAGTTATATCAATATCAATTTTGATTTTCACATCAAACAAAGACTTTTGGAATCATTCAATAACTCGCCCAAAAATATTATTACTAAATAAATATGAATTAATTCAGGTTGGACTAAAACTGAACAAAGATAGTCAATTGTAAAACCTTTTTATTGTTAAAAATTGTGCCCTTAAGCTTTCTAAATATGTGACACATTGACAAAAAATGATATATATTTGTTTATATTAAGTTTTAGTTGAATTGATTTCCATGCTTATTATATTTTCTATTTGTCCAGTCGTGTTAAAGCCATTAGTCAAACCAGAACTCCTCCTCTTCGTTTGTATTTGGATGATCGGTTCAGTGTCCTGTGTTTCTTCCTCGTTGCTGCTTCGCGCTGAATGTCTGTAGTTTTTGTGCGTGTTGACATTTGTTTGAATTTAAATATTCTATTCAAAACCACAGAGGAAATGACTCCAGTAGTTCAGTTTATTGGGAAAACCTGGTGCCATCAAAACAGCCATAGTTATGTTGATAATTTACACTGCATAAGTTAAGTATCTTTTAATTTCTCTTGTTAATGAGGCAGTGGTTAAAATAAACACAACCTTGATTTTTAAAGCATAAACAGTATAATCTAATGTTATATTGAATCTCTCTCTCCTACCTCTCTCTCTTCTCTCACGTTCTTCTTTTTCTCTCTTATCTTGTTCCTCATCGCCTCTCTTTGTCTCTCTCCCTCCCTCTTCCCCATCCTCACGGCCTCCCAATCTCTCTCTTCCTGCCCTCACTCCCTTTCTCTCCCCCTCTCCCACTCTCTCCAACTCCGCCTCTCTCTCCTTCTCTCTCTCTCTCTCTCTCCCTCCCACTCTCTCTGTGCCCCCCCTCTCTCCCCTTCCCCTTTCCCCCCTCTCCCTCTCTCTCCCTGTCTCTCTCTCTCCTTCTCTTCCCCCCTCTCTTTCTCTCTCCCTCCCTCCCTCTCTCTCTCTCTCTCTCCCTCCCTCCTCTCTCTCTCTTTCTCTCTCCCTTCTCTCCCTCTCTTCCCCCCTCTCTCTTCTCTCTCCCTCCCTCCCTCTCTCTCTCCCCCCCTCTCTCCCTCTCTCTTTCTCTCGCCCTCCCTCTCTCTCTCTCTTTCTCTCTCCCCTCTCTACCTCTCTCTCCCTTCCTCTCTCCCTCTCTCTCTCCCTCTCCCTTCTGTTTTCGTCTGTTTTCGTGTGTTTAATAGTTCAGACCTTGTGCATTTGAATAGTTTCTGAGTATTGCCGCGGTGGTTCAGTGCCACCATAATATTTGTATAAGATAAACGCACGTCTCCTATTACTCTGTATAAATTAACTCTTCAATCAGTTCCCAAAAGGTTAAAATGAACTCTCTCTCTCTCTCTCTCTAGATCAGACCAGGGTGCGGAGGCTATCAGCTCACAGACAAATCAGTGTAAAAACAGATAGTATGTTCTCTGGATGTTAAGCTGTAAAAACCTGTGTGTTTTATTACAATCTGATTCAAAGCTGAACATTGAGCTGAACTTACACACGTCACGTAGGATGGACTTTTTTCTATAACGTGTCCACAAACCACAAAAAGGATTATATGCACCTCGTGTATGAAAATACTCACTGGAAGGGTCACGCTAACAGCATTACAGTGGACTGAATGTACAGCCAGAACAACTCTTTCTTACTAGGTCTGGTCGATATTGCAAACAACTATATTTGCAATTTTCTTGGAGCCAGATCATAATGTCTATTTTCCTACTGTCTTTGGATAAATACATTTATCTGCTTTTTCAGAAAGTTCCTGCTTCACTTTGAATGTCTAAGGTCAGTCTAAATCCAAAGACTGACTAGTGTTGCCAGATTTTCAGACAAAAGGCACATGGAAGTACCAAGAACTATTCCCAACATTCCTCCAGTCCAGTCCCTGTTCAGTCAGAGGAACTACCCTGTCTCTTCACACAACCACAGTCTCTGAAAATGGGTTCAACTGACTTTAGCATCAGCATCTGTAAAGTCTGAAACATTTAAATAATTACTTAAGTGGGAAAACTTAAGTTAGGAAAACAATAGTTGTCTTTTTACAAATCCACATAAAACTAAAATGTGCAAAACTTAAAAATTAACAATTAAACTAAATTATTCACTGTAATTCCAAATAATAGTTTTATAGGCCTCTATTTACAATTTAAATACATATATTTTGAGGAGTTTTTGCTTTTAAATCATTTTTCTTAAGAATAAAGAAAGTTTATCCAAATGTAAGAATGTATAAAGTATGTTTTCTTCTTCTTTTGTGTTAACAAAAGGTTCCTGGTCTGACTGAAAGTACCTGCCCCAAAGCAGGAGCTAAAAAAGTCCCTAAAATGTGGCCCCAGTCTATGGTTCCTGCTCTGTGTGAACACACCTAAAATAGGAACTGGAACTAAAAAAGTACTAGGAACTGAAAAAAGTTCCTACAGTGGGAAAAGGGCTAATAATAAGCGACCTTTGAAAACAATCTCCAAACGTTTATCAAATAATCAGAACATTGTGTGTCTCTGCAAAACAAGTTTTTAACTATTTCTAACATTAGACATAAAAAAAAAGTCATGAATATATATTTTTTCACAATCACCTCTTTTATGACTTGAAAGTGCAGCCCCAAAAGCACAACCTTAAATTTTCATAAAAGAATTTTTAAAAAGAAGCCAAAGTCGCTGTAAAGAAGTGGACTTGGCAAAAATTGAAAAAAATAGTCTGTATTTGAACAGACAGATGTATTAAATAGAAAAATGAGAAATCACGATATGACAGTTTCTTCAAAAATATCGAGAAACCAAGCAGGGATTTGACAAAAATAAAAAGAACATGACGTCTTCAGGAAGCAACAATAAGATAAGAGACACAAGATCGATGATAAGGTCATTACATCTCAACACACTGCTGCTATTGTCTCACCTGTGCTCTTCTGTCCGACTCCTCGTTCAAGATCTTGAGTCTCCAGGGCAAACGAGGACACCAGTTCTCCACCTAAAAACACAGAAAACAGCTGAATTTAGGATAAAAATACAACAAATACATTTCACAGAGCATGATTTGTTTACTGTCACGTACTAAACACTGACAGAGAGTTTGTCAAGACCTTGATCGCCGAGGAGACAGTTGGGTCTAATAATAAACTCTGTGTATTTTTGGATCCCTTTGCAAACATATTTTCGCTTTTTATAAGTTGAAGGTGATCTATTTGGTCGTCAAAGTGATGTAAGGTCTGAACAAAGCCATTGAAAGCTCATTGTTAAACATAATCTACAATAAAAAAAGACTAATTATATGATCCTTATGCGATTCTACACTTTAGTGACCTGCTTTTAGGAATGCACCAATCCAGCTTTTTTCAGTTTCGATATCGATTCCGGCTTCACACGGATGGATACACTGACCGGATATTGGTGCCGATCCAGGAACTTTTGCTAGATCTTCATCAGCTCCATGATAATGATTCAACCAATTTCATAATTGTTCTTTTAAAGATGTGGTAGCTGATTTTCCAACCACAAAATCTGAAGAAAAGTCCAACTAGTTCCTAATTCACACAAATCCTTGAGCGCAAGGTGATACTGTATCTATGTCTGCAATTAAACCTTAAAAACAGATTTTTACAAACGGCAAAAGGAGACAGGAAGTGACCACTCAAACACAGCCAATCAGAGCACTGCAATTGGTAAAATAACTTTTATTTTGATTTAGACAGTACACAGTGATTTGATTTTTGTCTCAATCTGCTGCTTATGCAATCTACTTTTTGGTAGAAAAGACAAAGCTTATTAATTTACAACTAAAAAAGTCAAGTTCCCCACTTTTAAAGGTGGGGTAGCTAATTTTTACACTTCAAACACAATTTAGGTTTTAAATCTGACAATTTCGTCTAATAAATCCTTCGACACATGGTTAATATTGACATTAATTTTGGTTGCATTTATGGCTTATAAACTTATTTTTACAAACAATTAAGTGAAACTGGAGTGACCGCCCCAAGCTCAGCCAATCAGAGCGCAGCATTCAGCTCCTGATCAGAACTAAAATTCTTTATTATTCAGTTCAGACAGTACTCAGAGGCCTCTTTTTTCACAAAAGTGCTGTATTTACTACATACTTTTTAGTGGAAAACACAAAGTTTACTAATTCACAACTAAAAAAGTTAGCTATCCCACCTTTAACTGGACATATCAAGGCTAATTTACAGGCTGGTGTTGATCCAGAACCTCTCATAATGTTTGACATTTTATTCAGAAGAAGTCGTCAAGTTGTGACTTGCATTATAAGTAACAGTTACATAACATTATGAACAAATATCTTATACTGTATCTTAATGAGAAAAATAATCTATTGCAATCCTTACACTGGCATCGGTTGATATCAAGTATCGACAAATACTTAAAGCCAAAGTATCGAAATCAGTATTAAATAACTGAAAAAGCTGGATCGCTGAAAAAGCTGGATCGGTGAAAAAGCTGGATCGGTGCATCCAATCAAAGGCACAACCAGGATATCGGCTGAACCGAGATCATGGAACCAATACATGATCTAGAAAATGACATGGATTAGCATCAATATTCAATCCCAGTATCAGATTATTCATCACTACCTGCTTTATTTTGGTTTTAGGTTTCCAACTTGCATTTATGTGTGTTTTTTACCTTGGAAAGGTGGCTTTGACCCAGAGTTGTTTAAGTTTGTGTGAGCGTTCATGGGCATTTCTTTGCTTAGAAAAATATTTACACAAAGTTTCCGAGAACCACATGAACACATTACTATCTACTGTAAACCCAGATCAATTTGTCTTTACAAAAAACACAAATTGAGCCATTTTTATTCAATATACAGGGTCTCTTGTCTGCAGGTATTCTAACACCTAAAAACAAACAAAATTAAGACCTCTTTGTGACAGAATTCAATATTTAGCTACAGTTACAAAAAATCTATTGAAATAACAAAAAAGAGCGCTAGTTATACAGCAACCAAGCATTACATCTATTCTATTAACCAAATAACAGGAGAAGGAACACACCCATTGTGTTTTATTATTGAGAATATTACAGAGAATTTTCCGACAAAGCTCTAGTAAAACTTTTTAAGACTCTGCAGAAACCCTGAAGACAGCTCTTGTTTTTACTGCTCAACATTCAAAGTCCGCCAAATATCACAGAACCATAACTTTCTCCGTTTGACACTTTGAAAGAAACTCTCACAAGTCCACGCGGCTCAATCATGCTTGCTGCATAAGGAACTGTTTTCACTGGAGCTGCTTTACATGGAAATACATGCACGTCGCTACGGCAACAGCGCGGTCACGGGACTGCAGAAGGAACACAGCTGTGAGACTTCAAATAAAGCATCTGGACTCAATTATCAGCAAAAAATCAATCAATTTTTATTAAATTATACATGTTAGAAATATATGTTTGTGTCTGTTGGATAAATATAGTTTTATAAAGTAACAATACACTTCAAAGTTCAGACAGTACAGAAGGAAGGAGGCTGGTGGGCGCTGCGCGTGTGGCGACAAGCAGTGGCTAAGATTGTATGTTAAATTGACCTTTCGCCGAGCCCCGCCCCAAAACGGCTCTTGTCCAATCAAACATGATAGCAACCGTTGCTATGTAAATATGGTCCGTCAAATCTTGAGCTCCAAGCAAGATGGTGAAGCGATGCGCCTATGGTTTTTGTAAACTGGACCGCATAATACCCCGAAATATTGACCGGAGGAGTTGTGTACTTTCCATTTCCAAATCCGAAAACAACTGGAGCGGTGTCTACAATGGATTAAACAGTACGGGCGGCTCGGGGCAGCTCCTCTACCAGCTAAATATATCGTACAAATGTCTGCTTAAAGGTAAAACTAATGTTTAACTATAGCTATGGACTTACTGTGTTGTTAGATCTAGAGGCAAAACACACACTAGACTGAAGTTATACCATGACGAGGATATAACTGCAGAAGTTACGCTCTAAGCTGCTAAGTTTAGCGAGCCTCTTAGCTTTAGCTTAGCCAACACTGGTAGGTTTAGCTTGCTAACAACCCTCGTAAATGAACAATATTCTTGCAATAGAGAAAAATAGACCTTAACATATGAAAGTGAACTTACCCGGCAGTGCAAGAGCAGGACAAGGCTGTGCTTGTTGCATTTGAGGTAACGTTAAAAATTATGGGTTTCTCTGATTTAGCATGAATCCAGTAGCATTAGCCTCCATAGTAGTTATGTCCTGTCCGTTGCGTATTTTAATGTTTTGAATAAATCCCTCCGCAGCATAGTGAACCCCTTTTGCCTCCATCTAGAGGATATCGCGGAAAAATTGCTTTAAAAAAGTCACTAACGTGAACTGGTGTACTTCTGTCTGTCATTGAAGTCTATGGCACGCTGTCATATTTGACGGACGTAGCAACAGTAACTAAAGCTACGGTCACAATGACCCGTACGAATAAAATGGTCGTACGAATCTTACAGGTCGTACGAAATCTGGAGTTCGTACGTGGCTCGTGGAGTGGAAACTGTTTTCCTACAGTCTTCTTACGGCAGACTTCCAGCTCTCACCAACAACTCACGACATTCTTGGGGTAATGAAGCCGTACGGCATCCTTGCGTGTGCCATAAAGCTTGTTTAATGCGTCTTTGCGGTAATCCTACATCTATTTTGTATCGCACGGGAGCTGCGCGATGTCCCTGCGTCCAACTCAAGCCTTTATCAAGTTGTTTCTAGCTATTAAACCTTTCGTAAACCGTACCAGAATAGCAATAACCTAATTGCACACCAGCAAAACACAAATATGCTTATGAATAGCTATATTCTGTAGGCTTTGTCTGAAATCTGTTCTGATCGTTTGTCTCTCACACTCGAAACACAACAAACACAAAGTCAGCCTCCGTAAAAACATCAAAACCGCTTTGTTTCTTACCTGAGTATTGCAGAGGAGACGCCAAAACTCCCAAAGCGAAGACGGATGCTGAAGACTAATCCACTGACATCATTGTGTTCATATAAAAAAAGTTATATTCCACCGCCAGCGAGCAGAAGTTGTCCAAATGTCTACGTCTGTTACAGGTGTCCTCCCCGTGGTTGTGTCCATCTCCAGGCGATTTGCGTTTTCCCCGTGCGCTCCTGGTCCGGTCCGGCCGTGTTTCAAGCGATACGCTCGGGTCCGTTCCTCTCCGTGCGCTCCTGGTCCGGTCCGGCCGTGTTTCAAGCGATCTCATCCCTTCACGCTCCGGGTCTGGTCCCCGCGCTCTGGGTCCGGGCCCCCTGTGCGCTCCGTCCTGTCTCCGTGCGCCTTGTCCGGTCCCCTCCGTGGGCTCCTTGACCTGTCCTCCCCGTGCGCTCCTTGTCCGTTCCTTTCCGTGTTTAAAGCTAGCTACATTTCCGTCGCGTGCTCCAGGCCCGTGGGCTTTCATACAGATCCCTCCTACAGGCTAAACTGCGCCTCAAGAGATGCGCAGTCTCCAGAGCGCGTCTCTCTCCACTTTGACTCTGCCGCTCAGGCACATTATACAGGCTTTAGTCTCTGCGTTCGTAGACTGGTCGTAGAAAATCTTTAACAAGACCATCGACCTGTCTACGAACTTACGAACGAGCTACGAGCGCTGTTTTTTCGTAACAACGCCTCAAGAATGACGTAGGAAATTAGAAAAAAATCGTTCGCAGAGAGGTCGTAGCAGTTCGTACGGGTCATTGTGACCGTAGCTTAAGGGAGGCGGGGCTCGGCGAAAGGTCAATTGTCTTAATCTTTTATTCCTTGTGCAGTTAGTGCTCTTAATAATGTTTTTTTTTTTTTTTTTTTTTTTTTTTTTTTATTTGATAAGGTCCTTGGGTTTTAAACTTTTAAGGTGGATGTTGTAATTTATGACTTATGGGACTTTTCTATATGAGTTGTGCTCCCACTTTGCCTTTTAATGTTTCTATGTTTTTTGTTGTTGTTTGTTATTTGTGTTGCCACTGCACACCGAATTTCCCTGTTAAGGGACAATAAAGGATAAAAGGAAAAAAAAAAAAAAAAAGGAATGGGAGTTTTTAAGCTTGATAGCGGTACAACAGCATCTTAACCTCACTTTTATTTGACTTAAAACATACAATAATGAAAGTGTGTTGTGTTGTTGTAGACAAATAACTAACACGTTTATGAGAATAGCTCTTTATATTTGTTTTTGATTGACTTAGCTATAATTATGTGTTTGTATCCGTGTTGTTTCTTAAGATCACTATAAATTAACAAAATAATACAAGAAATAACGCACTTTTTACAGAAACAGGGCAAAAAAATGAATCTTAGAACAAGCTAAAATTGCTTGTTTCTAATTGTAACCTTATTATAAGAAATGTTGACATTTATTTAGCCAAATTCTCTAAGTCATAAATGCTTTGAAGCCGGTAAAACATTGGACAGTATGTAAGCGATTAAATCTTCTCGACTCAAATTCAGATAAAGGTTCCGAGTCCAAGCCATTTTAAGCAATGCTAGATATATTTATTTTTTACAGTAAAATGTTGAATTTGTTTCTGCGACATGGCCCTCCGCATCTTGTCTGCATTTGAATATGGCCCTCAGAGATAAATAATTGCTCACCTCTGTATTAGATTATTTAAGAATTGTCATCACACAACCAGAATAAAGACTTTGAAATGTTTTGAAACATTGTAGTAAACATTTGTCTCTATTCATGTAAATCCTGACTAACTTCTTGTGTCACGGTGCAGTTGTAGTCTTATTTGGTCAAGTCATTTGACTTCCTGTTCTGTTGTTTTGACCTGAGTTTCACACGTGTTTAAATATAACGTTCTCGCTTCTTTTTATTGAATCCTTGTCTCTTTTAGCTCTGGCTTAGTGCATTTTGGTTTTCTGGTCTTGCGTTTTTATGAATATTTTTTGAGCAGACTTCCATTTCTTTGGCTCTTCCTTTTGTTAGATTGTGACATTTAGTCCATTTAGCTGCAGAAATATATGTTTTTCTTCAATATGGAGCTTTGGCAACTGGCAGAAAGGCTCTGGGTTTCTTCTGTCTTTGGTAATTTGTAAATTGCAACTTGCAAAAATAATCTATCTTTATCCAAATCGTGCAGCCCAAACAACAGAAGCTCCACTTCAGCCACTTATTTTACTGAATACTAGCTTTAGGCATAAATATGTCACTTATCACCTCCACTAATAAAGAAAGTACTTGGTTTAGAGATTATATAACGCCACATCTTCGATTTCACAACTTCAATGCAAATCATTTGCTTAGCTTCTTTTTAGACAATAGGAACATATATTAGACCAACGATATTCAACTTAAGGTCCCACTAAATCCAGCCCCTAACTACAGTAGCGGTGGTTTGTTCTTGGATTCTGACTGAATCTTTGTTCAGAGCTAGTTATATTTCTAGCTTAGTTCTGGTTTGTTCGGTGGTGGTTATTTAGCTTTTCCCTAAAAAATGTTAAATCCTTGCCAATGCCAATTTCTGTCATAGCACAACCAATCGTAGCCTGTCAATGACGTCCATTTCCGTCACAGACCTTTTATTCTATGCTCTCTGATGCATGTGCTGACTTTGTCTGCAGTGAAATACATGATGCAGTTTCACAGATTCGCCAGCAGAGGGATGTTTAGTTTGAGCACAAAGTCCCAGAGTAAGTCACATGACCGAAAAATATCCACTGTTTACGTGATCAGCTGCTTCTGCAGCTCGGCTTTCTTTTCTTTTCTTTCTTTTCGGCTTGTTGAGTAAGTTTAGAGCAGATATTTGATCTTTAAAATGAAGAAAGACTTTCCTACCTGACTAGGACTTTGAGGAGAACACACATGCAGCAAGTCTCAAACTTCCTTGGTCCAAAAGTCGTCAAAGTAAGTATTGTATTTCTTTGTGTTTGAAGGGTTAAATATAATCTATGCTCCATGAAAGAAGCTGAATAGAATCCTTCTCGTCTGTAACACAGCTTTTGTTGGTTTAAAGATGAAAAAGACACTCGTCCTCATTGTTTTAATCATGCAAATCTTATTTTTATTCTAAAGACATTATTTAATTGTAGTGGCTCATATTCTAAACAACACTGACATGAAGTTTGTTTTAGAAAAAGGACGTCATCTCAAAAGTTTGAAATCTAATGAAAACAAGGAATTTCAAATGCCTATAAAAAGAGAACAGATTAAAGTAAAGTCTCTTTTGATGTAGATCATGGCATAATTCCAGTGGCACAAAGTTTAAAATTTGCAAAAACGCCTGGCAGGGGAGGAGGGTAAAAGCAAGAATAGGGCTGGCACTGAAAGAGTTAAAGCAGATTGAATGTTGAATTGTACTGTAGCTAAAGAGGTTCTGCATTGTATATCTCCAGACCACAGACCAAGACCTCCCACCACACCTGCCTCTGCTTTAGACAAAATGGTGGCCTGTCATACTCTCCTCTGATAATGGATGTATGTTTTTCTCATGTGCAGCTACAAACAGAACACAGTCTCTTAAATGTGTTGTTGACATGTTTGTTTCATAAGTGTAGAATCCAGGTCAACCTAAAGGCTTTGCTGTTACAGTCTTTTTCTGCTCTTAATGGATTCCTGTGTTGTCCATCTAAGTCCTGTTTCTCCTTCAGTCCTGAGAGCACTGAGAGCCCGCACTGAATCTGATTTGAACTGGAATGCTTTCAGCTTCTATACAATATTCATGCCACACTACTGACCAAAGCTCCGACCGACACTTTGTAAAGTTTTGCACCGGACTCCAACTCCGAGGAGAAAGATGGCTACTTCTGTGTCAGAGAGAACAAATAAGCTCTGTTAGAAAAGGAAAACAGAATAACTTCATCATAACTTTATAAAACCGGGAGGAAACTGGTAAAATGTTTTTAAATTTAGCAACTCATAGGTAGGGCTGGTAGGGCTGGGTGATACTGACAAAATTAATATCTGGATTTAAATGTGTCAAATCTTAATAACAATTTCTCACACAATGTTTTATAAAATCCAAATGAAATGTGTTAAAATGTACCTCTAAGTTATTGTTTTAACGTTCAAAAGTCGTGTTTAAGGCCGGGCAATATGGCTTAACATTATTATTGACAATACAGCTTAAGCTAGCATTTAAAAACAAAATAATAATTATGTGTTTCAAGCTATTTTAGTTACATTTGTAAGTTCTGCTTCTGCTCTACATTTTATTCCTTCCAATGTTCATGTTTTAGCCTCTGCAGAGCCTCCACAGTCTGGGCTTTTCAGTTGCTCTTGTTTTAGGTTTTAAAGCGTTTGGACAAAAGTTTTGTGTTCTAGCTTATGAATTTTCATTGTCAAAGTTAATTTGGCTATTTTCCAGGTTCATCCACAAAAATATACCAACTGGAAATAGCACAGGACCATTCCATGGGGCTTATGACAATACTAATATAAAATTGATACCTCAGGGTCAGATCAGATCCCTGATAAAATCTGTTCCACATTGGCTCTTCAAAACAACATTTTAACAGAGCAATGTTGGTGAAGTCTTTGGATTTTTCTATAAAAATTTATATCATTATTGCTTTGTCATTTTGGAAACTGATACAGTCTCCAGTATATTTTGCGCAACCCCTAATTTTGTTGAAAATGGTTGAGAGCAGATAGCTGTTGAACTTATACAATTGCAGGTTTAATTGCGCAAACAACGGCACAATAAAAGTGTCATAAAACATGAGGCTATTTGTGCTTGCCAGGGATGCATTTTTTAGTATAAAATTACGCAAAAATCAAGGATTATACAATTTAAAGATGATAGGAAACTGCATCTATTTTCTACATAAATTAAAAAATATCACTCTGCTTTCAACACTAACAGATAATAAAGGCCTACATGTAAGATTATATTCAGACAACCACCCAAAAACCTGTCCTCCAGAACATTTTTATTGAATAGCTTTACTTTTTATGCTATAGGAGAAGGCAGTTCACTTCAAAACTCCATGAAAACGCCTTTAGCTATTAACATCTCCATCAAATACAAACTATGAGGTTTACCAGGCTGTCGTTATAAATATTAATGCGATCGATGTTAAGACCTTTGGCGATGTTCAAAAATAAACCCAACAGTGGTAGAAGTAAAGGGGCTTGTATGTTGCGGTTTGTCAATAATACATGACGGTAAGCTATAGACGTGTGGAGGAGGAGAGGCTAAGCTGAAAGCATTGTTGCATTATCTATTTAACAATATCCTCACATGACTCGAGCGGCGTTGAGTCATTGTCAGTTTACTGTGGTTGTTTTAAAGCAGGGATGAATGTCTGCGCTGTCGTCATTCACACGAGATAAGAGACAGCGCAGGACAGGTTCATGTCAGAGAGACGCCGTGCAGGCAAATGACTGCAATACTGTAAGTGTGTAAGTGCAGTGAGTGGTAAAGATACACAAGAGGAAAGGGTGAGAAAGGATGTTTTCTTCTGCAAGTGCTTGAAACATGACTAAAACTAAGGAAAAAGGGAACTGCAGTTTATGAAGTAAAAGTCCAAGTCAAGTCTAGAGTTAAAGAGAGACAAGTCAAGTCAATAGAGTAAAGAGAGACAAGTCAAGTCTAGAGTCAAAGAGAGACAAGTCAAGTCTAGAGTCAAAGAGAGACAAGTCAAGTCTAGAGTCAAAGAGAGACAAGTCAAGTCTAGAGTCAAAGAGAGACAAGTCAAGTCTAGAGTCAAAGAGAGACAAGTCAAGTCTAGAGACAAAGAGAGACAAGTCAAGTCTAGAGTTAAAGAGAGACAAGTCCAGAGTCAAGTCTAGTAGTCAAAGAGAGAGACAAGTCAAGTCTAGAGTTAAAGAGAGACAAGTCAGAGTCAAGTCTAGAGTTAAAGAGAGACAAGTCAGAGTCAAGTCTAGAGTCAAAGAGAGCAAGTCCGAGTCAAGTCCAAAGTCAAAGAGAGAAAAGTCCAAGTCAAGTCCCGCCAAGTCAAAGAGAGACAAGTTCAGGTAAAGTTGATGTGTTGTAAATTTACTCTGAATAACGCTTTCTCTATTGATACAAATGAAGAAGACAGCTCGAGCAATTAACTCAATACTGTCTTTATTGTCCAGTTTAAAACTTCATCCATGATAAAATTTATGATCAGAGTGGTGCGCAGACCAATCACCCAAAGTTGTGCTAGCCCATGTCCCTCCTAACGAGAGTTTTGCCGAAAAAGCAGCCCAGACAAAGGAATACTGGGCATTTTATAACCTTCCATGGCTTATCAAATGTCAGACCTTATGTAACTTGACTCTGTCCTATAGATTTGTGGCAAGTGCAAACTAATTTTCAGACTTTTTATTCTCAAACTTTCTTCTTCTGGCAAAGTTCCCAATTTTGCCCCCTGCACCTGCACCTCAGGACTTTCCCAACTTGGCCTCTCAAGCCCAGTGTATATGTCCTGTATTCCTACTGTCTGTGCTTCTCACTCTTGTATACATGCACATTCTGCATTGGTTTTGTAGCTTATAGACTTAGATATTACAGCAAGAAAATATTAGGGCTAAGTAAAAAAAGGGTTACAATAACATGTAGACCTTTAAATCTAACATTAGTCCTTTAAAAGTTATTTTGTGATTCATCAAAGTCACATGTCAAAGAGAGACATGTCCAAGTCAAGGCTCAAGTCAAAGAAAGAGACCAAAGAGTCCAACTGTGAACTGCCTTTAGCAAACAAGTTAGCTAAGCTCTGCAGAGTCACCATGATGACAAGAAAAATTTACTTTCAGACTCTCTTTTGCTGCCTGATTTTTTTTTCTAACCCAGTTAAGTCACACAACATCACTTTGCTAGCAAATGTTTGTATTTTATAATATTTACTTTCAAAATCCGGCTAAAGTCAACGAGGTAAAGTCAATTTGGTTACGTTTAAAGGTCCTATACTACACTCATTTTTCAACCTTTTAAAATGTTGTTTCATCATTAAAAACATGCCTTATGTGGTGTTTTGCTTCACTCTCATTCATTTGAGCTCAAAATTCCTGCATGATAAAGTTGTATTTTTTCCTTGGACTGAAAATAAGCAGTTTCTCCCCATGATGTCATTAAGTGAAAACACAGGAAGTGCTCCACTGTGTTTTAAATTCTACTTACCTTCACTAGAGCCACCTGATTACTTTCCTCCACCTTGGATTTGCTAAACTTACAATCCTGAAGCTGCGGATATTGTATTCACCTTGTTTGAACTGCTTCACTTCACAGTTTAAACATCAGATATCGAAGGCATTTATGGAAATCTTTAAAATAGAAAATCTAAATCAGTGTTTAAAAATGGCTTCTAGTTCCAAGTTCTTCTGGTATTCTATCATCAAGCAAAAGTTAAATTGAAGCTTATATAGTAGCTAACATAAACTACCACTTAATGACATCACAAGGTGGAACAAAGCATTTTCAACTTTGGAGCTTTAGACAGTTTAAGCATCTATTTGTGAATGAAACTAAACATAACTTTTGGGATGTTTTTGGTGACGTTATAGCATTCTAAAATGGTCAAGAGCACAGAAGTGAATTTTGAGTAATATGGGACCTTTAAAGCTTTAGAAAAGATATGCCAACTGCTTTTGTGCAAAATAAAGACATTTTTTTGCCACATAAAGTTAATTTCTTCACAACAAAAGCATGGCAAGGATTGTGGTAACTTGTACTTTGGAATACAGTCCTACTTTTACATAATAAAGCAGAAAATTCATGAGTTACCACCCAACCAAAGCAGACAACTCCTCATATAAACTACTTGTCATTTGTCTCCATTACACTGCCTTACACACAGACTGTTTAATGTTAACATGCTAGCGCGTTAGCTCGGCGCACATACCTCGCTGAGATAGATGAAGAAGGAGCAGGTGGATCCATCGACGCCGTAATTGCCGTAGCAGCCATCGGAGCGCCACATCTCCTTCATCCACTGCAAATGAACAGGAAAAACACATTAGCACGCGCACTCAAGCAGACGCGGTCGATAAGTCAAGCGTTTCACAGCAGACTCAAGCAAACGTACAGAGTCATGTTGAGAACTCGTATTTCTCATCAAAAGAGGAGACTCTGGTGGCTCCCTGGAATCTAATTTGTATCCACATAGTTTGGAATACAATGATGTTTTAAGCTTGTAGCACTGTAATATGCATTTGGAAGTACTTATATTTAATCTGTAAGCAATGTTTTTGATCAGCAAAGGCAATATGTCAAAAATTTAACCATGTACCACCATAGACTCTGCATAAACCCGTAGAAAACCCTTGAAACTGCAAAAAATATATGTTTACTGGAAGTTTGTCTTGCTGTATGATTTATTGGTCAGAAATGAAAAACTCACAATGTAATATTTGGTATAGAAAGCTAAAATAATAGAGATACAGCGTTTGTAAAATGTGATCATGTCATAAGTCCAGATGGTGGGTTAGGCAAGAGCCAGTTTTTCCTATTAATAAGATTGTACTTTGCTATAAAATATCTAAAGGCCATTTCACATGTTTTCAATCTGGTGATTTCTGTTTGTGACTTGACCCATTCACTAAATTTGTACTACATTAACAAAAATTGCATTTAACAATATTCATTTTAGCTGCTCTCTAGCTGTATTAATAATATAGGTCTATACAATACTGTAACGTCACATGAATGCAACTTATTCCACAACTTTTACAAGTAACCATTGCAGTGTTTCCTGTTAATAGAGGAGACTATGGTGGCCCCACACAATCACGTTTTGCCCACAAAGTTTTTTGTATTGTAGCATTGCAAGAAAACATATGTAAGTGAATTATATTTAATGTGTAATCAGTGTTTTGTAATGTGATGGATCTGTCGGTTTCATTTCACTTTGTAGAATGTATACAGTCTATTATCCAACTCGGGTTTGGTTTGCTGCCACTGATTGGACAACAGTACTTCCTGCTTTTTGGGAACCTTCTGCAGTTCTTGCAATACCTGACCTAGAAGCTGGAGTGAAATGGAATTGAGTGGCCAATGTTTTTAATCAGCAGAGGATGTAAGTGACTTTTATACATAAAAAATTGATATATGATTAGTTTGATGTTGATAGGAAAAAGCAAAGTTTTCACTATTAAAGGAATTGGCCCAAGAATGACTAAAATATGAACTTCAAGACAGACTTTGGCTATAGAATAAATAATAATTTATTTTCATAAAAAAAAAAACAAAGAATAAAAATCACCAAGCCCCTGACTTGATTAACTAAAAAACTGCAACAGTAGCAACTGTAAATGCAAAGTATTGGGATATATTGAAAAGCTATAGTTTATGTCGTACTGAGACTTAAAAAACGAAAATAATATCATGTATCAAAACTGAAATAGAATTGTAACAAAAAAAATCATACAAAATTCATTAAAGTAGACAATGATTATGATTTGACTCAGCTCTATCCAGTATTTTTCTCTATTTTTTTAAATTTTTTTGTCAAATATAGCTTACAAAATGCTTGCCCAATTTCAAAATACGACCTGTCATATTGATATTAGGATTTTTTTTTCCCTTTTAAAAATCTAAATTAAGCCGAGCTGCTTTCAGAGACTTTTGAGTTCACAGCTGTCAACTTCTCTTCACTAAAAATACATCCAAATTGAGAATCCCTTTTGTTAGAACAGCCAAACCCCATGTGCTCTCATTTCCACATTCGACATTAGTTAAACTCATTCATTTATTATTTATTAAAAGATTCCTCGCGGCTGAACTGCGGCTGAACTGGCGGCTGAACTGAATGTGTGTTTGTTTTTAAGGACAATCTTCGTGGCCTGGAGACAACGACGACGACAAGAAGATCCCCGGCCTAAATCCTTGAAAATCCAACGAGAAAAAAATTATTCTGTGATATGAAGCCTGGAGGAAATCAATTGTTCCGCTCGGCTGGTTTTATTGGGATGACAAAAAACCGAGCAGTGGATTTCAGTTCTAATCAGGTTTGCGCCAATAAATAAAAAGATAGGATTGTTTTTTTAATGTAATTTCATCGACAAACTGGCTTACATTGGACAGTGAAAGATGGTGGATGCTGGTTGCCATGGTGATGTGGAAAAAGCTGTTCTGATGTTTTGCAGGCATTAAAGAGACATATTGTGTTATTTGTAGTGTTGGTGATAACTATGACATATGTTGATCAATAATTGACATTTTGAATATTGTAAATGCAAGATTGATCTAAAACGGTTTAGAAATAGATAGGTATTGGATAGGTATGGATAGCCCGCCTCTCCACCGTTAAACTTGCCTATAACAAATGCACTGCAAAAATAGCCTTTCAAAAATAAGAACATTTTGCCTTTTTGAGATATAAATGTCTTATTTCAAGTGAAAAAATCTGCCAGATTATTTCAGATTTTTAAGTAAATCTATTCTTTATTCAAGCAATTATGTCTTAAAACAGATACACATTTGCTTAAAATAATTTTTATATTAGATAAAGTAAATCAGAATAGAATATCTTAAAACAAGTTAAATAATCTTAGAAAAACTCATAAGAAAAAAAATTTTTAAATTAATATAGCTTATTTCAAGTCATTGTACTAAGGTAGATTTTCCTTTTCTAATCTTAATTTTTGAGTAATCCAAGTAAATACAGGCTTGACCCAAGAACTTGCCATATTACTATCTGCCTCAATTTTGGCTCATATTTGATCAGGCAGTTTTCTGGGCTGAGTTCCTTAGGTTTTTTATTTTTTTGGAGAGAAATGATAAGACTCTTTTATCTCTCTTCACTCCTAAGCTTGCAGTTTTGATTTTATCATAAACATGTCTTTAAGTTTTATTCTTGTTCTAGGACTTTAGCTGCAGCACTTCTTGTCAATAAGAATGTTTTTTTATGACGCTATAAAATGATAGTTTCTTGGGCCCAAATATACAATACAATACAATCGAGCGTCATAACATTGTGTGAAAGAGAAGCACATGTATCGTGGTGAATAATAGTTTAGTTTTTTTTTTTGGTTTTACAATCTCACCGCAACTAAAATAAGAAAATCGGCCTCAGAAATTGGTCATTGATATCAGGCTGACAAAACTCTGAAACATTGGTATCGACATCGGCCAAAAACACAAAACCATCGGTTGATTTCTACCACAGTGGGATGACAAGAGTGAACTGCCTTTGTGTCCTTGGGCAAGACACTACACCTACACTGCCTCAGTGTCTGCGTACACTTGGTGAGTAGATCCTTGGTTGTAAAGCGCTTTGAGAGCCTTTAACGGTGGAAAAGTGCAATATGAAAAGTAACTATCAACCATAACTGGCTAAGAATGAAGATTTTGCTCATAATGTCTCCTTTAAGTGTCCTTGAATGTTGAGTTCTATTTTTGCCACCACCTATACTAAGATATATTGGCTTAAAAAGTTCTGATGTCATCTCAAACCCACCAAAGTACTGCAATTCCAATTTATATTATTATATTATTATATATAATATTATGTTTCCATCTTAAATGAGATCTGGAGAGATATCAAAAGACCGAAATGAGCCTATATTTTAAACATATTTCTTGTTTAAAGCGGAAAAGACAAGACAATATTCTAGTGTAATTTGAAGTTCTATGTTCAGTATTACCTCCAATGACATAAGCAGCAAAATATGTGAACAGGAAATGAATTGAGTAAAAAACTTGTCCAACATGTAGGTCTAAATAGAACAGCATGTGATCGTGTGACATGTGTCATAAAAGTTTCATCAGATAATCGCAGTGAGGAATTGAAAGTATGTTTTTCAAAGTCACTTACAGGTACTTCTTACTTTGTATTATTCTCTTCCTCTATGACATTACACTTTAACTGAGATAAAAGCTAAACATGTAAACAAAGTAGGTGTGGAAAAAAACAATAAACTGCTGAGTCACTAAGATGGTAAATGTATTTATTAATATTTGTATTGCCTGAAAATACTTGTCATATACAATATTTTTATAAGAAATAACTTGAAATCAGTTTACCAGCACTGGGGCTGAAACTAATTAATCAATAATCACAACTATTCGATTATTGAATTAATCGTCAACTAATTTACTGATAGAATGGTCTACATAGAATCTACACAGGTTCCCAAACATGCCTGAACTGCAAAAACGAATGGGGCAGGTGAGCAGCAATGACACAGAATATGTGTAAATTTACTGCTACAAATTTGGTTTTGATTTGAGTAAATGTGACTAAAGTCGAGTGATTCTGACATTTAAAAAATGAAATTTGCCAATAAAAGACTAAATATTTATGGGATTATTTCAAGTGGAGTGGCAATGTTTGCTAATTTCAAATGAGAAAATGCTTGTCCTGTTTTATGTTTAGCTAAACAAGACATGTTTTATGATTGTTCCATTGACAAATCTTATTTCAATGAGACAAACAAAAACAACAACAAAAGCTATTTAATTTAATCAGTTAAGAGCTTGTGATTATTTAAGTAAATATAGACTACATCTCCAAAACGTCCTTAAGCAACAATACTTAATCAGTTTTGTCTAGATTGAAATTTGAAAAAAACACGGTAGCCATGTGACTTGTGCGCTCTAAACAACTAATCAATTTAACACAAGAATAATTGCCCAACTAATTGATTATCAAAATGATCGTTAGTTGCAGCCCTAACCAGCAGATACAGTAACTAATAGATTGTTTCTCCACTAAAATTCAGGAAGTAGGCTTGTTTATAATGTTAGCACACCATGATGAACAATTACAAGGCTCAAGTTTAAGCTTTTTAGACAACAAACATTAGGTATAGCGCTTTCATAAAAAATATTAAAAAGTGTGATAAACGACTCAAAAAACTACCATTTCTTTCAAACTTCTTTGTTTACATTTTTAGGAAGTCATGTGAATTATTAAGTCAAAATTAAGTCTTATTTATAGAGCTTCTCACATTTGTTTTGAAGCTAATGTGAGTTGAGTATGCTAATAGAGGCTAGCTAACATGAGCACTACCTGGGTTTTAGAGAACAATATGCTCTATTACTAAACAAGCAAAACATCAATTTAATCTGTTTTGTTCAATACTGTACAGGAACGTTAACCTACAACTTGGAAAACTTGACAAAATCCTATTACAAATTCAAAGACAAAGTGAAACACTACATTGTTTTCATGTTGTTCAGTTGTCTGTTTTGAGTTAGTCCACACAGAGCTAATCTCCTGACGCGGTGCAAATTCTGAAACATTTCCTCTTGGCTTCCCTTTGCCGGCGCAGCAGTTGAAAGGGCCCATTGTGCGTGGCTGCGCTCATGTGCTGTTCATGTGTGCGCGGCGCGTCCAGGGCGGAGCGAGCTTTGGTCCCTGTTTGACAATAATCAGGGAGTGTCGATGTGAGTGAAGTGAAAGATACTGGCCAAAGAGACACAGCAAACCACAAACAACTACAGCCGGGCAATACAGTATGTCGAATTTTAGATAAGAAGATATGCACAAATACAATATCCAGTTTATTGTGTAGTAAAAAAAAAGCTACAAAAAAAAAACAACTAAAAAACAAACTTTCAAATTGACAACGTTATGTGTAAAGCAGAATTTGTACAATAAGTTTTTCAAAGTGAAACGTGGGGTGCAAGACAAGGCTGTCGCATTAAATGATATTTGTCTAAAGTTGGGTTTGTTTTACTGTCTTGCAAAAAGATTTGGCTATAGAACAGCAAATTTTGTTCATATTTTAAGTGTTTTTTTGTCCCAACTTGAAGCTAGAAAATGTTGTTTAATTGGCAATTATATTTCAAGACAAAATTAAACACACAAACAATATAGTTACTACATTTTTCAACCACTATTTCAGTTTGTTTTCTTACTTAAGTCTTACTTAAGATGACAAGACTGTAGTTTCTTTTTATACCCCTTTTAAGTTGTATTTGTATAGAAGAAATATCTTTCTCACCATTGACTCTCATGCATTTTTGCCACTCAGTGCTAACATTTAGAATGTTGTGATGTAATCTGCATAACCTGCATAACCTCTGTATACATAGGGCTGGGCAATATTAGAAAAAATAATAATATCCCAATACTTTTTTGTCGTATCTCGATAACAATATTAGGACGATGTTCTGTCAGTCCAACATAAATGTGTTAAAATGCGTCTTCTAATATACTGCTTGAGGTTTAATTATCAGACAAATATGACATTTTGCCAAATAATCACACTGGAAAACATATCATCTTAAATAAGTGAAATAGGGCTTGAAATAAGTAGTAAGTATGATTTTTTTTGTCGATTTTTACTGCCTTAAAATGAGACTACCAATGGAACAAGCATACCTAAAAATTGGGATAAAAAGGCCACCAGAAAATATAAACAAAACATACTGTTCTAATGGCAAATGTAAGACAGCAAAAACTCAAAATTTAGAAAAATATTACTCCATTTAGGCACTTGTTTACTTTAAAACGGACATTTTTCCAATTGACTGTGTGCACAAGAGTATTTTTTTTTTCAAAAATGCTAACATCTTGCCGGCAGGTTCATTTCCTGTTTAGTTCAATCCTATGAGGTTTTCACTCCCTCAGTCTAAAATGAAAAATTACTAAAGATCAGGCAGTGAACAGTGAGCAGTTGGTGTTTTTCACTGAAAACATGTTAAATACTTTACAAAAGAATATTTCACCGAAGGACCAAAGTGTGTTTATAAAAAGATGTTTGTCTGTCAATGCTAACGCTAAAGTCTGACAATTTGAAAGTCAGCTTCAATGCACAAAGTCAATTGTAACTGCAGCAATCTCCTCATAATTTAGGCACATTGATCTTATTGTAAGTGAATTCTGCTTTACATATAAATTTGCCTTGTCTATTTGAAAGTTCACAGCATCACTTACTTAATTTTGACGGTTAATGATCTTATTTGTAGCATTATTTTAAATCTTATTCGAACATGGAGGCAAATTAAAGCACATTTTTTTATCAACTCAGTCCCGCTTTCCCTACCAATTGCAAAGAATCCATCGTTCACTCCATCTACTCTCGATTCAACTTTTAATGAATGGGAGACATTGGGGATAAGATCTCTTAGAGAATTGTATATTCAAGGTGTATTTGCCTCTTTTACACAGTTACAGAGGAAGTATAAATTACAGGGTAATAATTTTTTAGATACTTACAAGTCAGGGACTATGTGCGAAAACACCTGACATCTTTTGCTGTAGAACAGCAGTCTATAGTTGATGACTGTTTAAACATTTCCCCTAATGAAAATAAATTCATCTCTTGTATATATAATAAATTATTAAAGCATTCATCTCCCTCCTCGAGTAAACTCAGAGAAAACTGGGAGAAAGACATGGGCATTCAAATACCAATTAATATCTGGGAAGACAGTCTCAAGTATACTCACTCATGCTCTAATAACTCCAGACATTGCCTTATACAATTTAAAATAATACATAGGCTTCACTATTCAAAGGTAAAAATTCACAATATTTACCCCAATGTCACTTCGACCTGTGATAAATGTCAGTCCCCCGACGCAACACTTTTCCATGCATTTGTTTCATGTCCTAAGGTAGCTCAATATTGGTCTGATGTGTTTGACTGTATATCTCAAATTATACAATCTAGATTATTACCAGAACCTTTGTTAATTATCCTTGGTACATCTAATATATTTACAAAGTTTACGTCAGCACAGCAGCAGTTCATCTCCTATTGTCTGATTATTGCAAAGAAACTCCTCCTCATGTCATGGAAAGGACCTTCTGTTCCAAGTGCTAAAATGTGGTTGCGTGATCTTTCAAATACCTTGAACCTGGAGCAAATAAGGTATCTGTTAAAGGACAAACTGCTGTCATTTCAAAAAGTGTGGCAACCATTCATTAACTTTTGAAGTCTGCGTCTACTATATGAAACCTTAAACCACATTTTATATATCTCTGTAAATTATCGCCAAGCAAATTTTTTTTAAATTGTGATTTTTATTACTATTATTTTTTATTTTATTTGTTGTGTTTGTTTTTCGTAAAAAAAAAAGAAAACACAGTATGTTGAGCTCTTCTGATTCTGCACCTTATAAATGTAAATTGTATATGGCTCAATAAAAATATTGTGATTATTTGTAGCATTATTTTACTATCATATTACATTTTTTGCAACCTTGAAACTAACATTCACGATAAGAACTAAAATTTGATATGTTGCCCAGTTTTTTAATATATACAAAGATGGAAAAGGTTGAATTTAAGATTTTTTAAGGCCAGAAAATAAACAAATTAAGACATATTTGCGAGTTGTAACCTATAGTAGTTCATATTGCTGCTTCTCTCCACAAGGTTTCTTAGGAAGTCATTTTATATTTTGCGACAATAATGAAAAATCTAATAAACCTTAAACTTCTTCAGACTTTTTTTATGACCTTGCAGAACACCTCTAAACGATGTCCGGGTCTGGTTCATTATCTATTAGCAGAAACCCGTCGGTAAAGTGAATGTTCAGAGGTGGAGCTGTGGGTGGCTGCTGCTGCTCTGCTCCTCTCTTCAGGTCCAAAACAGTGAAATTAAACCAGCGGGAGGTAATGTTTTCCAGCTCTGCACATGTACCGGGGCCGTGTGGGAGGGAATTTCTCTCCAAAACACTGATTACGGTTTATAGGCAGGTCACTAAAAACAGCACGCTCATTGAGGTAATAGCAAGATAGATTCATGACGATTGATTTTGATTTCACGCTGCATCGTAACCTAAAATTACTGAGTCCACTTTACTTAAATTGAGCCAAATGTCACTTAATAAAACAATAGGGATGGGACGAGACAGAATTTTCACGAGACAAGACGAGCCACGAGATTGAGTCCACGAGATCGAGATGAGACAAGATTTTTAAATAATTTGCATTAATTGTTTCAATTTAGAATTTAAACAAGGCACATTACAAAATTTGATTTGTATTATTCATTATTGTTAGTTTATATTCTTTTAGTTTAGCTTTACCTTTCATTATGTGTATCACCTTGGATTTTTATTATTTGAACGATCTGTGTTTTGACTGAAATTGATCCACTCCTCCGTGTGTAGCTCAGACTCCGCCCCCTTTCTCCTGCTTCACAGCGCTGCCGCTGCTGCTGCAGGGACCAGACACACAGATGAGGAGACTTTCCTACTTTTTACATGACAGAGGCCAAAATATCTCTTTGTGGATCTATTTTAAACAATGTTTAAGTGTGAAAAACACTGCGCTGTTTCCGCGATGTCCGCGGTATATTTGACGATTATATATTTTTCGTGTTAACTTTTACAATGTTTAGGACTAATTATCTCTGTCAATATTGGTCCTATCTTTACGAAATAAAAACTGAGACAGAGTTTAGACTGTTTTCTGTCAGGATAAGTCCGCTACAAGTCTGTGTGTGGAGGAGAATATTTACTACAGCTGCTCAAAGATACAAAACTTAATTTCATGACATGGAAAAATCTCACGAGACAGATCAGTACGTGTGCACACAGTATCGTGACAGTTTGATCTCGCGAGATCTCGCGGCACGAGATCTCGTCCCATCCCTAAAAAACAAGTAACTACAACTTAACTTTTATGAGAAAGTTTTATACTGAACGTGCCTACAAAACTTTCTGTTTCTTCCCCCACTCTATTCTCTTTCTCTCCTCTCTGTCTTTCTCTTTTTGTCTGTCTCTCTCTCTCGTTCTTCTCCTTTTCCCCTCTCTTTGTCTTCTCTTTCTCCTCTCTTGCTCTCTCTCTCTCCTCTCTTTCTTCTCCCTCTCTGTCTGTCCTCTCTAGTCTCTTCTCTCTTGCCCCTCTTTCCCCGGTTTTCTTTTTCTCTCCTCTCTTTCTCTCTCTCCCCTCTGTCCCGTCTTTATCTTTCTCCTCTCTCTCTCCCTTTCTCTCTATCTCTTTCTCCTCTCTTGCTTTCTCCTCCACTCTCTCTCTTCTCTTTCTCTTCTCGAACTCCTTCTCTATCCTCCCTTTTTCTCTTCTCTCCATCGCCTCTCTTGCCTTCTTTCCAGTCTTCTGTTTTTCTCCCTCCTATCCTCTGTCTTTCTTTATTATCTCTCTCTCTCTTTCTTCTCTTCTGCCCTCTCTCCCCCACTTTCTCTCCTCTCTCTTTCTCCTTCTCGTTCTTCTCAGTTTTTTTCTCGTCTGTCTCTCTCCCACTTTCTTCTCTTGTTCTCTCTCTCCTCTTTCTCATCTCTCTCTTTCACCTATCTTTCTCTTCCCTTTCTGTGTCTTTCATCTCTCCTTTTCTCCTCTTCTTTTCTCTCTCTCTCTACCCCTCTCTGTCTTTCACTCTCTCCCCTCTATCTTTCTCCACTTTCTCTCCTCTCTCTTTCTCCTTCTCTTTCTTCTCAGTCTTTTTGTTCCTCATCTGTCTCTCTCCCTCTTTCTCCTCTCTTGTTCTTTCTCCGCTCTCTTGCTCTCTCTCTCTCTCTCTTTCACCTCTCTCGCTATTCTCTTTCCCTTTCTGTGTCGCTCCTCTCTCCTTTCTCCTCTTCTTTCTCCCTCTCTACACCCTCTCTGTCTTCACTCTCTCCCCTCTTTTTCTACACTCACTTGCTCTGTATGTTCTCTCTTTCTCCTTCTCTATGTCTCTCCTCTTTCTCTTGATCTCTCTTTCTCCTCTTGCTTCTTCTCTCTCTCCTCTCTCTCTTTCTCCTCTCTCTCTCTCTCTTTCTCTCTCCCTCTCTCTTCCTCTCTCTTCTCTTTCTCATGCATTTCCCTGAAACCTTTGACTGTCAGTTACATCACATATACTTTGTACTACTTGTATCATTTTGCTCAGCTTCAAGTCGGCAAAACATCAAATCTAAAATGTCCGTGGAAAGTTTTAACAGATCTCAATAAAATCTGATTGCCTTGGTAAACATTAGCAAGGATTTAAAATATTAAAAGAAACTGTATCTTGCTTAAAACTTACTAACTTGTACTTAAACCTGCCAGAACTACCAAAACAAATTATACCAACTGAACCTATAGGCCTACACATTTGGGATATTCTCTTCTTCTTTTCCTAAATCTTCTCTCAAACCAGTTGCTTTCATATTCTTTTTTACAGCATCAATAAATCTCTAGTCCTCACGGCAACTCTGAGTTTGAGCTCTGCAAGACGTTTTGATCTTTTACACTCGGAAAATGCAAAGTGATAAAACTCTGCCATCATATGTGAATAGTTTTCTGAGTTGGAATCGCCTTCTGGTCTCAACTTAAAAGTTAACAAAGTATATATGTTTAGGAAAGAACGGCTTTAAGTATTTCATTTGAGACTTTTTGCAACAGCCAATGTTTTGTTCACTTACATAAAGCATTCTGAGCAATTGTTCAATACAATGAGTTTAGAAGAGATTTTCACAACTTTCTGAAGCCTGGGTTAACCTGGCCGATCAAGCTTCTGATATCGATTGTGCCTTTACCGGTCATAATAGGACTATTTATTGCTTGAAATGTCATTCTGGTTTTGTCACAATACTAAAATTTCACACTCCAATTTTGTTATAATATTAACATTTGATTCTCACTGTCAATTTATATAATCTTATACCTAAAATGTTCTTTTCAAGTCAACATTTTATACTATATATTGACCATTTCAACACAAAATGCAGATGTTCAATGCTTCAAGTGCCTCGAAAATACACACGTAAACATCACAGAAACTTAGGATATTTAACAAGGTAAAACTGTTACTATCATTCCGGCCTTTTTTTCCCTCACACGTCTGACTAAAAACGTCTAAAATTTGACTAGAACTGTTGCTGAACCCTTTGGAGCACAATCAAATGTCTGGACTCTTTATGAAGTGGTTCGCTGTAGTTTTAGCTTACAGGCGTTGATCAGAAGTGAGAACTTTTTCCCAAAAAAGAAAAACAGACTCTAAATTCCGCCTACATTTTTGGGGGTAAACATAAGGATTGGTAAAGCTGATGTTGCCAGCTGAGACCTTTTTGACATTTCCTCTGCAAAGCTGAAGGTAGTTGGTTACGTACCTAAATTACTAAAAAATGTACGCGGAGCCAATAAGAAAGTCCTATTTTTTTTTTTTTTTTTGCAATTTCAGAGTAGAAACTGAATCTGATTTTCCCAGAGGCTGATTCGACCTAAATAAGTGGGCTACAATGTTCCTTTTTATCTTTCATTCAGGTTGATAGTTTGTTTTTATCGACACTGAAGAAAAAAAAAGCTAAAAAATAGGACAGCATTCTGTAGGGACAAGAAAATGATAAGGGTTTTTAAGTTGTCTCATTTAAAACAATAAATAAAGTGCACAAGGCCTATAATACGATTGGTAAACTGTCACTCATCCATGTAAAACTTGTGTGTCGAGCTGAGTCACATCATAACAATGTCTCAAGATAAACACACAGTCACAGCAGCAGTGATTGATGTTTTATTGTCTTGTGTCTCTGTGTGTGTGTGGTTCACCTTGAGCTTGCTCTCGCAGTGAGGGAATCCGTCCAGCGGGGCAGCTCACACTTCTCCTGCGCTCCACTCAGCAGGTCTGATAAAACAGAGCAAGAGACACAAAATCGATCAGGTCAAAGCAGCAGCAGCAGGAGACTAGGCCAGAGTCTGAGCCCAGGCTTTCATACAGAGCATTTAACACAAGATACATCCTCAACAAACCAAACTCACAGCACACAGTAAAATGGAATGAACAATATTAGAATAAAGATTTTTCTAAATATATTTACAGTTTGTTTGGGGACATTATTACTTCCTGGTTGAACTGATACTACCTTCATTTGCTGTGGAAAAGATTATAATTTGGGAAGTTGTGTTCTGTTTAAGTGGTTTTGTGGTCATGACAAAATGAAACTTGTTAAAAACACAATTTATCTGGATATACGCATGCAAATATAATGTAAAGTTTTTTTTTTTTTTTTTATGTAATTTAGTTGTTTGAGTAGAAACATCAAACGCAACATTCAAAATAAATAAAAAATGTATGAACTACTTGATACATGTACTTAATATTGTCGATGCACAGGGGAAACAATACATCACTTAAACCCAACACAGAATTTCATTTATTATCACTTATTCCACCCCGCCCACTTTTCTTAGCAGCACACTTCCTGTTTATCTGTGTTAAGGTAACTAATAGTGGAAGTTCAGATATTTCCCAGTTGAACATTACCATTCTCAGTTCAAAGTTTACTAACTGAATCAAGCATTATGGCTAACCTTTAGGCTAAACAAAAGTAAAGTTAAATAACCACTGTGTGACCACTGTTTGCACTGTTTCTTTCTGATTCATTTTTTGTGGTAATTGTTAATCTTGTATCTTCTTTGGTCGATGCTGATACCAATATTTCAAATTTTGCAGCAGATGCCTGAGGATGATTTTCTTATTTTAGTTTTAAAATCATAACCGAAGTGAGATTGTAAAAGCAAAAAAACTTCAACCTAAACTATTATTCACCACAGTACATGTGCATCTATTTCAAAAACAATGAAAAAACACTCATGTTGTTCATATTGACAAACAAACTTCTGCTGCAGCCAAAGTCATAGAACAAGAATAAAACTTAAAGACACGTTCATGATCCAATTAAAACTGCAGACGTAGGAATGGAGAGAGATAAAAGAAGTCTTATGTTTGTCTCCAAACCAACTCAGAGCTCAGCTGATCACTGTAAGTGTGGCTTTCTCCAGAGGAAATAAAGCCCAAACAACTGCATGATCAGAAATCAGCCGATAGCTGATATACAAACAAATCTAAATATCGGCCACAAAATATGTTGGCCAATATATCGTTCATCTCTAATGTGAAGTGACTCCCTCAATCAGGTCCCATTTGAAGTAGTATTTACCAGTTTGAGTGGCACTCCAGTTCATTTTTACAAGTGGGAGATGGGAAATAACCCAGTTCCCAGTTACCTGGAACAAACCATAACTGCTAATCAATCTTGCGGGCAATCTCAACTAGATATAACTACAAAATAAAAAAAAATGTTCAAGTTAATATCTCCAGCTATCCCAAGCTGAGCGTGGGAAAAAGATGAATAGGTTACCACGGCTATGTTTTCTCTAGTCAATACAATAAGTGATTGTTCTGCACAGTCACCATGACAACCAAAAGCTACTTTCAGATTCCATTGAGCCGCATAAAGCAAATTTACGCGAAACAAAAGCTCCACAGACAAAAAGTAGGTCAAAAAGAATTTCTTCTCATAAATTTGCCATAGTTTGGTTGAGAAACATTTTTTCAAATAAGATGATTTCAGTTATAACCTTTATTGTGGTCGCTAAGTGCACTTTTTTGGAGCAGATGCAAGAACAAGGAGTGTTACACTTTCACAAACACTTTCCCCATAGTTTCAAATAGGAAACAGTGGCTTTCAGAAGAACAGAGCCGTCTTGTTTATGAGTGGGAAGTGAGGCTGTTACAACACAATACTAAGCAATAAAAGGCAAACAATGGCATCGGCTTAACTGGAGAGTTTGTGTTGCCTTTACAATAATTACAGCACAGTGTAAGGGCAGAATAATTACAATGCAAAAGGTGTCATTAGCATGCTAGCGTTTCATTTCGTCTAAGATGTAATTAAAAGTGTAATTAAGTGAAACGGCTGGCTCGCTTTCGTTTGCTTGATTGCCGTGTCAGACTGGAAAGGTAAAACTTCTTTAAAGTTGTAATTGTTTGAGATGAAGTTCTTGGAGCAAACTTTAAAAGAATTCAAATCATAGTCAAATCATAGTCACATTTTAGATTTTAGATGCTGTAACCACTGTCAAAACAATGTTGGTGTCATTGTCATCGAATGGGCAGAAGAATAAGATATTGTATAGCACTGTTTACTGTTTATATTGCATCGTATTAGAATTAGCCAATAATAATAGATAACCTTATTCACAATATTCAACAAGTCAATACTGTAATACAGGCTGAAGGCAACTAAAATTAATACAGCTTAAGTGCATATTTTTGATCTAGTATTAGGTGTTCTAGTGTCCAGTTACTAAAAGAAAGGAACAAAATCAATATTTGTAGATTTTCATCTTGTTAAGACGTGGCAAAGTACATAATAATAGAAAAATCTATCCTGTTAGCAATTATAGAAAATCAAACAATGACACAGAACCAAAGAGAAAAATTTGAAAATCAAAAACTGATTCCTCAAGATTGTCGAAACAAGCACAAGCTAAACTGAAACAGCACAACATGTTACGAGCCAATAAGATTCATTACAGATGGAGGACAGCTAAAATGGATATTGTTAGAATGTGTTATAAAAGTTAGGACAAGAAGAAATGGGCGACACCTTCAAGCCAAAATAATTATTTCTTGACAAATCATGTGCACTGTTCACTTTACTTCTCTTGTATAAATACAAACTGCAACTGAGGGAACGCCAACTAAAAACAAACACACAATCTATTCATTTCTAAAAGAGACGATGGATTAAACGACTGCGTTTGTAGTTTGGGTAAAAGTTTCTCTCTCTGGACCTCAAGACCAATGACTAAAATCTCAGTCATGTCCTGGTTAAGCTGGAGAAAGTTTTCTGACATACAAGATTTGTTGTCTAAAATGCAATTAAAAGGAGCTGATGGTGTCGCAGGAGACATGGAGATGTGAAGCTCTGTATCATCTGCACTGCAAAAACTCTCAAATCTAGACTCGCTTAAAATGACTTGGATTCAGAATTGTAATCCAAATTTGAGCTGTTTTAGCTAAATAAGAAAATTTCACTAGTATAAAGATATTTTTCACTAGTTATCAGAGAATCTGGCTTAAAATAAGAACAAAAAATGTGCCAACGGGGTAAGAACAATTTCCTTAACCAAATTGGTAAATATTTTGGCTCGACATAAGAAGCAATGTTTTGAAATCAGTTTGAAAAACTTTGAAACAGGGAAAATAATCTTGGTCTCTACAATAAATCAAGGTTCAAAAGTTGTGGAGGTTGATTCCATGTCTCCTGAAGCATGTACAGGTTAAAAAGCACAGGACCTAAAATGGAACCCTGGGGCACACCACCTGTGATTTTTTTTAACCTGAGAGGAGCAGGTATCTAAACTTACCATAAAAGTTCTGTCTGTGAGTTTGGATGTAAACCATTTGTGTGTTTAAGTCTGTTTAAAAGAATAGTGTGGTTTGCTGCCCAAAGACATCCCCTATATCCATTAGAACCAACACTTTCACTAGTTTAGAATCATAATTTAGTCTAAAAATCCTTGTCAATCTCTGTGCTGTGGTTTATCCTAAAACCAGACTGACATTCTTTAAGAAAAAATAACAGTTTCGACTCAGAAAATCACACAATATTTTGTAGTTTGTAAAAGAAATAACGGCATTTCAAAATGTCTTACAATTTGCCAACCAAATCCACTGAAATTGCAATAGAAGATTCAAATATTTGTGCAGGCCTAGCGAGTGCAGCAGAAAAACTAGCTCTTCCTCATCACCTGTCCTTCTAGAACGTGAATGCCACCTCTTAACTGTCCTCGTTTCGTGAGCATACATAAATACATTCTCCACGCAAACCGCAGCTGAGAGCCGTTATTACTTTGAGGTCAGGGATCAATGGCAGACCGCAGCTCACCTTTGCCTCGGTAATCTGCCCTCCTCGCCGCTTAAAACCCACAAGACAGTACGTGAGGTACACGGCGGGTCAAATTCAAAACCGTTCTCATTTCGTCCGCATGGTAAATCTCCGGCTTTATTATTCCAGAAGCCAATAATGCGCTGCATGATTACGTTTGGGTTGCAGCAGAGCAGGTTTGCCGTTCGGATATATAAGCACCTTTTGATATGGTTGATCCGGGGCGTTAGCGTCATTGCCAGTGACCTCTCTCTGGATAAATAATGCATGTGCACAGTGACTAGATGAAAGCAGGAAGCAGAAAGTAGGCAATGAGAGGGCTGTGGGTGGAGTTTGAGCTGCAAAAGTCAATGGTACTTAAATGTCACGGTCAGAATGAATCAACTTATCCTAAAATAGCAAATATTTAAAGTGTGTATGACAGGTCGGACATATTTTTCAGTAAAATACATCATTTAAGATTTCACCAAACATTTTCCTTGTTTTTACAGATAGGCTGTTTTAATGAGGTTTATAAATGGAGGGGCTTAGTACTTAGTCACTGAAGCTGTTTCTATTTTTAACTGTTTTAGATTAATTTGGGGTTTTACAGTGAACAAAATGTATTAATACATAAAAAAGCTATAATGTCACTATGAATAAGTGAGTTTTCAGCTCAATAGTTTCAGCCTTAAAGTAGAAGGCCAAGTATTGCCGAAAAGTTTGTCACGATATATCCTGATACCGATCCATCGAGAACAGCCCTAATTGGTATCGGCTGATATCAAGTAGCATTGATATTGGTATCGTATCTTAAAAAGCTGCATCTCTAGTTACACAATATAAACTCCAAGGAAATAAATTGCAACGTAGCTGCTGCATGATAAATATTTACCTCACTGACTAACACAGCAAACTGAGTCAAGTCTAATGAGCATTAAATCTGTAATCACTTATAAAACAAAACTTAATCAATGTTGTATACGAGCTAAACTAACATGCTTGACTTGGGGCAATCGCTTGCTCTGATTCACAATATTTAGATGAACTTGTATACAGGTAATCAGTATTTTGGGAGCCACATTCAGCAGATGTGTTTGGCTGCGACAGGACGCGGGACTGAAGAGAGAGCAGCAGTATTATTTTCATCATTGATTTTGTTTATTTGCGCCGTCAGCCTGCTGTGGTGAAATGATATCCGTCCTGTCTTTTTCCTCGCTGCGCTGCTCCCTGACCTGAAAAACAGATTTTACCAACACGTTTTTAACTCCCGTCAGTTGGCAGAGTGAAATAAAGAGATAAGAGAAAGACAGTGGCATGTGTCAGAATCCAAAGTCTAAACAACGGCAGATGGAGAGCAGCGGGAAGTGAGACGGAAGAACCAGAAATGTCTAATAAGTGTAGCTGTACTGAGCAAAATCTTACAGCAATAAGAACAGGTTTGGAATTGGGAATCTGCAGCTGACAAAAGTGAAACTATATAAGCTCTGAGTGATCTTTGTTGAGGTGTTTGGTGCAAGATAGAGATGAAGTAAGATAGAGTAGCCGCATTTTATGTTGCAGGACATTTCCGGGACATTCCCAAAGAGGATTTTCGGTAATCAGAACATCCACATTAGCATTTTTTTTAGATTATTTGGAAAGTTTATGGCAACCCAATGTATAACACACCCAGTAACAGTTAGAAAGGTCCAGTCATAAAAGATGGACACCAAAAAGTGGGGGGTCGTCCCCTCAAGAAAATTTGACCCAAAAATATTATTTTTCTTGCATTCTGATGAATTTTGGCAGCCTGACCAAGTGGACAACATATTGATAGACTAAATAATGACAAATGTGCTTTTTGTTAAGGCAGTAGTACACCAGTTCTATGTTTCAACGAAGAAAAGTAAGAAGTTATTATCGGCCTGTAATACAGCCAATTTTAGCGCAGAACATCATCTACAATGCTTACTTATTATAGAAATGCTAGTAAAAAATATAGTTTACGCATTATTTTATGATGATCATAATCATATTTCAGACCAACCTTTTAATTTCCAAGACATTTGGCTGTTTTTCTCATTTTCTATGCGTCTTCCATGACTGGAAAACTGACTAATTATTTCCAGGACGTGTGGGAACCCTTCTTACTGACTTACTTCTCTAAGCCCTTTACAAACAGCACACACTGATGATTTCCGGAATCTCTCTAGCGCTCTTCTCCTCTTTGTTCCAGTTCTTATCAATGAACTCTGCAGCACTTCTGTTTTTTCCGTTTATACGCAAAAGTTGAGAAGCGCAAATCAAAGCTAAAAGGAGAAATAAGAAAGAGTTCTTCACACACAACATTCTAAATTTTCACCACGTGTCTACGATCGATAAAGGGATTATTTGTTTATTATTACGGGAGATGTGCGCACACTCAGAATACAAAAAGAGTCGCGGCTGATTGACTCAAACGCAGCAACACTAGCCAGCACCGATGTCAGCTAACTACTAGAGTTTATCACTTGCAAACACAAAAGCTTTGTTGCTAAATTAACATTTTTAATGAAAATCAACCCTATGACCCTTAAAAGTTACATTCAGGTGAAAAAACGATGAAAAAAACAGTCTCAAGCTTCAGACAGATTTCACACATCTATCTTTCATCCCATTTTGATGTTTTGATCAAAGAAGTTTCCTCAGCCAACTAGATGGACAGCATCTCTTTCTGCGGGCGGCATGAGCAGTAGAGTGGAAAGTGACATTGACTGATAATCTAAGACTGTAGCACACCCTAAGTAAATAAAGGAAACAGAGACAAAAGCATGTGGCAGAGCACACACGACGTGGGCCACTCCTGAAGATCTGCTGCTCATGACACACAGACGACTCACTCGCCGTGAGCACGAAGTCTGGAGAAGTGTCAACTCCAGGTGGGAAAAGTGGGCGCCATTGTGGACAAACAAGCAGGTGCTTTGGAAATCTTCAGGCTGACGTCAGTATGGGAGTGCATGTTTGTAAAGGGCTCTGGAGATGCATTACACAATTTTCAAACCGCAGAAGGAGACACATCTGGCTAAATGGTTATACAAATATACAAGTAGAATTTTTAGGGCACACACACAGCTGTAGAGTAGGTTTTTATAAGGTGCAGTATAGTAGCAGGGGTGAGATGCCAGTGCACAGTCAGTTCTAGTGACTCTGCCTCCAGGTCAGGTGCCATTAAGGCCAATGCACACCAGGGAGCTCTGCCGCGTGGTAAACTAGATGTCTCCACTATGAGCGTGCACATAGCGGGCACACACCTGCTTATGGCCAGCTTTGTTGATTTGGGACACAGCGTTAAGCCTGAAAATGTCCCTGCCAGTGTTAGCTTCTCCTCAGGAGAACGAATACATTCCCGACAACTGGAATTTGCCAGAAATAAGCTTCACAGGATGACTATAATTAGCTACATTCTGTTTATACTTAAAATAAATATCGAAACCTATAGTTTAGTGTTAGTTTGGACGTCAGTTTTTAGTGTACAGTAAACAATTTTTATACTTTTGTGCAGGAATTATGACAAACAAAGCCACAGACTCATATTTTTCTGTTTCATATCTTAAAGTTCATGTTGTCTTATGAGCCCTTGACACCTGTTTCAAAAAAAGGCCATGGACACTTGCAAAGAATTCAGCCCCACAAGATGTATGTTTTCTAAAGTATGTGTATAGTTACAATGGGCTATTAACAGACAAAATAAATAATTTCAAATAGAAACAAAAGCATATTTTGGACCATTTTAAAAAGACAACATTAACTTGTGATATAAGCAAAAAAAATTGCAAAAATTAGTTAGGTCTATGTCTAATTTGTCATAACTCTTGCACAAATTATTTTAAAGCAATTATTGTTTACTGCACACTGCATTGTCGTGAGTTGGGGATGCATTTTTTTTGGCTTTACATCAGCACTTTTTCTGTATAAGCGCTGGCCTTTAGACTGAAACCAATGAGAAATGTGGATGAGGATCTGCAAGAAGCAACCTTTCCTCAAATTTGATGGTTTAGCTTCTGTTAATGGCACCAGCATCATTTATGTTTGTAAAGAATCTAAATGCACCTACAAGAACAAATCATGCACCTTTCCTAACAAATCATCCGTTTTTTTTGTCCAAACTTCAAACGATACGGAGCCCTTGAAATGCTGTTACACACACCTTATTCCTCACATGACCGGCCTTTCTTGGAATTGTATCAAATATAAACACATCTTTTGCGCCACGCAGTGAGAATGAACAAAAAGTGGGCATGATATGAGCCTAAGCGCCACCAGATGTGTACAGTATTTGATTTGATTGGCAGACATGAATCCAGAAAAGCTATAAAAAACGTCTTGCTAAAGCTGCCATAGCAAACAGCGTCCATCTGGAGAGAGAGAGATTGACAGTCCGAACGTTCAGAGCCCAAGGAGTAATCTGGACGATCCCGTGGCCGCGTCCCAGCAGGAAGAAATACTTGCGAGATTGCATCAGCAGCGCAGAGTCAATCTAATCATTGCATTGTGGACATGTTGAAGCAGGCCATGTGATTCATTTTACATTAGACGGATAAGTATAGTCGTTTGTATTTACAGAATATAGCACATTTCCAGCTCTGATTCATTGTGCAATTAACGTGCAAAGCAAACAACCGATAAAACTAAAATGCTGTCTAAAAATAGATTAAATAGAGACAAGTTAAAAGACAACAAGGCAAGGCACTTGAAGGTTAAAGGCAAATTACAACAGGGCAATGTTTACAAGAGGATCAGCTTACAGAGCCATTGTAGTGTAATGGAAAACTGTGCAGAGCAAGGAAGTGTTAATAAAATAGGATTAGACAAGTTAGCATTGTGAGGCGTTTTTTTAATCCATAATTTCTAACTAAACTGGACTGAAATGAAATGAACCAGCCAGTACTATGCTAAGTTATTCCTTTACCAGAGCTTTGTCACAACTGAAGAAACTGCTTGGATGAGTGGCAAAAGTGGAAAAATTCAGTCTTCTTTTGGGATGGTTAAACTGCTTAAACTCATTCCCGTAGCTTGTAAAACACATGTGGAGCAGTGACACTAACAAACATTTGCATCACTTCATCTTGATTTTCTTTGCAGATTTGTGAAAAAGACACGCAGAAATTGTTGTAACTCATGAACGTATTAAGAAGCTGTGCCTTTTCTTGTTGATAAAAGGCTAATAAATAAATGATTTCGGACATTACCTGTGAAGTTGTTTTGATGAAACTTCACTTAGTCTGCAATAAGGTTTTAAATGTGTTTTACTGGTGAAGCAGACTTCTCAGTGTGTGATTTTAAACAAAATCCCCATCAGTTTCTGTTGATGCTCTGCTCCAATCTCATACAGTCCTGCCCGATGGTCTTACTCTCGGGATTTCGGCCTCCAACAGTTTCCGAACTGAAATACTGACCCGAGCAGTGTTTTTCCCAGTTGGAGATCAGAACTTCCCAGTTTCCGAGAGCACATGAAGGCAGAAGAAGGCTGGGCTTAGCGAGGAGAGCAGCAGTGTGATTGGATTGCCCGCAAGTGTCTGCAATTAGTGCTTATTTTTGAGTGGACAATACGCTAGGGCTGGGCCATTAATCGAAAAATCGAGAGATCGAGATCGAATCGAATCGTCAATTATTTGGTGGTGGGTCTTGACTCGAGAGATCGAAAACCGAGCTTTTGTCAATAAAAATGTGTAGTTTGGAGCAAAAGGCAATCTTAGAGACAGAATAATGATATAAAGCTTCAAAAAAATCTAATAAATGGGACATAATAAAAGTTTTAGTTTCGTTTATGTTCATGAATGGCATTTTTCATTTGTTTTTGAAAGGGTTAAGCTAAATCGAAAATCGAGATCGATCGATATGAGAAAAAATATCGTGATTATATTTTTTCTCAGATCGCTCAGCCCTACAATACGCTGACGTCACATAGAGTCCAACGCTGACATGAGAGATACTAGGGGTGTGAATTGCCATGAATCTGGCGATTCGATTCGTATCACGATACACACCTCACGATTCGATTAATCCCGATTAATCCCGATACTGACACAAACGATTATTAATTGCAATTAATTGATAATTATTTCTGTTTTTATAGATCTATACTATTAAAGTACACTTAAAAAACTAAATGTTATGAAATAATTTGTGTGCCAAAGGTTAACATTAGATTGTCTTCTTAAAGACAGTGCTGCCCTCTACTGTCCTGGCTGAATATGCACATTTTAAACCACTATTGACATTGAATTCAGTTGAAATCAAGGTTACAAAAGCATCCTCATTAATATGCATGACGTCATCAAAAGAATCGATATCGGAATTTCAGTATCGATTCGAGTATCGCGGGATCGGGTATCGCGATATATCGCCGAATCGATATTTTTTGACACCCCTAAGAGATACAGCTAGCTTGTTGTCACTATTTTCACCTGGAACTTACTAATTTCCTTAGTTTGCACTCAAAATCCCCAAATTTACTCAGAATAGCACTCAATACTACTTAAACATCATATACACAGTTTAACAGCCAAAAAAAGAGTTGTTTTGGAGTTTACATTCAGTTCAAGTAAAGCAACTAAAGTCATTTTGAGTCCGCTTATACCTTTTTAAAATAATTGTTGAGGCAAATTGTTAATGCAAGTTAGTTCAGTTAGCAAAAATAACTGAGGATAAGATCAGAAGTCTTACTATTTTTAGAAAGCTGGAACAATGCACTGAGTCAAGACATTGTTTGACATACTTTTTTGTTGTGTCTGTAGTTCAATCCAAATCTCAAGCCACAGTACAACAGAAGCACTTGTTACTTATCTTCTTCCACATTTAAACAAAAACACTTGAGCTTAAGCTGTTACTTTTCACAACTTTTAGAAGCAAACTGGAGTGCTAACAACAATAACAAGCCAACTTCCTGAATTTTAGTGAACAAAAAGGACATTAAGATTAAATACTACCAACACATTTTTTTAAGCAATGTGTATGTATGATATTATAAGGATATCAACTATTAACTGTTACTTCTAGGACACTTTCACTCCGAGAGAATTACTGTATATCTAAACTGACGAGATGTTTTTAAAATAAAGACGCTAAACTGGATTTTCTACCTCCGGGCGCTGTCAAACCAACCACAGATTACAGACAATAAGGGCGACAAAAAGTGAAGACGAGAAGATTACAGCCTGCTTAAACACAAACAGATTACCAGTTCACTCTAGTTTACTGTGTTTAAACGTGAGTATTTTGTTTGTACGATTTGAAGCCTCTTACATCCAATATGAGATTTTGCTTTGACAGAGGAAATGTTGCTTGTTTGGTGGTGAGTCATATGGTGAGATAATGGGCCATGTCATTTTCTGTTTTTTTTCTTCCTAACCCAGTTCTGCCACACAACTGTCACACTAAATTAGCAATTATCCAAGCAAATGTTTATATTTTACAGCATTTACAGAGGTTTATGAACAAGTAATTTGGTTAAGCCAGGGATTTCAACACTAATGTCAGATGTGCCTTGTAAAAATGAATCGGTTTCAAAAGCCAAGCTATGAAATGGACTTAAACAGATTTAATTGAATCATTTATCATCTTTGAGTGTTTGAAATAACTCTTTCAGCTATTTACTCATTTAAACTAAAGAATAATTTAAAGGGGCCCCATGAAACTTTCTGGAGGTAAAAGTCAGCAGCACAATTCAATAGAAACCGAAAGATGAATTATTCTTTAGAACAATAATTTTGAAGATAGATATGATTTATGTTATAATGTCAAAAAAAATGTCTAAAGAAGCAACTTTTCTATGAAAACAAACATAAGAAAGCTCTTCTTGACCATAAAATTCGTTAGGTTCATTTTGGGGCCATGCAAGCTCACTCCTATTTGGAACCGACTGAAAATGTTCGGTAAATATTGAAACCAAAAACATGGCGCACTTTTGGTGCCCAATTTCGGGTCCTTGACTTTAAATCTTTGCACCAATAAGCAGACAACAGAAACACCACACATGCTACTCGTGTGGTCCCTACAATGACGAAAACTACGCTCCACAAACAGCAAAAACACCACGTGCCAAATGTGCACTCTACATTGTCACAGCAATTCACTTCCCACGTTCTCCAAAACACACCGTGTGACCTTAGGACAGTACCCTTCACAAACTTGTAGCAAAATTCACGTCTCACTTCTCCCAAACAGACAATGCGCCCTGCAGTCTCACAAACAAACCAAAGTGTGTCGGCTTGACTTCTTAAACAGAAGAAACAAAGAAACAAGGGGTCCATATAAAACTAAAAGACAGTCTTCAGTGCAAGCTTTTTTGTCTAAAGTCCGCCTGGTGAGCTTCATACATTTTCGTGATCAAGTCAAAGTCTGAAGTTTAGTCTGAAAGTCTGAAGAATGTCGCCAAACACATAATATAATCCAAATTTTGCCATAACATCTTTCTCCTCATGGCTGCAGTTGAAAGCATAATCCCAAATGTGAAAATGTGAAAGTCAAATAAGTCCGAGTAAGAAATATATGTAAACCCTTCGCTCAAAAAAGGTTGGGAAACACTGGGTTAAGCTAAGCGCTGTTAGAAATATAACCCAGTCATGGCAGATCAAAAAAATATTGTTAGTTTGAGCGATTATTTAATACAAATGTAAGGAGTTATCATCAGACGTTCTTATTATTTGTCAAATCAAACCCTCTGTGCGACTTTACTTACATGACTTTTGTCCCTGGTTGAAACTATGGTTGCTAGGTAACAGTGGAGCTGCATCTATACGTCGCATCCATCGACATTTATAGATGTAAAATCCTATTATCTCTGACTAACACCATCACTTGGCCGATGCAACCGGGCTCACGTCAAATCAAACGTTTCTTCAGAGAGAAATAATTGCTCAAGACAGTCACAATGCAAAAGTATTTAAAACGTTTATGGTAAGATATTAATATAAAGTCGATAGGTTTGTACCAGTTTACACTTTCTGGATTTTTCATAATTTGTCTGTTTTTTGGGGGAAGTCTAATGCTAACGGCTATAGGAGAAAATACACAGGACTCATTATCCAATTTACCAATTTTGAGTCAGTCATGCAAGCTTGACTTTATTTTCTGACAGAAATGATTAAAATGTTATCTGTAGCCTTAAAACGCCAATCATGTAGGTTATATAGAAACTAATAAGAAAGCTTCCTAATGTTTATTTTTAAAGTCACTTGAAATCTTGTACTTTCCACAACCATAAATTGATAAAATGTATAAAATTATAGCACATTTTATGTTGTTTGTCCTCGTTCGTGTTGCCGTAGTCAAAAACGCACTTGTGCAGAAGTTTCTGGGCATGCGCACATTAAATTTTGATTTCAATTCAGCAGCACTGACTCAAATTGCTAAGTCCTTCAATAGCTATTTGCTAAATGATCTAGCACCGAAAGCCATCTTAACCTGGCCAGCCGGTTTATCTCGCGATATCTGTGAATTCACAAACTCAAGACAAACCATCTGTCTTCCAGCTGCCCGATTGGTTTGAACTCTGAACCAGCGGTGGTTCGGCTCAATCACATCACAGCAGCGTGGTTTTGAGGCCCAATCACATTGTAGCAGGGCGGGCTAACACAAGCTGTTACCGCCAAGTCTGATTTAAGCGAAACAAAGATGGCGGCTCCCGTGGATGTACGAGTTTCTGCTGCTTTTGATGCGATTTTAGCAGAAATACGAAGTAATTTCTTTTTGAAAGAACACCCCACATCCAACACAGTATCACTAGACGGCGTACTTTTACCACAACACAAAAACAGCGTCGTTTGAGCACGAGTTCACAGCTGTTTTTAGTACTTATGTTACGCCGTGCATTTAGCACGATATGAAAAAGCGTAAAAATGACACGAGATTTCACAGCGTTAAAAAAACACGAGTTTTGATTGAAGCCACGTGGGGACAATTTCTTCAGGTAAAACGGGTAAGTTTAGGCATAAAGTTACTAAAATGGGTAAGATTAGGTCTGGGGCTTGGGGCAGGTTAAGATTAGAATCAGGATTTCATTAATATTCATAAATAAGAACATGTCTTAACAACCATTGAAATTAATGTGACGCGTACTATAATTACGCAAAACAGCTGTGAACTCGTGCTAATCATACCTCATTTACATGTTGTGTAAATGTACGCTTTCTTGTGAGATCGGCTCCCACATCACACCCAATCAGCTCCAAGTATTTCTCTAAACATCTCATCTTTGCCCAAACGCTTCAGTGAGTCAAGATCCAGATAGATACTGTGTCAGAACTCAAATTGGAGTTCAACACAGATCCATCTGGAGTGAGCCAGGTTACCATTTACTTATTTATGTCTACAACTTTAGCAACAAAAGTGAACACATTACCATGGCAACCAAATCATTTCCGTACAGACCTGAAAACCTAGCACTAACCATGGCCAAACTGGAGGAAAACGCTAAGGTAGATCTTAAATATAATCATGTTCTCTACATTTTACTAAATATTTAACCTTTTACTCTACCAGGAAACACAGTAAGACCATTTTTTAATTTACAAAGTCAGCCTGGTTGTGTTTGTATCTCTTTGGCTTTTATTCCTCACAAAACACAAGCTAAGAGCATGACATCACCACATTTAAAACCTCAAAACAACCCTTCGTTCTTTCTGCACCGCTGCCGTTTCTCCGTTAACCCTCCTCCACACACACACACACACATACTCTCTCTGTCTCTGTCTTTACGCCTCGATCCCGTCGCAGTTTGAAACCATCCATCATAGCGGCGAGTGGAGTGCCCAGAGAGAGTCCAATCACGCGGCTGTCAGTCACTGTGAGAATGCCAAACGGCCTCCCAGGTTTAATCAGGCAGAAGAAGAAGCTGCTGCCATGGATGCGCTAAATATAGCTCCTCACTTCAGACAACGTATCCTGAAAATATCTCACCACGTTTCTGACCAGTGCTAGGATCAAAGTTGTGATTTTTGTCTGAATAGTAGGATTTTATTCATTGTCTATTGATTTAGTAATCGAATAGGGATGGGACGATGGGCCACGAGATTGGGTCCACAAAACTCAAACAAGACGAGATTTTGAAAAAAAAATTGCCTTATTTGTTTCAATTTAATATTATTAATTTAAAGATGGGGTAGCTAACTTTTCTAGTGGTAAATTTCCAAACTGTGTGCTTTCCACTAAAAAGTATAGTAAATACAGCACTTTGTGAAAAAAATAGACCTCTGAGTACAGTCTGAACTGAATAATAAAGAATTTTAGTTCTAATCAGGAGCTGAATGCTGCGCTCTGATTGGCTGAGCTTGGGGCGGTCACTACAATTTCACTTTGTTGTTTGTAAAAAGACGTTTATAAGCCATAAATGCAACAAAAATTAATATATGTCAATATTTACCATGAATTTAAGAGAGGAAGTTGTCAGATTTCAAACTTAAATTGTGTTTGCAGTTTAAAAATCAGCTACCCCACCTTTAATTTATATTATATATTTTTCACGCTAACTTTTACATTGTTTAGGACTAATTATCTCTGTCAATACTGGTCCTATCATTACGAAATAAAAACTGGGACAAAGTTTAGACTGTTTTCTGTCAGAATAAGTCCGCTACAAGTCTATGGGTGGAGGAGACTTTTTACTACAGCTGCTCAAAGATACAAAACTTGATTTCATGACCATTCCCAATATTAGCCTTTGTATGAGGAAAAATCTCGTGAAATAGTTCTGTAGATAGATAGATCTCGTGGCTCAAAAGCATTCAACAAGGTCAAAATATACTTAGTTTTGCTCTAACTTTGCCCAATCTCAAAAATCAACTTGCAAATTTAAATCACCAATTATGTGGCGCACAGTCGTGTATTTCTACCGAGAACAGTTAGGTGCATGTGCAGTAAAACTTCTTCAGAGTCGTTTTGTTTAGGAGGATATGTTGTATATGTAACACTGTGGTAACTAGAACAACCCACAGGCAGAAACAGATGATATCACATGTTCTGGCATTTAAACTCCACGTAATCCGGCCCTAAAGCGTCGTGCACAGAATCAAATTACACACTTCAAAATCTCATTGTAAAACCCATTTACACTTATTATTTCAGTCTTTAGGCAAATGTCCTGACTCGTATACACACAACATGCCAGTTTTGCCTAGATTTATCCAGAATAAACCAAATAAAAAGACAACCAGGGTTTTAATGACATGTTTTGTTGTTTGCTGACGTATTGTATGTGTATGTGCGGAGGAGGACGAATCAGATGAAAACTGTTTTGCCTACTTCCCGTTACAATCATTTCCTGAGTCTTGATGACCTCATCTTTAACCGGGGCTGAGACGGAGAGGAAATTGTATCATCTGTGTCCGTAATGAGAGCAGACGTGACACAGCCAAACACAGAGCATCAGCGCTGAAGAGGAAATATCAAACTTTATCCAGACATTCATTTAAATTTGTATGAAAACAGGTAAAATTAAACGTGAATTAATGATTTTTTTTATTCGTTTCCATGGAAAGCAGGCCATGTTTTGCACAGATCTAACTTGTCACTTTGTCTGGCTGTGTCTAAGACTTGTTTCCATGGTGACTGTCAAGCTTACGGCCATACTTATTCTCCAGAAAAGTTGCAGAGTGAGCTTTTAAGGCCTAATGTATCATCTAAGCAGACTGTACACATACAACCTCATACACAATACGTTATGATGATTCAATGTAGGGCTGCAACTAACAATTATTTTGACCGATTATTCTTTTTTGACTGTTTTAAGATATGATTTGCAGATGGAACAAGATATATAAACCATGTAATTTTACTTAGCATAAGAAAATGATAAGTATCTGTCCCTTAAAAACAGACAAAAAAGTAATTTCACATCAAATAAGAATAAAACATGCTTGTTTTCTTAGCATAAGAAAGTCAAGTTACACCTAAAACAAAATACGTTTTACATAATTCAGGCACTTTTTTTTAGTCTGCATTTTTTCCCAGTATAACACCGTTAGATAACATTCTGTAGATGTAGAAACTACAGTTCACATCACAAAAACAATATAAACACAATTTTCATTGCTCATCATCAATTCTATACAATCAGAGGTTTTCTCAGTCCATGGCATGTTTTAAAACCAAAATAAGACCAGTTAACGATTATTCGATTACTGAAATAGTTGACGATTATTTCAATAATTGATTAGTTGTGATTAATCGATTAACTTGTTGCAGCCCTAGATGCACATTTACAGGCAAACTAGTGTTTATGTCGAAAATACTCAAATTACACAAGTTTCACCGCTCATTATCATCACTGCTGTTCAGTCTGAGCGTTTTCTCAACTGTTTAGAAACTTATATAAAGTTGAATTGTATCAAAATCCACAGACTAATCAATACTAAAGCTAGTATGAAATCTAGATTCTACAGGCTTTCAATTATTTTGACTAAATAATTACTTTAAGAGAACACAATTTGGCCTTTGCTGAACAGTTTTAAAATAACTAAATATAACGACTAGAACAAAACACATTTGAAACAACCAAAAATTAGCAGCAGATTATTTCAATAATCAATTTGCAATTTATCAATTAACTTGTTGCAGCCCTATTTCAATAAAAATTAAATTCATAGCAGGGTTCACAACCTTTACTCTTCACAAAAATAACAAACAAACAAACAAATAACCCAAAACCAGTGACCTTAACTCTTCAATAAAAAGTTATTAAAACAACAGATTAAATAGAATATTGTGTGTCTCCGCAAAACAAGTTTCTAACCATTTCTAACATTAATAACAACTTTTAGACATTACAATATGCATAAATGTGTATATTTTCATTAATCAAACCTGGAAAATTGCTCAAATTCACCTAGTTTTTGACTTAAAATTGCATCTCAAAAAAACAAACAAAAAAACAAACACAACCTTTAAAAAGAACTTAGAGAAAAGGGAAATCACAATATGACGATTTCATACAAAAAGCAGATCGTCACAGAGATGAGCTCATGGTCTGATTTTAATTCTGGTATTGCCCAACCCTGCCTGTCAGACCTCCATTCAACATCCCTTTTTAGAAAGAAAAGAAACTAGAAAATGCAGTTAGCCAGCAGCAGCAGATCTTACACCATGAGTCACGTCTAACCGTTTCTATTTGTAAAAACTTTGGCTGTGGGTTTTGTTGACGCGCGACACAAAGGAGATCATCACCTGGTTCATTTTTCAAACCCCAGTCAAGAGCATTTCGTTAACAACTAAACAAACACGACTGACATGGCTCGTCTTAACAATAGACCTGTGAACAGTGTGAGAGCGGAGCTGTTAAAGATGCAGCACGACACGAGGATTGCACAAGAGAAAATACAGCACTTTATGAAATTCTGAAAAACAACTTGATTTTTCTCAACTTTTTGCTGAAAGGAAAAGACAGACTTTGATACCACAGAAAAACACGCTTCAATACAATAAAATCTCATAAGAGAATTATATATAATTATTATTATAAGAATTCATAGCAAGGTTCATAAGATAATAAACTTCAGTTTTTAATAGGCTCTGTGCACGAAACGTCGGTTGGTTTGATTATATTCAAAGTGGCTAGCTTCTGTACTTTTGAGCATTTCCTGTTTTCTCCACATCAGTTTAAAATGTAAGCCTATAAATCCTCAAAAGATCAGACAGTGAACAGTCAGTTGTGGTGAGTGTCGATGAAAACATGTTAAAAACTTTACAAATCAAGAGAATCTTTCACTAAAAGACATTTGTGTGTTTAAAAAGAGACGTGTTTGTGTCTTAATGCTAACGCTAACAGGAAACTCCACACTTGCCTGAAGTGCGTAAATATGCCGTTGTGAAGTGTGGATAAAAACATTCTAGAGAATTGGGACACTATGCGCACTTCAGCGGCTCGGCGTCAACGCGCATTTGAAGTGCGCAAGTGCGAGTATTGGGACAGGGCCAGAGTCTGTTTAGTAAAAAGCCCCGCCACTGTCATTCAACCTGATCGCCGAGTTTTAGTAGAGGAAACCAGAGCACCTGGAGGAAACCTACGCAGACACGGGGAGAACATGCAAATTCCATTCTGGAACTGTTATCAAACTACATACTTTATGCAAATATTGGTAAAGAAATGCAAAGTTTTAGAATGAACTATATAAAATATACTAGTGTACATTGTGGTACAAGACCACGTTAAAGGAAATAATAAAGGTTGATATTGCCCAACAACTTAAGCTCATAAAAGGTATTTTTAATTAATTTTGGTATCAACGCTGGTATCAAGAATCAAACATTTTTCTTGATATTGCAACTGAGTTTGAAATTGTAGTAACGTAGCAAACAGAAGTGGTTAATTTAACTTTTTAAAGCATTCACAGTCACTCACATAATGAACCTCATAATTCTTGAAGACGATGATCTTAGCAGCACATTTTGCAACTTTCAGAAGCCGTCGTGAGCTGAGCCGTGTCGATAAAGCTAACGCCAACTTTGACAATATACCTGCACTGGAGCAAAACTGCTATTTTATTTAAAAATCAGGAGCAGTGCTTTTAAAACTAGCCACAAACTGTTAACTGGCTTCTTTTTCAGTTCTTTAGCATAAAAATATTACCGACTAAACATGAGTTACAAAAATCGTCAGACAATTACTCAGAGAGATATGAATCCTTCAGGAATGAGAAAAACTTGGTCGTATGTCAATGGTCGTCCACTTCCTGTTTTGTTTTCTGGAGGTTTCCATGGCGTCACTCGATCTGAGCCCAGAACGAGATGGACCGATGCAGAAAAAGGACAGTCGACCTTGAGGCTTTCCTTTCATAGAGATCATTTTTCACAGACGCAGATACAGATCGATAAAGATTGAAGACGCGCTGGCTTTCTCTTTACCAGAAAACTGCCCGTGCGACTCAAGATAAGAGACTGTAATAATGTTTAGAACGGGTTTGTTTGGATGATTTGAAGGGAGTGGAAAAACAGGGAAGGATTTATTGATTGGTGGATAAACGTTAAATGTGAATAATTTGAATGTTTGTGTTTCTAATTACACAAAAACTGATTATGGCAATAGGACTCAGGATCAAATCAGTTAGCCCAATGTTAAACCAATGGAGATTTTAAAATGTTAAATACTAAACTTATTATTCTGCCCAATAAGATTGCTAAATGTAGTGAACCGGTAGTTTATCAAATTGTACAGTCTTTTTGGTTTAATTTTGACATTGTTTAGTTAATGTATCCCAAGTTTTACACTAATTCACAACATGGAAGCATTTTTTATTGTTCCTTCCGAGATCTAACGTGTTAAAATTCAAATTTGTTCATAACTTGGGCAAAAGAAAAGCTGCAGAACCAGTGAGAAACTTTTAAAAGGTTTATCTTGAGTGATATGAGAACTTTGATGAAATATTATATACTATATCTTCATGTAGAGCTTTGATCTGTGCTGCTGACCTCAGGCCTCCTTTGAAAGAGAGACTCTTGGCTAATAGATACAAGCAAATTTATTTATTTATTTTTTTTTTTTTTTGAGTTTCTAACTGTGGTATAACTAGGGATGGGTATCGAGACCCGGTTTCATAACAGCACCAGTGCTGCGTCTTAACAGTCCACTGGATTCGGTCCTGTTATTGATCCTGAGGGAGCACATTTCATCAATTCCAGCCCATGCACGCGCCTTGTCGGCTCTGCTTTCGGCATGCACCCATGGTAGAGGTATTTTCTGCGTCTGCGTCCTTCTGTTTGTATTTGTGTGGCGCGTTCCGTTCTGGGCTTTGAGCGCATCGTGCCCCTCACACAAGCAGAGAGAACTACATGAAACTGTCTTAACAAAGCAGCACCGATCAGGAGAAGCTTGAAAGCTTGAATGTGGAATAAACAACAAAGAGCAAAGCACTGGAACAAGTTGTAGATTCCTCCTAGACTAATTATTATTATTAATTATTAATGAATAACTTAGGCCTTGTCCACACAAGACCTAAGTTATTGGCTATGAACAGATACCTGTCCATAGCCAGGTATCTGATAAAACGAACATTTATTTCTACGTTTTGGCCAGTCATCCACACTAAAACGCAGGATTCCCTCATATATAACGAAGCTTGATTAAAACTCTGACCAAAGTGAAGATTTGAAAATAGCCGAAAAACACGCACATCCAAATTCTAAACAGCGTGCAGGACACAGAAAGCAATAGTGTGATGAAAAATAGAGATGGTCCGCACAGCAAGTATAGCTCCCATAGTTATTTATTTGCTTAACCCAGTGACGTTTCGGGCGTCCTGCCCTTCATCAGACATGAATGAGCTAAGACACACCTGAATCTTATATACAACCATCAAGCTGGTCACGTGAACAGGATGTGACCCAATAGGTCAATATGAGATATTGTAGAAATATACAAAATATACATGTGTACATATTTACATAGAAAATACACTTTTAAAAAAATCATGATGCTCTACACACTTCAAGGGGTACCCCGTCATAAAGTATAGCAAGATGATCTTAGTGTTTTGTCAAATGCATCTTAACTATGAAAAGGCAAGCAAAAACATATTTATGTGGTGGCCACCAATTTAGACAACACAAAGACATTTTGGAAACCATATTTGAAGCTGGAAGGATACACATTGAGCCAAAAGGACTCAATGAAGACTTCGATATAAGACCGTTCCTATGACTCCTCAGACATGTGTTGACATCTATACTACAGTGGGGTGTATATACTGTATAATCATAACTGTGTACGTCCTCTGCAGTTTGTTTGTTAATGTGTCCTTCCAGCTTCAAATATGGTTTCCAAAATGTCTTTGTTTTGTCTAAATTGGTGGCCACCACATAAATATGTTTTTGCTTGCCTTTTCATAGTTAAGATGCATTTGACAAAACACTAAGATCATCTTGCTATACTTTATGACGGGTACCCCTTGAAGTGTGTAGAGCATCATGATTTTTTTAAAAGTGTATTTTCTATGTAAATATGTACACATGTATATTTTGTATATTTCTACAATATCTCATATTGACCTATTGGGTCACATCCTGTTCACGTGACCAGCTTGATGGTTGTATATAAGATTCAGGTGTGTCTTAGCTCATTCATGTCTGATGAAGGGCAGGACGCCCGAAACGTCACTGGGTTAAGCAAATAAATAACTATGGGAGCTATACTTGCTGTGCGGACCATCTCTATTTTTCATCACAAAGTGAAGATTTGGTCAAAACTGGATGTGAATAACCAGCATTTTACGTTTTTAAATGCCACTAACTGCAACATTTGCATAGACGTCATAAACACGCGATCAGGAGCACATTTATGCAGTTTTGTGTGGATGTGATTTTCTTTAAAACAGTTATACTGTATAAAAGTATAAAATTATTATAGTATAATGCTAAATCCTTAACAGTGCCCATCCCTAGTTCTTCTTATCAAAAACACGGCTGGTGCTTTCTACCACCCCTAGTTTTAACAAAAAAATGCATATTTCATATTTTAAAAATGCAATACTTAATTAGATTTTTTACAATAAAATAACTTAAAATCATTATTCCCCTAGCACAGATACCTTGTTGTTGTATCTATTCAGGTGAAAATCAATCCAAATCAATAATGTCACGTTTGTTCACCGAAATACACAAAATTTGTCCGTTGTTGTTAGCATTATGGCCAGCTGTCGTTACCTTACCGGCACGTCTCAGTCTTAACAGCAGTGAAAAAATCATAAAACACTGTGGTGCATCAAGTAAGTGAGCATGTAGAAATGCTATAACAAATCATTTCTGTTCGCCTACATCTTTAAAGAAGCAAAAACAGATATAGGTCCTTTAATTTAGAAGAAAAATCAGGACATATTTTGTTTGATTGTTTTTTTTCTTGATGTGACTACAAAATAATATTACAAACACATCTGCATTTGAAGAATTAGCATTTGCCTTTTTGTTCCCAAACCATTTCTGGTTCGGGGAACAAGCAAAAGTGCCAAAAACCGGGTTTACTTGGGGAGTAGTTATTGTGCAGCGATTGTGTTTGCTGGAGAAATAGAAAAGCCACATCTGCTCAGCTCTATCATCTGCTCTGTTGAACAGGCGTGTTCCCATCATGCACTGCTCTCGATTCTTATCGGAGTAATTGGCTTGGCATGGAGGGGCGGGGCTGTAAACTGTTACTGGCTTCCTGACACACGACGCACTGACGACCACCAATGTACAGCAGTAAGCATATTTTTAAGATTCTTTTTGGCTCGTAGACTTTATCAACAGCTGGTGTGAAACAGAAGGAGGTTACACAAGGGCTGAGTGTTTAATGAAAGATTGAGGTATAAAGATTTATTCATCTCTAAAAATTACATGGATGATGGCTGATGAAATGAGAGGTTCGCTGACAGTTTTTAGTCTGTAAAATGTATATATTGGGAGAGAACTTGGACAAAGAAAACGTAAAGTCATCAATTAATAAAACATTTGTGATAAAAATATAATACTATAGACCCGTTCAGAGCCTACGTCATTTTGGGGGTGGAGCCGCACGGGTGCCCTCCGCAGAGTTTCCCCATAAGTTTCTATACAAAACAAGTAAGCTGTACTAACGATATTAAACGGTTAGAAAACTTAACAATGATTTCAAACGAAGCTCTGACCATTCCTAATGTGTTCCTTGGGTTTGCACCAGTGACACATTTTATAACTCGTGATTTTTTCGGGCTAACTAGCTAGCCGCTAAAATCTATAGAAAAAATGAGGATCACCATCAAAACAAATACATCGCCTCAGATTCATGTAAGTATATCCTTGGAGTTTTTTATACAATAATCTTCTGTAGAAATCAGCACAAAATAAAGCCACACAGGTGCAGTTTACTGTGAGTCCAATTCTCCACTGATAATCGATAAATAATTAACACAACTTGCACAAAAATCTTAAGCAATGTCACGTTAACTCACCTCCTGTGCTTTTCTGCAAATTACGTCGTCAAACTCATCAAGGGATATGTATGATCAAAGCTTTTCTCTTGTGCACATGAGTTTTCCCATCAAATATAAGTAAATATTAGGTCGCTGAATGTCGGGACACTCACTAACGTCATGCTAACATTCAGTAGATAACTGTACATGGATCTGGAGTCGCTTGCTGTTCGTTAAATTGAGTTTTTAAAGAGAGTTTTGCGATTTTTTAATGAAAATGCATCTGCGTAGCTTGGAAAGCCTGCGACTGGGCACCACTCAGGGCTCCAGTTAGCGCGCGCAGCCATCTTTGTTTACTAACAGTAAATGGGTCTATATATCCAAGATTACCTAAGCATGGCATTTCTAACATTTCTTCACATCTTCTCTTTTCTCATTTTTTAAGTCATTCAGTTCTAGATTTTAGAAGTCATTGTCCAAAGTTTTTTTGTTTTTTACCTTTATTTAACCAGGAAAGTTCTTATTTTCAAGGCAGTCCTGGCCAAGTGAAATTCAATACATTACAAACAATTACATACATATACAGACATTAAAACGACACGGGTTAAGAAAAACAGTTACAGATTTCTGAGACAGTCTCTAATTTAGGGGTGCATAACCTTTTATAGCTCACAAGCTACTTTTAGTCTGAGCACAGCCCAAAGACTATATACATAAAATTATGTATATAGATTTACATAATTTTATGTATTAGCAATGTCGAAAACTTTGATTTTTAAACTAGTCTTGATTAAGACACAGTTGGATTTTTCTAATACTGCAATAATAAATTATTAAAATTTAAGTTATAAACCTGTTAAAAGGTTACACATTTATTTTGGCTACAAAAACAACAACAACACAACAACAACAACAACAACAACAACAACAACAACAACAACAACAACAACAACAAAAAGTCAATAAAAAGTTCAAGTTATTCAAGTCACCTCACTTTGAAGCACTTAAAACTACTGTATTATGAGTGACTGGTGATTACCATGGTAACATTAAAGGGAGGGCCTGAGAAAGTCAGCTTTCCTTTGACTTGCATCAACAACAAACAAACTGCCGTATAGAGGACAAAAACACAGCATGAGAACGTAGGATTCTGTGGCACGACCTGTCTCCTCCTCCTGCTCCTCTCTTCCTCCTGCTCTATCTCATCCCTCTTTTAAGCGTGTGCGTTCAGGAGCTACGTTGTCGGCTCGCACTGTGTGGCTGCTGTGCACTCCAGAGCCAACAGTGGAGAATTCTTGTTGCTGCATATAAAAATAGCACTTGTAGATTGCAGTTGTAATTCGCGCGTATAGTAGCCAACGTGCTTATTGCGCTTGTTGATTACGCATGTAGCTTGCGCTTGTAGTTTCACTTCTGTCTCTCGCAGTTAAAGTTGGTGTTAACAGACGGGGCTTTGGGATCGACTCCCACGGACTCCAAAATTTATATCATGAACATTTTTTTGCAATATTCTTAAGAATATATATATCGCCCTGACAAACAAGGATTGATGTTTTTTTTTTAAACCTATATACTTGTAGACCTTCATCTAGCCTAGCAAAAGGATTGTATTACAAAAACTTAGTGGAGTTTGATTTCAAGTTTATTAATTGTATAATCATGTATATTCCCTTTAACCTGTCTCATACACATCCTGCTTTGTTCAACCATTTTGTGTAATCTTTCTCTACGTTGACAATGAGAAATAAACTAGACTTGCTTCAGTTTTCAAATCTCATTTCCTTTCCACCACACAAGCCATAAATAATAAAAATAAAAGAGCTCCATCGTCAACAGCAAAACAGCGAAGAGAAAGTCCATTAAGATCCAAGAACCACCTCACAACGGTCCGAATGCATCAGAGGAAAAGCTGGCAGCAAAATCAATGGAAACTAATATAAGGGTCATGCAGTGTGAGCAGAGAGTTTGAATTATGTCCAAGGAAGTGGTCTGGCTCCGAGAGAAACGGCTTAAATGGAAACATTATAGAAGATTCAGAGCATTATCAAGTGACACAAACTATTACCTCCACTATTTCACTTTATATACAGGCTACTTTCAGATGATAGAAGTGACGTTTGGGGTTGTATTTTAACAACAAAACAACTTCATAGTTTGAATAACTGTTAACTTGAGCGATATTGTGAAAACTAGGGATGGGCGATATATCGGTATTGATATCGGTATCGGCCGATATCCACGATATTTTAAGATATCGGTATCGGTCCGATATCGGGTCGACGGCCGATATTTGGCTCCGATATTTTTAGGGGAGGTTCTCCAGTCTCTCTGTGCACATATACCAGCCTCAATTTGACCTAAAAGCTTCATATTAGCAATTTTGAACAGACTAAAGAATACAAAGTATAAATAAACAAACAATTAAGCTAAAATTAGTCATTATATTTACATAATAAATCCACAAAATATTTTTTATCTCAGATAAATATATTGTTTGTAAGTTTTTGATCTTGTGAGTTGTGCTGTGGATTTTAAAGCAGAACCAAGCAACTTCAGCAGTAGAGCGCCCCCTACAGTTCTCTTCTGCAAACACCAGCATCAAACCTACAACTGAACTTTTTCCTTATGTAAATTTTTTTTTATCAATTTATAAATGTTTTCAAATAAGGCAAAGAAAAGTACATCAAAATATTTCACACTGTCAAATGTACAAATAAAAGAGCCAGTGTTTCTCAGAAGAGCTGTCAAATTATAAGTGTAGTTTTTCCAGCAGGAGGCAGCAGAGAGCAGATGTTTGCTTAAAATGTGAATAAAATACAATTGTAACCATCACACAGACTAACAAAGACATTTAACAAAGCCAAAATGTCCCTTAGATCAGCTTTAAAATATACCTATCGGTATCGGCAGTTATCGGTTATCGGCCAGAGCAGAGGGCTAATTATCGGTTATCGGTATCGGCTCCAAAATTTCATATCGGCCCATCCCTAGTGAAAACAAATCGTGAGCTCATCTCTGTAACAATTGTGAAATCGTCATATGTAATTTCCCTTTTCTCTATTTGATGCATCTGTATGTTCAAATACATAGACTATTTTTGTATTAGATTACTTTTAGTCTCCGAGTTGCCAAGTCCAAGTCTAGCAACTTTGGGCTTCTTTTTTGAAGGCTCATTTGGACTGTGTTTTTAGTTCATAAAAGGAATAGTATAAAAGAAAAAATATATCAATTTATATAACTGAAACTTGAATTTTTAGCATGTTTTCATGTCTAAAAGTCACTAATAATGTCATAAAAACACATTCATTTATGTGTTTATTAACTTTTTATTGAAGGGTTGAGTTTGCTTGTTTCTCTTTGAAAATCTGGCAACACTGGTCAGATTTTAACAGCTGGATTTAGATGTTGATAGTGAATTGAATTTACCTCAAAGACAATAGGAAAATAAACTTTTACAAGATTAAAATTGTAATTTGTTTCATGGAACATTGATATGAATACAAAAATCTATTGTGTGTTATGCAAACATTTATTGTGTGTTATGCAAACATTTGAGTCAAATCAAGTCCAAGTCCTGATAACGTTTAGCGTAAAATTACAATTTTAATCTCCTAAAAGCTCCTTTTTATGGCTTCAACTTTAATCTCAGAAAAAATGAATTTTTTTCCAACTATAAACTACTAAGTTTATTATGGTAGAGCCAACCTTTTATTTGTACTGGTTTACTATATTCTGTCGAAGAAATGCGTCTGCAATAATGAGAATTCGACCCTCCACTACTATTCTGGGTTTGAAAATGCCCCTTGAGTCTAAATAATTGCCCAGCCCTGATTTAGGCTACTTTACTTTATGGTTTTCCGTGTTTCAATGCGTCTGAAGTCTTCTTGCAGACAATTTAAGAACGCTAAGCTGCTAATCGAGATGTCACTTTTCCCTGTAACAGTAAACAATATGTCGTTTATAAAATATCTCTAGACATACATCAGCCAGCCTTAGCACAAAGCCTGTAGTATCTCCATGGAACACAAAGCAGATAAATGAGAGACAGATTTCTACCTGCTACGTTGACTTTCTCTGGGTTGGAGGCGCTGGGAGTGGCCGGGCTCGTGCCGTTGGTCAGGTTTCCTCCGGTTCCGTTGTAGATGTTCTCCACCTTGGACTCGAGTTTGCCCAACCTCTGCATGATGTTGTCCAAAAGCACCGCCAGGGTCTTCTTCAGGTCTGCGAGAAACGACAAAAATCAGGTCGGCTGGGTAATGTGAGAAATAAAATAAGCATTGTTTGTTCTTAAATTTACCAACCTCAATTTTTAGTTATTTTTTAAAAGCTAAAATAAGACTGCTATTGGTATAAGTTTATGGACATAAGCAATACAGACAAACAACTAAGTGTTACATTTCTCTCCTCTCGATTTTGGTTTTAGTATTACTATGACGGCAAAACTCACTAGAAAGTTGTGAAAAGAGCTTCTAAACTCACTGTAGTATAAAATCATTCATTAGGTAAGCAAGAAAAAAATGTAAACTGCTTAACATTACTGAACTAGTTTTATTATTTATGTTTTAAAGAAGGTTAATACATACTAACTAATGCAAAATTAAGGGCATCTAAAATAAATATTGCCTATTATTAATGGGAAAAACTGACTCTTTCCTACCATCTTCCGTGACCATATGTTTTTTTAAATATTCATTGATATGCAAAAATGAAATATGCTAAGTACATATTTATAGGAGAAATGCTACAAGAGAAGATAATAAAAAAATTAAACTATGGTGTATGCTTAAAAAAAATCTATAAACTTGGTTTTTATGATACAGTTTACAATATTGCACATTTGTTCACATTTATTGTTTCACCACAATGTTGTTGTCTTAACTTAATATAATCTGAATATTGCTGTTGAAAAATGTCATAAAATATACTGCGATGGTAATCTTTGTCCATCTACAGAAGATTAATTTTAAATTAGGCTTTAATCTTAATTTCTTCTTCAGTCTTTTTAGCTGCATTAAGATTGTTTTACAAATTCTATAATACAGTATAATAACCCAGTTTTGACAATCTGATTTTACGCCGTTCCCAAGGTATTTTGCCCAACCCAAACGTCCTGGTTTAATCTCTGTGAGCTGTACTGTATCCAGTTGTTTCTCTGGGCATTACAGAACAATCAATTCCAATCTCAAGTTTCTAATGAAGCCTCCCATTGAGCCAAACACAGCTCTATTAATGGCACGAATAACTTATCGATGCCTCGGCTCCGACCTGCGTCTGAGAGATACAGGATTATAGCCCAGGGCAGCTGATTCTGCTCCGCTCCAGGTACATGTCATTTCCCATTATGGATTATTCTGAACATCCATATCTGAGGCGTGTTAAGCTGGGGCATGTCATTTTCAAACAGTAAAATAAGGAAGAAGCTACTGTAATGTTTGAGAGAACACACCTGATTATAAGCTGCACCAGTTATAAAGGAACAAAGGTTTACATACTACAAATCAACATACAAGTGTACAGTCATTTCTCAGAGTTGATGTACTAACAAAATGCTCAAAAATGAAATACAGATCTGATCAAAATCTTGAAAAATGGCTAGAATTGACCTTTTACACATTTGGATCCTAATGAGCTATACACTATACTCTTCTTTAATAGTCCCTAATGTAGCTCTGCTTAAAACCTCATTAGGATCCAAATGTGTAAAAGGTATTTTCTAGCCATTTCTCAACCAGTCTTAAGATTTTGATCAGGTCTGTTTAACAAAGAACAGTGCAAGTAATTAACATATTGTCATCAGTAACATGTACATTACAACTTGTGTTAAAAGAAGAAGAGAAACAAATATTTTATTCTAGAATGAGTAATGTTTAAACATGTTTATCTAGTTCAAAAGTGGGGCCCGGGGGCTAAACTTGGCACATCATGGGGTAAAATTTGGCCCATGAAGGGATCCTTAGGTTTGTAGGACCATCTTTTTGACTACATTTTGTATTAAAAACACTGTCAGATTACATCAAATTAGGCATAATCTCTTGCAAGACAAGGTAATCTGAATTTCTTCTCAAATAAACATTTTAAAAGCAAAATAAAATTAGGTTTGGCCCACGGCAGGCTTCAACGTAATCCATTTTTGCCCGCCGAAGAAAAAATCTGCTCATTTTGGCCCAACAATGAAAAATGTTTGGGCATCCCTGATCCTAAGACAGCAAAGAAATTCAAAGTTTCTGGAGGAAAACAAAATTCAGTTATTTGAGATATCTGAGGAAACTCAAATTTTAGAATAGAACTGCACCTAATGGATACAGTATTTTTGTAATCGATTAGTTGGGCATTTATTCTTAGATTAATTGATTAGTTGTTTAGAAAGCAATAACTAGAACCAAATTTAAAGTAATGTCAATGAGGACGTCATGGAGATGTGGATTTTAAGGTTGTCAAAAGTATCGAAAATCAGATAACCATCAAAACTAAAACTCTCCTTTGATACTAAACGATGTTTCAACATTAATAGGACAAATGTGATATTTTCTGAGGAGTTTTAGAAATAATCCTGAGCTTTTTCAAACATTTTAAAACCAAAATTTTAAGAAAGTATTTGTAATTTGTTGAAGATTTGGCACAAAAAGAGTCATTGTATCATAAATCAAGAATGAAGACTATTCCTAGTATTAAATCTGAATAGTTTTTGTATAAAGGACCCTAAATGTACACATTTTTTATGTAATTTCTGTTCAATCTGAAGCTTTTTCACAGCTCATGGCCTTTTGGAACCTAAAGAAAAAACAGTTAACGATTATTCGATTACTAAATTAGTTAATATCGATTAGTTGTGATTAATCGATTAACTTGATGCAGCCCTATTTTAGAAACGGAAATTTTGTAGTTTGGAGAAGTCTGGCTTTCAGGGTGAGCAAACAGTGCAACTTACTGTTTCTGCACCAATAATTTGCATGAAGCCCACAATTCTGCTCATAGTCAAATACTTTCAACTTTTCTCATTCAAGTTTAATGTTTAATCACCGCTACAACTTCTAAGATAACACTGAATGCCCATAGTTTTGTTATAGAATCATAAACTAATAAAGTAATAAATAAAGCGGGCTATAAAGCTCCTGCACCGCAGACACGTGACAGTAAACTATCAGAAGCTCTACTCCAAGCGTCTGGTGCCAGAGAAAACACTTGTCTGTGCTGGAAGTTTGCCACCTTCAGCAGGTCAACAGTAACCGCCTACTGCCTAACAGAGGAAGTAAATCTGTCTGCTCATTCTCCCAAAAGGCTCAGGGAAAAAGAACGTTTGAAAGAAAACTAAGACTACTACGATTTCATTTACAATCTGTTTCAGAAGTTTTATAAAGCACAAAAGTTATTAAAACATTTTACAGAAGTTGTACATGTGCGTTCTGGACAACAATCAGATTCAAGATTTTAGTTACCACAAAGGTCCTCTCCTTAAAGTATGTTACTGCTTTGTCTAGAACAGGTCTGCAACCTGGCGCTGAGGCCACATCGCAGCGCACAAGAATAAGAATCATAGTAAAAAGTTCGGGGAAAATGACAAAAAATATATATATTCATAATCTGTGCATTTTAAATGAGAATACTCTCTATCAGCGCTACATAGACAGAGAAGGTAAAAGAAACAATACAATCCATAACAATAGACAATGTTTCAAGAATACAAAAATGTGTTCAATGTTTTACCAAATTTTATCTAGCCGCCAGCCCAGAACTTTTATGAATATTGTCTAACTATTTTTGAGTGACTGAAACGCCTTTTAAACTGGTTTTTATATCAACATATTTCATCTAATATGCAAGAAGTGACAGACCAGTCTACTTTTTATAAATTTAACAACTACATTTTTGTCTTCATTTATTTTGTAGTAAATACAGTTATGGCTCTTTTTGACCTCAATTTGCTTAGAATTGAGCTGATGTGGCCCCTGGTGTAGAATATCCTATGGCTATAACTTTACCTATTGTTGTGGAGGCAAGAATGCAGCTCCAGCAAGAAAAGGTACAGATACGGACAGTGGTGAGGCGACCCAGCTTACACCAAAATACGTGTTTTGAAGTATTAATCTGAACATACTGTATGTTGGATGTTAAAGACAATATGACAGATTACACAGTGATTTTTTCTCTTTTATACAATATGGTCGCTAGGTAACAGTTGGAGAATTACCACTACATATGACATATTGACTGTAGAGCTGCAACAAACGATTATTTTGCTAATCGATTAGTTGGGCAATTATTCTTTCGATTAGTTGTTTAGAAAAAGTGACTTGAAAAATTTGACATGACTTAAAAACGCCACTTAAGGACATGTTGGAGAAGTTGATTTTAGGTTCAAAAGTATTCTAAACTCAAATATTAACTGAATCCTCATTTAAACAAACATTGATATTTAAAAAAAATAACATTAACTGGACAAAGTTTGAAATTTTCGGAAGAGTTTTAGAAAAATCTTGAGCTTTATCAAACTAGTTTACAACCAAAATGTTTTAAAAAGAATGTATTTGTACTTTGTGCTGAAAAGTTGATGTGAAAAAAGCTTGTTTAATTATTTTGTTACATATTTAGTATCAAGAATCAACCTATTCCTTTATTTTGAAATTCAGTATCACAGTAACATCAACAAGTTTTTACAGCAAAAACACAATATCTGTTCATCACACATACAGGGCGATAACGATTATTTGATTACTAAATTAGTTGACAAATATTTCAATAATCGATTAGTTGCGATAATCGATTAACTTGTTGCAGCCCTAATACTGAAAAAAAAAATAAAAAAAAATAACATTAAAATATTGCCAGTAATTGATCATGAACACTAATGTAAAGCAAGATGTGTTTTTTTAGTTTCGTAGACTCACCGTAGGCCGTCATGCTGCCCACGTACGGCCCGTCCATCACGCTCTGGTTCTCCTCGGCCAGGGCCTTGATGTAGCGCTTGCTCAGGTCCAGGATCTGCTGCTGCAGCTCGGCGCTGCTCTCGTGAGTCACCCGCTGCTGGATGGTGAAGTGAAGCAGCATCATGCCCCAGATGAAGCCGAAGATGACCAGGAAAAAGCCCAATTTCTGGGACGAGAGCTTCCACAGAAACGGGGTGGCCATGTTTCTCACCAAGGGAGATCAGGAGCTCACACGGGGCATGGTCTGAAGGTTTGGGCTGGTTTTCTCCGCGAACGCATCCTAACGACACACCTCAAGCCAACCTACAAAACAAGAATGAGTATTTTTAAAAACAGTTCAAGCCAGCAAGATGACTCAAAGTTGACTTTTTCAAGGCTGACGCTGATAAAGAATGCATAAACTTCACAGAAACCAATGGCCAATACAGAAACTATATTCCACCTGCTAAATATTGACATGTGAAATGGAAAAATCAAGTAAACAGTAGCAGAAAACCAAACTAACAGCAGGAACACACAGGCTTCTTTCACATTTCTCACTGACACAGACACACAGTTCAACTCAATGCTTTTCTCAGCTTAAAAAATGTGTTTTTGAGTCCGTTTGCTGAGGAAATGTCTGAAACCTCCAACTGCCATAAACAAGCAAGCTAGCGAAGTGCTACAAAAGTCGCCATGACAACAGAAAAAGCTACTTGGAAACCTACACTTCCAAAGCATCTTCAAATGATGCTACAACAGTATTTCAGCTAAAATCTTTACGAAGTCTTGTATTCAAGTGACTTTTGCGTTCAACTAATGAATTACAAAGGATCACAAAAACAATCTTAGTTGCAGTCCTCGCTACTTCTAATTTCTATTTTTCTGCATTTTCTCGCCAAATATTCCATAAACAGAAATTAAACAAAAGACTAATAAACAAAGAAACACATTTTATCAACTGTTCTTGTCATAATATTGCCACATAGAGCCGTTTTCAAATTAAATTATGTGCAACCTCCAAAAATTATGTAGGTGCCATCAAAACATTCTATATATCACAGTTGCAAAAAAAAAGTCATTGGTGAGAAAGAGTTCAAAACAGACACCATATACAACTAACCACAACTCTGCTAAATAGAATAGGTTTGTAGCCGACATGTGGGAAGAGAAAAACAAAAATAACAGTGGTAGAAAACCAGATAAACAGCAGGAAAACTGAAGCTTCTTTCACACATTTCTCACACACGTTTCTCTTCCTAAATAATTTGTCTTTGCGTCTGTTTGGTGAGAAAATTACCTGCAGTACGACAGCTGAAAATGTTAAACTTCCAACAAGCTAGCTAACCTCTGCAATGTGCCATGACAAAAAAATGCTACTCTCATATCCATTTGCACATATCAAGTCAATTTCCACAAAACAACAATGCTCCAAACTAGCCCAAAAAAGCAAAGAAATACATTTTAATAAGTGTTTTTACATGTTTTATCTCAGTTAGAAATGTTGAGGAGCAATTTTCAAATCAATAAATAAATGCAAAACCTGTATTTCAGACCATAAATTATTGTCTGTGAGTGGATTCTTGGTGGCGTCACTGGTCCGTGCCCTGCAGTAGGTCATTGCGCGTAAATAGATTATCGTAATAGTGAATGGATTTAGTCCGAACAATGACATGGCATCGTTGTCTCCGTAATCTTGTATGGTTTTAATATCGCTCGGTGGCGTTCTAAGCACACAGACTTTGCCCTTGTTCTGAGGAAAACACGCCAGATGGTCCAGACCTGCTTTACATACACGCAAAATGGAAATACATATTAACTAATGTGAAATTATGTGGAATGTTATGATACTGGTGTTGTTTTACTTTGTATTGCACTGACTCAAACTGTACTGAACAAAGTGGAGATGTATGAAGAAAAAGGAATCAAATTACTAATGCTTATGAGTGAGAAGAGCGGCTAAAAAAGCTGCAGAAATGATAATTGTTCATTTTAATTGTATGAGTTTTTAGCCTCATTAGAATGCTGTTGCTTCATCAAAACATATAGAGTTGTGCTTTGAGGGTGTCCAAAGCTGAAAAATGCTCTGTTCCACCTTGTGATGAACAGGTTAAGCAAAATTGAATGGAAAATGGAAATCACCTGACCCAATGTATATTTTTTTCTCAAACCCTGTAAAATGTATTTCTGTCTAAAATACTTTCTACGCTCCATCAAATGTTTGAAATTTAAGCGTGTATTAACATACAGAGCCCGATCTTGCCCTAGCCGGTCTTAGCCTTGGTCTTAATTATTCCTCTGTTGGCCACTAGTGGCTCTCTCCAAGCTCTATACACTGTCAGTATAGAAGGTGTGGCTCCAGCCAGATGTGGGGGTGCAGTTTTTTTCATTGAACCTGACACATGCTCACGCCTGTGACAAGTGAGCAGCTGCTTTAGGATCACAGGCAAAAGAGAACTGTAGCAGCAGCTTCAGTTTGGAAAAAACTTTAATAATAGAAATCTATTTGGTGAAAGTCTATTTACTTGACAGACTTTAACAACTTTGTCTAAAAATGTGTCTGTTCTTTTACATAAAGCTTGTTGACTTAATAAAAAAAGATAATCAGATGTTTTGCCTGTGATCCTAAAGCAGCTGCTCACTTGTCACAGGCGTGAGCATGTGTCAGGTTCAATGGAAAAAACTGCACCCTCACAGCTGGCTGGACAAAAGGGCAAGATCGGGCTGCTAGTGTTTAAATTTATATTGATATTTTAAATACCCACAGTCCAAATTGAATTATTTATCACTATACTGGGGCTGGGACGATACACTTGTGTCACAAATGCAATAAAGAACCATACACAAGCTCTTAACTTTGCATTTTGTTAATACAAGATGTAATCAAAATATTGTGATATAGGCTTCTACTACAATTCAATATAACTGTGTAATGATATATAGCAAAACAATACCAGTCTTGCTAAATATGATAGAATATACAGATATAATAAGCATAAATTTGACAAAACGCAGTCTTTTCCATTTAGAAACAGATCTTTCTATTTGCTGTTTTTGTAGGACAAAAAAGTATTATGCAAATGTGATTATTTTCAATGACCAAGCTTGCATCTGCTCAATATTAAATTTTTATGACTTCTTTGCTTGGTTGTTTCCTTGAAAAAGTTGCTCTTTTAGCCATAAACTCCAGAGAATGGTATAATAAACACTCATGTCCAAGGATTTTATTACAGGCGGGCATTATACAGAGTTTTAGATAATATTGTGAACTTTGTGTTGAAGATATACAAGATTTGATTATCAAGACCAAAACAACATGCTAAAAATAGTCTTTCAAATATGGTTTTACTTCCGTCGTAAACTTTTTTCACATTTATCTAGAAATAAATCTCAACTAATAAAGAGTTAAGAACATGTTTTAACACTTATCTGCTGCATTAACATGTTATTGTCTGAATATATTGTGAAAATAACAAGATATTCTGTTGATCAGCATCACCACTTATCATTAACTTTCTATTTCAGTGTGATTTTGCAAATGATTTTCCAGCTAAAGAAAGTAACATCCCTTTTATAAAACAGAATTGTCCAGTGTTTCTTCCCAAACGAGTGAATAAACCATTATAAAAGAAAACTACAAGACCCAGACTAAAACTAGGTCTTGACAAACTAAAAAAAAATCGACTTGAAGGAGTGCTTTATGGGCCAGAGGGTGAAGAGTAATACTTTGATGCTTTTCTGGTCCAAGTTTAAAACAGAGACACTTAAGAGCTAAACGCAAACCGCAGTCGTTCTGGATATAGCCTCAGTCATTAAACATTGATCAGGGCTGGAAAAGTATCCATTTTGTCCCGGATAAAAACGCCTTCGACTTCTCACATTCAGGTGACTCCGGATTTAGTGCGCCGTGCCCTTGTTTTCACAGCAGAAATAGGTTCAAGGGTTTCAAAACACACTGACGCGTTACTTATTTAAGGGACGTTACAAATGTAGGATTCATGTGTGATTAAAGTAATATGTGCAAGTAATATTTTAGTTCTGATTAGAGCTGCAACTAACGATTATTCTGATAACTGATTGGGCGACTTTTACACTTAAAAAGCATCAAAATCCCACCATTTTCAGGTTATTATTGTTAATTTTGAAGCCTATATAGGAACCAGTTAACAAATATTTGATTACTCCATTAGTTTAATGTTTATTTCATAAATCGATTGGTTGCAATAAATTGATTAACTTGTTGCAGTCCTAGTTACTCTAGATATCAAGATGGGGATGTAAAGTTATGCAAATCTTAAGAAAAAATATTATTTGTTGTTAAGAAGCAAACTAAATATTAGAAATACTACCTTTTCTAATTAAAGACTTGGTAAGCCTTTGTGCCAGTTATTGCTGTAATATTCCAAAAAACATTACCAGTAGATCTTAATGTGGCTAAAACATTATTTTTTCATATTGTCTGCTCTGAAATGTAGCAAAGAATGGTATATTCTTTTGGTCTTTAACTGTAATTACAAGAAAACTGCCATTGTATGCCTTATCACACTACCCTGGTCAGCCAGATGGTCTATCTCTCGATATTTATGAATTCACAAACTTGAGATAAACCGTCTGGCCTTTCAGCCGCCCAGTTGGTTTGAGAGTCTGAAATGGAGATGTTTCGGCCCACTCACATTGCAGCAGGGTGGTTTTGAGGCCCAATCACATTGTAGCAGGGCGGGCTAACACGGGCTGTTAGCGCCCCGGCCGAGTCTAATTTAAAATAAACAAAGATGGCTGCTCCCGAGTAATTTCTTTTTGAAAGAAGAGCCGTATGTATGACACATACTTGTTCTATCCCACCCGGACATTGGAAACACCATTACGAGTTGTTGCTGTGATTGGCTAAGCTCAAATAAGGTAGGCTGCTCACCCAATCAGCTCAAAGTATTTCACTAAACGCCCCACCTTTCCAGATGATATAGTGAGAACTCAAATCGAAGTTCAACACAGATCCATCCAGCCAGGTTATTTACACAGTGCATCACTGTCACTCCATCTTTTCTTACATTTGAATACGCCGTCTATGAAGTTAGATGGTTTTGACCAAAGCAGGTGGAGGATTTGAGTCCACAGACCGGAGCTGTTGTTACAGTTTTCTGAACAGAGCAGCTGACAGTGCAGAAGGAGAGGAGGAGATGAGAGAGTCTAGTCTGAGAGTTGGGCTGGTCCTTGGTGGGAAATCGAAAAACTGATAATTGTACAACAGCATGGAGATGAAATTATATTATCGAGTAGATTGTCTATAACTAAATTTACTAAACATGGCAAAGCAAGCTGAAGTAAAACAACAATACAATATGTTAAAAATACAATAATGACCTTAAAAAGCAGCCTAAATATGAACATTGTCAATTATTTGTTTTAGAACATGATTAAACACTAAAAATTGTGCATAAAATGTGCCTTTAAGACTAAATAACATTGCTCTAGTCCTGTTCTATCCCTGCCGTTCGTCCCAAACTCGACACGCTGTCCAGATCATGTGTTGCTGCCATGGCGACCGCTGTGACTCTGCATCTTAATGGACTCCTTCACACTAACTCCGCCTCTCAATAATTCATCAGCCCAGCGCTGCAAAAAAAAAAAAAAAAAAAAAACTAATAAACAGACGCCTAAGTGAGGTCGTATCATACAAGTTTAGACAAGAAGGACAACATAGTAGAACTGAGGTTATGCAGATGACTTCACAGCATCAGCAGTGAGTGGTAAAAATACACAAGAGAGAGAAGACTTTTTCTCCTGTAAGGCTCAAAACACAACATAAATACAAAAAAGCAGCTACAGTCTGAAAACTGTAAATTAATTATAATAACTCTGCTGAATACTAAGTTTGTAAAATGTAAAAAAAAATGAGAGAAATGTAAACAGTTGTAGAAAACGTAATAAATAATAGTGACGTTTCTCACAGACATACTTTGAAATTACACATACATAGGGATGTTTTTCACTGTTTGATGAGAAAAATATATGTTGTGCTACATTTGAAATCTCCGACTAACGTAAACAATGAAGCTAGCTAAGCTCTGCACAGTCGCCATGACAACAGAGAAGTTACTTTCAGTTTATATTTTGCTGCATAAAATGATGTTACAATCAGAAAACGAATAAAAGTAACAATAACTCTGAATTGAAAACTGAATTTTAAGAAGGTAAAATATAAAAACAAATAAAGAAACTATGTAAACAATTGTAGAAAACGTAATAAACAATAGGGACATTTCTCACAAACACGGTTTTGAGATAACACCTAAATAAGATGTTTTTGAGTCTGTTTGGTGAGGAAATTATGTGTTGTGACACAGCTGAAATGTCTTAAATCTCTGACTGACGTTACCAAGAAAGCTAACTAAGCTCTGCACAGTCGCCATGACAACAGAGAAGCTACTTTCAGTTTATATTTTGCTGCATAAAGTTAAACAGAAGCATCACAGACATAAAAATGATGCCAAAAAAGTTAAGAAACACTTTTTATCAGTTGTTCTGCAATTTTTTCAAATAAAATGTTGATGCATAACCTATATTTTAACGAACGTATTAGACCTATATGTTTTTTTCAGAGATATGATTATTTGGACTCTCACACGTTTATTTTCAGAAATTTGCCTAACCGTTTGTAAATGTTATGATTGAGATTCCAATATCGCACAAAAGTTAATGGTCTGACAAATTAAGTGCGTTTGAACGAAACAGCAGAGCTCATTTAGAGAAGATTGGAACGCAAGTCTGCTTTTTTAATTACATAATATATCAGATGAAATACATTCCTTTATCCATCTAAAAAACAGGATTTGTATTGTGTTTTAAATAAATCAAGATTCATATTACAGTTAGTTAATTTCATCTGACTGTCCTTATTACAATGAGCTTAAGTGACAAAACGAGACGATGATATTTTGTAGTGTGAAGTGGGCTGGAGTGTGACGAGATTGTGACAGACCAAATCAGAAGCAGCAGAGCGTCTTCGCAGAGGAAGTGTAAACACAGATCGATGCTAATGCGCTTAAACTTCACTGTCTGAGCAGCTCTGATCATTACAACCAAAACATTACAACCACCTCAATATGTGGGGATTAAAGAGGCACTGTGGAACTTTCTGCAGGTGAAAAGTCAACCATACAGCTTAGTAGAAAGAAACCATATTGTGAAAAAATAACTAAAGGAACATCTTTTATAGGGATGCTGGCCGTGTCGTCACATGGTGATCACGTGATGTGTTCGTGGGCACAAGTAGTTAAAATGTACTGGCAGCAAGCAGAACAAACACAAAAAAAGACAATGTTTGTCTCTTGCTGTGTGACTCGGTGTGCTAACAGGTTTGATAAGAGCAATCCAAAGAGCTCCTACCGTGTTCAGAAAAAGCCTACACCAAAAAGAAAGCTTTTAATTTCTGCAATTAAATCCCAATGGGAAAAACAATGAGAGCTTTGGTTCTGCCAACCATTTAGCGGCCACAGCTATATTTTGACGTCACATGTCGGCTCAGCGATCATATGGAAACATACAATATTAACTTCCAGACCAATTATTGTCTATTTTATGTTCATGCAAGCCCGCTCAAAAGAAGAACACAGATTTCTATTATTTATTTTGGAGAACAAAAGCTTTAGCGATGCACCAGTGTTATGATACCAATTTCAATTTCACAACCAATTTCTAATAATGTCCAGTCTGTTCACCAAAATCCACGAAGTTTGTTTGTTGTAAGCATTGAGGCTAACATACCGGCACGTTTCACTCCTAACAGCTGTGAAAAAAACTAAAAGTACCTTGTGGTGAACAATTTAAAGGCTCAGAATGCATTAGATAAGTGAGCAAAACATGTGACCGACGTGTTCACAAAGTTACACAGTGCACCTTTAACAAGAAATCTGTCAGAATACCATGTTTCTTCTTCATGCAAGTTAGTTTTTCTTTTCATTTATGCCAATATTTCAAAAGTGTTGCATTTACAGATTTTGCGTTTGGAAGCTTTCCCTTCAGTGGGCTCTCATATATAGTTAAGATGTTGTAACGTCTTCAATAACTTGACTTATTAACAGCATTCTGACTTCTTTTTTACTAGTTTTCAGATTCTAAAACTTTTCAGAAAATGCCCAGTTGTCCTACACTATTCTGTATATATATTCATTTAACTCACAAGATCTGTTTTTGCACTTGAAGCCAGTGACTTTTTACAACTGCACTCTAAATATTTAAACTATCTGCCAATATTTACATGTTTTACTGAGGCAAAAAAATCACCAACTCCTCAGAGATATCAGTCTTCATTTGTGTTTCCATTTGTGGAAAGACAAAAACAATATCCAAAGACAATGAATCATAAATCATATGTGGTTGGTAAGAAATCCAATGTAATGCCAATGTAAACTTTAACAGGAACTAGAGCACAGTCCGGTCAAGAGGAATTGCATCAGCTGATTATACAGAAACAAATCCCAAAGTCCAGCAAATAGGATGTCGAACCAGGGCACTGCATTTCTGCTTAAATAAACATTCAGAAGGCGCGTCCGAAACTGCACCCAGCCTCTGGATTGCATAACGTTACAGGATTAGTTTAGTTTATTCATAATATCTTTCAGCTAGGTAACGTTTGGGAAGAAAGGTAGCTTATCTAGAGATGTTTCACACTTATAATTTGTCATAAGAGCGAGTTACAGGTCAAGTTTGTTAATAGGCAAGGTTTTTTAGACAATAAAAGTGCATGTTTTTAGGAATTTGTAATGAAAACATGTAGGGCTGGGCAATATTGTGATAAAAATCGAATTGTGAGCTCTTCTCTGTGACAATACAGACTATTTCTCTCACATATTGGTCAGCTTTTGTCCTGCTCTGTGTAAGTGACAGCTGGATTCAACCAATAACAGTGAAGAGGGAATTTTCTGAAAAAGCAGAAGAGTATATTTACCCCAAAGGCAATAGGACAAGGTAATGTAAGGTAAGGTAAACTTTATTGTCCCAAAGGAAATTTGTTTTGCCCACTGCTGCATCACTTTCAAAACCTGACACATAAACATCACATACATCCCTCCAAATATCCAAATACTGTATGTACAACGGCCGTCCTCTGACCAGCTGCACAAAGCCACACAAGCACAGCCATAGTCCACAGAAAGAAATAGATACAACAATTCATTTATGGTGCAAAATAAAAAAAAGACTGAACATTAATCGTGATAAAATCAGAATCATCAAAATTTTGATTTTTTTCACCCAGCCCTATAGAGAAGCTTATTACTGTGTTCGGTTGTCAAGTGTTTGAAAAGCTGATATAATCCATAACTAAAATTATCTAGTATAGAACAATCTTGTACTTTGTCAGAACTACGCAGAGCAAAAATAATAATAATTTTGTTCTTATTTTCTCTACACAAATGTGTCTAAATCTGTGTCACATTGTCTCCAGTCCAGATTCGGATCCGTCTGGGTCCGGTGGTCACTCACACTGCCACCAAAGTATGCATGCGTATGTACGGACTCTGCCGTTGTTCTGTCGAGATGGCACTCCCTGTCGAAATTGGACCCACCCCTTGTTTAAAGTTAGTGCTAGAAAATAAGTAATATGCAAATGACTTTTGCTAACCCTCACCCAAGCCCCAATCCTAAACTTAGCCTTCGACTTATGCCTAAACTTAGCCGAATTAGTTGTAAACTATTTACCGCGGGAAGCTTGCTACGTCACGCACAGTCACAAAAGCTAGTGAGGGGATCCAATATCGACGGGAGTCCAATATCGACAGAACACCGGCATCACGAGACTATGAGTTCACGAGGGTTCACGCTCAACTTGGACTTCACGCAATCATTGACAAGTGTAATTTTCTGTTTGATTTTTCGCTGCACAAAGGATAAACACGGGACGTTTAATTACATCCTGTGTTATAGTTGTGTATATGTTGAAAATCTTTATGTATTTGTCCACTGGATGAACTTCAGCAGCGCTCACTTGGTTTCCTGTTTGTCGTGTCTTGTTTTCACAACTCCACCAAAAAGGGTTTTATCTGTAAAAAACTTCTCCTTTGCAGAGATAATCCATACCACAGACTCACAGGTGTGACATATCAAAATGTTGATTAGCCAGCAAAAATACTGCTCAGTCTATAGGCTGACCACAAAATAGGACACAAATGTAAGACGATCATACTGTACGTTTTGTCTCGTAGTGTGAAGTGGGCTGGAGTGTGACGAGAAGGTGACAGACAAAACCAGAAGCAGCTCATCAACTTTGCAGAGGAAGTGTAACACAGATCGATGCTAATGTGGTTAAAATTCACACTGATCAGCCAAGCATGACAACAACCTGAGTCTGTGGGGTTTAAAGATGCACTGTGGAACTTTCTGGGGGTAAAAAAGTCAACTACATTATCATTAGGACTGATATAAAGTTTGCAATGTTGTTTAATTCTGAAACATTCCAAGTATAGCCTTTATTTAGACATGTAGGTATGAAATGATAGATGAATTAAACTATCTTTTAGAGTTTGTGAATACTGCCTGTAAAACATTAATTATGCAAGAAGTAATTGGTAATTTCTGGGCACATTCGCATCAGTCTGACTTTGTGACATTTAAGCCAAAGACTGGAGGCTCCGAAATGCCATTAAGTATTAGCTAAAGTTCATATCCTTCTTAGGCCAAAAAATCTCTCGAAGTATGCCTCCAAATGCACTAATTCCCAATTGGAATGAGAAAGATTAGCGAGGTGGAAATGCCAACAACAGAAAGCTGCCTGGACTGAGGTCGTTTTAAAACTCAAATTCTACTAAATCTCCCAGGCTGGCATTAAGTAACAGTCGCAATCACATCACATTAGAGATCGCTGGCTGTGGAAAGGCTGCAATTTTTGGCTTGGCGTTCGGTAATCAAATCCACCGCACGGATAGCGGCGAGGTGTGTGTGGTTTGGGAGAAAACAAGAGTCCTTTAATGCAGAAAAGGGCAAATGTTCCACACTGTTGCAGGCCAAATATCCCCGGGCAAACCCCACAGAAAGCTGCAGCTAATCAGTTATATTTGTTCAACCGTTTAATTCTCCACAAACAAGCCTTAAAACCAACACGCAAACCAAATAAAGGGAAGTTTTGGATGCTGACTTGTTTGTATGTCTGGATTTGTGCAAAAACAATGCAGACGTCTAAAGGTTAAGCTTAGATAATTGCTCTATTGTAGGGAAATGTATTGTCTGTGTTGGATCTAACCAAAGCTGCAGAGATAACACGTCTTTGAAGGATTGTGGGGAGTAAATACAAACAAGTTGGCATTGATGAGTGGTAGGTGAAAACAGGGATTTTCTGAGCACTCGAGGATCAGCTTAGGACAATATAAGATTACTCAAACATGCATGAATCAATCCAAATACAACTTTGACTCAAATAATGATGAGAGAAACTGTTATGACTATGTTTTGATAATCAGTGATTATCTTAACCTTTCTATGTACAACTATAACAAAACCAGCAGAAATGTAATACATAGATAGGACTAACATACTAATAATTCATTACTGATTTTGGCTTTGGAGTGAAAAAACTTCAAGAAAAACACTGTCTCAAGCTTTGTCAGACCGGTTCAGACCTGATTAAAACAGCTGCTCTCGTCCCATTTGGTTGTTTTAATCAAAGAAGTTTCCCCAGCTAATGAGATGGACAGCGTCTCTTTCTACATGGGGCATGTGCTGTAGAGCTGAAAGTGACGTCGACTGATAATCTCTCTATAGTCAAGTTAATGTTACTATAAATACTATAATACAATGAAGACACAGTGGGCCTCATTTTTCATTCCAGGATCTTAATTGTGAGTCATTTGTGAGCTTTTTGAACACTTTACTGTCTGGAACATGCACTTATTACATATTCTACAAACTCAATATGCACCACCTCAAATGTAGCATTTATAAAGCCTGAGTTTTGTCAGGATTTTGCTCTCCGTAACCTGTTTTGCACTTGAGCAAATGCTTGCTAGATAAGGCCTTTAGTATGTCTATACTTCTGTCAGTATTCCGCACTGTTAATAGCCAAAGTCAGATAATTATTGTTAAAAATAATTTTGTAGCCTCATATGTTTGTTCTATCTGTAGGCAGAGGTGTATAATTTTAGATATTATTGTAATTGTTGTCTAGGAAATGTACAAAAATGAAATATCTGTATCGTTTATAGTAAAATTCCAGACTGTTCTGAAGATTTTGCATGAAAATATTGCTAAGCTGTTTTTGTTTTGTACTTATTTAGCCTGTAAGCTTGTGAAAGCAGTTTGGGTCAGATATTTGGTCACATCATTGAGAAACTGAGGCTAGTTTTGCTTTTAGACTAATGTCTTAAGTCAGCGAAGAATGTCACTTTCTGACCATTAAACATCCACTAATAAAGAATAATATCATTGAATATCGTAATCGAGCAAAGTAAAAAAAGTATTGAGATATTCATTTTGTCATAATACCCCAGCTTTATCTGTAGGTTACATAGAAATCTGTCACTTTGAAACGCATTATCTTGTATTTTTGTATGTTCTATTCTCTTTCTGTCCTTGTGCGTTGTTGAAACACTTGAACTTCCCAATTGTAAGACAGATAAAGCTTCTCTTATCTTACAAACAACTGACAAAGTGACTAGTAACATAATTATTAGTTTAAGAAGACCTTTTTGTATTTTAGTGAATGTAATGGTGTTTGCTTAAGCTAGAGTTCTAACTACAGTTGTATTAAATAACAATGAAGTTTAATTAAGTGTATTAGTGTTTCACCGCACCAGTAAAACTACATTCCTGTAGTCACGTTAGATAAAGACAAAATTAAGTTCAAATCTTACTCTCTTGTTATTACAGTGCAGCCTACCTACGTCTGTACCTGTTTCCACTGCCCCACAAGACGTATCAAAACCACACAGCCCCCTCTCTTGGCTTCATGCTATGTCCTGCCAGTGAAGCATGCCAGCAAATCTCCTTTAACCCGCGATTTATAATACGGAGAGCTCCAGGAAAAAAAAAATCTAGTCAAAGAGCTCTTTATACCGGCGAGGGGGCGTCAGTGCATCACCTCTGGACGGTCAATCAGCTTGTACATTCAACATTAGCTCACTCAGCAAGCCTGCAACCTGGGAGCATGAGAAGAAGACATTGAAAAAATAACGAGAAAGCTATCTTATAATAGATGTGACAAGGACAAGAGAGAAAATGACCGTTCTTTCATGTCAAGACGTAAAAATTAAGTGGTAGATGATGTAAATACAAAAAGGAAGCACCGAATACCACAATCATATGATAATCTAGGTTTTAGAGCAAAGGAAAACCACTCAAATAAGAGTAATGGAGATTATAATCTGGTTTAAACACATTTAAAACTGTATTTTACTTTGTTTGTTTATGTAATAATAAGAGATCAAGTTGATACTTTTGATGCTTACTTGTATACAGAACAAATACTTACAGAAATGTGACCTTGCATTTGTTTGCTTACACATACGAACAAATTCCACTTTAATATACAATTTAAAAGCTCTTTTAACATTTAGAATATAAAACCTAACATTTCTACAACTGAAGCTCAAAATTGTAGCTTAATTTGTTGTCATTACGACTTAATACCATTAGCATTTAGCTCTGAGGTAACGTTATCAATGCACTGTTTGTCTCCAATTCAACTGGATGGGCAACTACAAGTATAACCTTTCCAAGCTACCAACATGACATTTTACTTTCAATTTCAAACATAACACGGGCACTACACAGTTGCAATGCACACAGCTAGTTTGTTTTCAATGTTATTAATAGATGAAGAAGGACATCTCCAAGCAATTGCCAAAAAACAATACGCGTTGAATCTTGCAACATGCTCTCAAATGTGTTCATACGAGTGATTCCGCGAATACTGAGACGTTTTTTATGTATTTACAGCCAGATTTCAGTCGTAATTATCCAAAAGCTTCCATAAAATAGCACTGACTACTGTGTAATAACAGGGGGACTCTGTGCGCCCTCGGCTGCGTTTGATTACGGTCCCCAAAAGGTTGTAACAAGCAGCTAGCACTAACATTAGCTTTTCACAGCTATTTCCTCACATTATCCTCAGCTAGCCGCTTTGTAGCTACTCTAAATAATCAACGGATCTTGTTAACGTTGTTTTGTGGCTTAAGACAGCTGGATTTGCTATTTTCAGCCGCTGTGTGCACATGACAACAACCGCAATGACAAGTACGCTGCGTCTCTTCGCCTAGCTTCAACAATAGCGCGTAAAAACGTGCATTCCTCGGCTCCAAAACGTAAATTCATGACTTACCGAGACACCGTCGTGAAGCTGCCGTGTGGGATTCGCCAGAGCAGAGGTAAACGAGTGTGAATATCCGAAAGAGGAGAGAGGAAAAGGCGTCGAGGAGGTGGACTGGAGCGAGGAGATTGTTCCAGGCGGGGAGCACGAGTGTGTTTAATGCACTGCCCACTCCACACCGACCGCCGCGCGCCAGGGAGCGTCAGCACGTTGCCGACTCACGTAAAAACGAAAAACGGACGTATTCCAAGGGCACCTGCAGTTTCAGTTTACCAGAAGTCTCAAATTTTGGCCTTGGACTTTGTTTCTGTGAACAAAAGATAAGAAAGCCAAAAAATAATAATAATTTACTTTTTAAACTTGTAAGTACGTTATTTAGATATGACGTTTTTTGCATTATTAATATTTTTATTTTATTTATTTATTTATTATGGTTAGTTGACAAAAAAAAAAAAAAAATAGTAGAGCCAATAAATTTAATACATTTCTTGATCACAGTTGCCAACAGATCAACAATACCTAAATAATCCTTACATACAGTATATATTAAACTTTTTTATTTATTTCGACTGTGTCATGTAATTAATTAATTATTCTATTGTCATGTAATTATAAGGGTCTCGATAAGTATGGAAATATGTCTTTTTATCAGCTTAACCTTAACCTGAAGTAAAAACACAATAATTTCATATTTGGACTTAACTTAATTAAATAAATGTACAATACTGGCATGTTCAAGATCACAAAAGAGCTATATGACTTTACTAAAATTATTTACAATGGAGTTTAGAAATATGATGCATGCACTGAACTACAAACGCTGATTTATAAAGATTATTAAGTGAATTATTATTTTTCTATTTAATATAGTTTTTATTTATATTATTATATTTAAAATACTATCCATAGTTCTTTAATTTATTATACTCCCTGTGATTAGTTTTTATATCATTATATTATATTGAATTATTTAAATTTCTTTTATTTTTTGCGCAATGAAATGTGATGAAATGGCAGACGCTCCCTAACTGCCAGTTCCTGCTGGTTGCCCTTGTCAACGATATAGCGTTGGCTCCCTCTGCTGGCAAAAGTACGTAAATGCAGTTTAGTCTGGCAATTGTTGGAAAGTAAACCTGTAAGTATTTATTGTATCAGCTGGTTTTGATTGATTTTGTCTCGTTCATACAGTAGGCCTACAGTATTCATCTTATATTTGCTATAATAATCTTGATAATGCTTATTTTCTTATGTTTTATTTAATTAGTTGATTCTGTGATTTGAGTGTGACAGTAACCAATTGTCGTGTTATAAGACAAATGTTATAAGCTGGAGAACAGCAAAAATAAGACCTACATTTAGTCAGTATTAACCTAAAAGACCCATTTTGTATTTATTTATTTTATTATTATTATTATTATTATTGCCAAAGTTTACATTTGAACCCAATTTAATTTAATTCAATGTTATTTTTGTGTTATTGTATTTTTATTTATTGTATTTTTATTTACTTTTACTACATTATATATATATTATATATATTATATATATATATATATTATATATATATATGTATATTATATATATATATATATGTATATATATATATATATATATATATATATATATATATATATATTATATATATTATATATATATATATATATATATTATATATATAATTTTCTTTTTTATTTATTCTTTGTATCTTTCCAGAGCTGACTCTTCTTTGGCTTGAATGACGTCCTCTTCTTCTTCTTTTTCAAACAAATGTCATTCCATATTTCACAATGCTGCACTAAATATACACACAAAAGACTTCACTAGTAAATGCTTTAACTTTCTATTTCGTTACCAGAAAGCTACACTTTAAATGTCACTTCAAAACAATAAAAAAGACAAAAACAAACTATGTGAGAAAATAGATTTAATATGCAAATAATCATCATATACACAATAGCTTGGTGGTTCTATCGTTGCAGATTTTCAAAAAGCGTGTCTTACAAAGTGTTCTAATATCAGCTAGGTACTTGTCTATTATTCATAAGTCACCTTTTACATCCATGTTACATTTAAACATTTATAATTTACAGGCAAAGAGGCAAAAGCAAGCGAGGGTTAGCCCAGAATCAAATCAGCTAAAACATTATAGAAGGTACAGGCTATTTCCCCCTAACACAGCTTATTACAGCATTTGTTCATCGCTTAATTAAATAAGTATTTCAAGTTCACAGAAAAACAGATCACATTACTGCAGCGAAGATTATAAAACAATGCAACAAGAAGCAATAGACACGAAAATATCTGGGAAGTGTCCAATGGAAGATTAATTACTTTGGCTAACGACTGCAGAGCGCGATTCAGAAAACAACCAATATATCACAAGAACGAGGGGAAAGGAAAGTTTGAAAATGAGTGTACAACAAGAATGGTTTGATTTAACAGAGAAACAGGATTCAAAACAGTTATATCAAGGCTGTTTATGGAGATACATACAGATATAGATCACATTTGAGACGATAATGAAATGTTAACAAATCAATACAAGAAACACAGACACAGACTGTACTAATATAGACTTTGTTTGTGGACATTTTGTTAATTCTATGGATCTATCAGAACTAAAAATGCTACTACACTATTACATGTATATCCTTTATAAGGACTATAACTCAGAATAATCGTCTTAATTTGAATCATTTTGTCCAGATTAGAATTAATTGCAAGTACACTGCAAAAAGTCCTATATATGCAAGGTTAAATATCTTAAAGGGACACTGTGTAAGAAAAACAAAGTGATCCAAGTAATTTCCACTTTTGAACACTAGAGGGAGCCTTTCACATGCATTTTGCCTATTTACCATGCTGACATCTAGCGTCAATAAGACACATTCCTGCCCGTGATAAAACATTTCGAATACGTATAAATGTATCACAATTGATGTGGATTGGTTAACAGTGCTCTCTTAAGTATTCATGTTGTAAAGAATAAATATGATTTAAATGTTTGTGGACTATATGTGATAATTAAAATTCCTCTCAATCTTACACAGTGCCCCTTTAATGCATGTATTGGTTTTTTAATCATGTTTTACCATTGCTTCCTTGTCAAAAACACAGTTGGAATTCTTTTTGTCAAGTTTAGATCTCTCTAAAATATAAGTATACGTAAATCATCCAAACTCACTTCGAGCATTTCTGCAACATTAGTGTATCCGGCAAGATCGATCTAATTATTTCCCCAAGAACAACGCAAATAATACATTATATTTAGAGTCTTACACAAAAGTTATATAATTGGTTCTTTAGGCCACCTGCAGAAACTCAGCGTTTCAGATACAGCACACATATGATTATATTAATAAAAACATGATGTCATAACTCCAGAGAAACCTTTGTGATCGAAGACAAAAGAAATATTCCAGTTACATTCAGTCTGTACTTGTACTTTAGACCTGTATGTGTTTTGCTGTATTTGTAGATTGTATAATTATGTAATACTTATTTTCCCAGACGCTTGGCCACGTCCTTGTAGGCCATCTCTATCTCTGCGTCTGCGGGACAAGTGTTGGTGAACTCGTCTCGGCTGTTGGCGTTGCTAAGGTAACGCAGCACTCCCCTGAACTCCGACGGGATGTTGTAATTTCTGTATTTCTTCGCCACCACCTAAAAAAATTACATACAATTATTGAAGAAGGCCTAACGTGTTTTATACTTGGAAGAAATACACATTTCTGCATACTGGAAACCAAAAAAAATACTGTATGTTACTTGTGGTTGTAATGCTCTGCCTGATTCTGACATTGAAACAAAAGTTAGCTTTACCTTGAGAACGTGGAGTTTAGGGAGAAGGTTGCAGTCTGCCAAAGTGAGTTCGTCGCCGTCCAAGAATTTGCGTTTGGATTCATGACCGCTGTCGTCTTCATCAGGAAGTGGACTGATCAAATACTCGTCCAGCTTAGACAGCGCCTTGTTTAGACTTTTCTCCAAAGCTAAGCAAAAAAAAAACATAAATATATGTCAGTCAGATCAGAACTTCTTTGACATTATTCTAGCAAAAAGACTTTTCAAAACATTTTAAGACTGCAAAGTTCCATTTTAGACAAAGATTTATCTATCACGTGCTGCATGTCATGTTTAGTGTTTTATATTTTGCATTGTCTATTGTTGGTGCTAAAAATTTTCATTTTCATTATTTATTGAAAGACCGTGCTTGTCAACAATGCACAAGAAGACGCAACTACGTAGTGACAGCTTTATTTTAGTACAATTTATGACATTTTAATGGACACATATTATGTAGGCTAGTACTTGTATAGTTCTTGTCATTTATACGTATATGTTTATTTACTTTGGCATGTTATGTACTAAAAAAAAAAAAAAAAAAAAAAAAAATCTAAAATAAAAGTGTTTTCCGCAGATATATACAAAAACTGTGGAGGTACAAGGGATCCATGTTTTGATAGATTTATTTATTACAATTTGTGCAGCATTAAAGGCAATAAGCTCTGCTGATAAAAGCAGAGCTTATATATCTGTTTAATATAATTACTCATAAATGTTTATTGCGTAGTTATACACTTAAAGTGTCATTATGTCTCCACAAGTTTGCTGCTAATCTTGATTTAGACCATGAGGGCTACCATTGTCTTCTCTTTTAATGGAAAAAACTGTAATAATATATAAAAAAACAAAATTGACAGTCGTGTGTTTCCAAAGTAATTAATTGCGCTATCTACTGGCTGCAAAAAAAAAAAACAGATTACACAAGAGAAATGATTTTGCCTGATGCAGTATATTAACGCTGCAGAAAAGCTCAAAATATAAAACAGTACCAATCAATTTTGAATTTGAAGTTTACAGCAGAAGACAGCGCCTGGTTAGCTCATTATTAGCTCAGAGTCTGTTATTTTCATTTCCACGGCAACTACTGCTACTTGATCACTTTACCTTTGTGTTTGTCCGGTCGAGTGTTTTTGACGTACGCTGAGAATTTTGCAAAGATGTCAATCCCTGCTGTGTTGGATTCACGGTTTCTCGCTGCCAGTCGTGGATACCTGAAGAAAACAAACACAATTTACACATTTATATAATATAGTTTCTAGTTTGGTATTTAGTTTTTAAGTCGTACTTTGGTGGAGCCAGCATGTTCTCCAGATACTCCTCGATCTTATTGACATCGGTCAGAACTTCTCCCTGAAACGTGAGGAACGGAGGATGTGTCCCAGGAGCCAGGTTGTGGAGATCTGCTGGTTTTCTATTGTCAAGAAAGAAAAAAGTTTATTGTAGATGTAATAACAGGAGAATGATACGTGAACTTGGAACCTAGACTGTTGTTGTTAAAAATATTCACTGTGGCTTTGCTTCTATGTCACTTCGCTAACAATTTTAGATTTTTCATGTGAGTTCAGCTGAGATTCTTTTCACATCAAGTATAGTTTAAGATAATATTTAAAATGTAAACTCTGATTACGTTAGGCCTGTTATTGAGCAGGTGTTGGTTTAAAATCAGACTAAAAGAGGTCTAAGACAAGGGGATCCACTATCACCGCTTCTCTTGCGCTTGTGTTTTGTGGGGACAGTTTAGATCAAATATTTGGTCAAAACAATGAGACACTGCAAAAACTATACATCTAAACTTGCCTAAAGTGACTTGAATTAAGAATTTTAATCTGGATTTGAGTCGTTTTAGCTGGATAAGATTTAATTGCTTATGTAAAGTAGAATATCTCACTTCATTCAAGGCGTTTCTGTCTGGTTATGACTGAATTCGACTTAAAATAAGAACAAAACTTTGCCAATAGGATAAGAACAGTTTTCTTAACCCAGTGGCAAATAATTTGACTCGAAATAAAAAGTAATGTCTTGAATTAAGTTCAAAGGAGTTTGAAATAAGAAAAATGATCTAGGTCTCTACAATAAATAGAGCTCGAATAAGTAAAAATGCTTGAATTTAGGGTTTAAATCCTAGAATCAAGCAATTTTTAAATAGCTTTATAATAGCTTTATTCTCATAACTTTGTGAATTTCATCTTAAAATATTACAAGTTTTATGTTGTAGCTTGAAATGCACCAAACCGATTCTGGGATCAAATATCAGTGCTGATCCAGGACATTTTACAGGATCGAGTATCGGCTCTATGATATGGGTTCAGCCAATACTAGTGTTGTCCCTTTAATTGGATATAATGAGACTAATTTATTGGTTGGTGTTGATCAAGAACGTCCAATAATACAAATATTATTGGACATTTTATTCAGATTAAGTTGTCATGTTGTGGCTTGCACTATACATAACAGTTGCATAACATTAAATGACAAAATGTCTTATGTTTTTTTAAGAAAGAAAAAAATTTCAGTCCTTACACTGGTATCGGTTGATGTTGGGTATCAGCAGATACTTAAAGACAAAGTATCGGAATCAGTATCGGAACAGAAAAAGCTGTATAGGTGCATTCCAAGTCGTAGCTCAAGTTTTTTTCTCTCTTTCTGTTTCTCAAAATCATGCCAGGGACCGGACTGAAGTTGCAAATGCAGGCCGCATTTGGCCCCCGGGCCGCAGCTTGCCCAGATCTAGTCTACTCTAACACAAAAAATTACACAAATTTCCTCGCTTGTCATCACAATAGCTAAGATTTTTATTCAGTTTAGAACATAATTAATATAGACAAGTTTATCTGATTACTAAATTAGTCAACGATTATTTGAATATTCATTAGTTGCGATTAATTGCTTAACTTGTCGCAGTTACCTTTTCATTTACACTGTTATAGTTACAGTAATGCATCATAGCTATCTGTCTAATTATCTACGTATCCTTCAGACTGTATATACTGTATATTCTGTGTAACCTAACACATGGGTCAAAGTGTACTCCTCCTCACCATTAGCCCGACTCTTGTACCAGCCTGTTTAAATCACAGCATCGTTTGACCTCCACACCGCTCTGTGCCTATAGGTAACACAAGCTGCCGCCCCGCTCTCTGTCTTTTTGTGTGTCGGTGTAACTCGATAAAGCCTCTCTCACCTCTTCAGGTCGACCGTGGTGACGTTAAACACGACCCCTTTAAGCCACAGCACCATGAACAGACGCTGGGAGAACGGGCAGTTTCCGATGCTCTCGCCATCACTTCCTGCCTGTACGTAAACACAAACAACAACAACAACAACAATGGGGTCAATGAGGAATCAGTCACTCATCATTATAGTAGTTTACTTTAGCACAAGTTTCACAAGTTCAGTTTCTCTCACATGCACAAAATGCAAAGTCAAACGGTAAAAAAAAAACTATGCAGTAAAGGAAATCTGTTTTTCTAAGAATATTTAGAAATAAATTGTGACATTTGTAGAGTAGTAATTGACTTTTTATTTATTATAAAACACAACACTGATCTAAAAGTGCGTAGAATTATAAACAGGACAATTGAATTCCTGTTGGTAATTGCAAAACTGATAAGCCCCGCCTCTTTATTATAAATTTGAACACTAATAAGGAGGTAATTTTAACAAACTTGCTTTTATTTGTGGGAAAAAGAACTAAAGCTGGACATCATATTAAATTTTAGATAATATTGTGATCATTGTTTTGAAGATATACAAAATTTGAATATAGAATATATAGTGCAAAAATAGCTGTTTAAAGATACAAATGAAGATTACATTACAAATGTTCAAATAAGTGTAGAAGGTGATATTTTAGTCAATTAATCACTGAGTGGTGTCTTAGTTACTGATTTTCTATCAGTTAGAAAATCTTGTTTAGCTGTAATAATAGTAATTTGGAATGCAAACCTCTGAGTTTATGGTCTTGTGAGGGAAGTTTGGATCAAATATTTGGTCAGAACATTGAGACACTCACTAGTTTTGAGAAAGACGGACCTATTAGTCGACTAATTGATTGATGGCATGTGTCTTAATCACTCAAAAATGCCTTTAGTCAACTACAACCTAATCTTTATGATCCATAAGCTTCAACTGATACATTTAAATATGTGTTTGAACATTTTTCGACAGCCCTAATTACAACCTTAAATCCTACAGGTTTTAAATGA